>CM075019.1:10602955-10640484 GCA_037576675.1 Pangasius sanitwongsei | reverse complement strand
TTCATTTGAAATCCATTGTGGTGGTGTATAGAGCCAAAAATGTTAGAATTGTGTCGATGTCCCAATATTTATGGACCGGACTGTAGGTGCTTTGCTACGGCATGACGTATATGCCAGTGTAAATAGTAACAGCAAGTGGGATCATGGTTAATTTGCTGGGCTGAGATGCAGAACTACTACAAAAGTAAGTTACTTGGCAAATCAAGAAGAAATTTCTCTGCTGCTGCTGGTGGCAACACAAATTGCAGTATGCTAAAGGATTAAAATCAGCAGCAGCTTGTCACCATAGCAGCAACTTGTGACCATTTTCACGAGGGCAGGACAACATTAATAACAACACATCCTCAAACAAAATTAAGTCACTCTTGACTTATGCTAAAGGCTACTGTCTAGTGAATTTTTAGTGTAACCCTGTAATAGGCAGTTGAAAGCCGACAGCATACAGTCATCCAGCATCCAGTCTAGGAGCTCATTCTGGAGTAGTTTCAGACATACATCTGTTCAACTTTGTTTGAGGTAATATTAGGGTTGACAGATTTCAGCAAAATTTCCAGCAAACTACATCTCAAACACCATGCAAAAGACCTGAATCTAGACCCCAAAAATTGGGCATTGGAAGAGGGAGACATTTTCTATTTTTTCTCTACCTTTCTCATCATGTGAAATACTTGTTTTCCATGTAAGTTCTAATATACAGACATTACTCCAAAATCCCCCTTTCCCTCTCCCAATCTCTGCAATTTGTCTTATAATAGAAATTATTCTGTGTGTCATAGACCCTGTGTCTGCACTTACATTTTGCTTTTTTTGTGAGAATATATTACATTTAATTCTGATTGTTTGCTATAAAATAAATTCTTGGCAGCTGCAGAGTATTTGTAAACTAGCCCAATCTGGCAACCCTGTCATTAACTGTCTTGTCTGCTGCTCCTCCTCCACTGAAAAACAAGCATGGGGCAGAGAGCGTCTGTGCCCCAATGGACCTCTACTAGCATTTGTTGCAGTTCCCACTTTTGACCACTAGATGCCTCTAACTCTATGGAATAACTCTGTGGAAACTAAGTGGGGGCAGCAAGCGCTTTGCCCTGTGATTGCACAACATTGAGAGGCAAGCAAATAAAAATTTTTTTTTTAATTGTTGGTCACTGAAAAGATGTAATTAGTATTTAAATAGTGTTTAAAATGCATCAAGTTGTGAATGGGGAATATCTTGCAATAACTGCATCAAGCCAGCGACCCACTGACATCAACAAACTGTTGCATTCTTCTTTTATGATGCTTTTCCAGGCTTATACACAGCTTCTTTCAGCTGTTTGTTTTGGGGGTTTCTCCCTCCAGTCTCCTCTTTAAGAGGTGAAATGCGTGCTCAACTGGGTTAAAGTCTGGTGATTGGCTTGGCCAGTCTAAAGCCTATCAACTGTTTAAACATATTCCGGTATTTTTGATCACTTGAAAAATGGGTGGTTTCAAACAAAAGGTTCCATATTCCAAGCTGTTTAACGCATCTAGATGTAAATGAAAGCTGAAATTCTGATCTATCATCTCATATTCATCTTTTGATCTCAAACCCAAATGTCTTCAGTGTATAGCAAAAACAAAAGAACTGGCCTTGCTGTTCCAATACTTTTGGAGGGGACTGTGGATGTTACAGTTATTTATATTATAAGCACAGGAAATTGCTTCAGAATAAAACTGAAATTTAAGTGTGGTTTACTGATTTACTGTTTTCTCAAATGAAAGTACAAATGGAGTAACCAATGTAATCAAACATAGTAACTATTAGGGCTCAACCAGTCAACCATTATGGATGTAACTGAATATGAATACATAATTAGGAATGAATAGATAATGTATTCTAAATAGGTACAAATACAAATATGAATAGGAGGCACACTATTTATTTCTTTTAGAGAGCTTGCCAGAATGGTTCACAGAGTTCTGGTCTCTGGATCCACCGGACAAAGCAAAAAAGTCATGTGAATGGGACTTTATTTTCATATAGCCTTGTGTTAGCAGTGAGATATCAAGCTCGCGGGACAAAGAAAGAACATGTTCATGTTAATGAACTGCACTGTGTGATGCATTTACGGTGATGCCAGGCAGTTACTTTGGGTTTAAGTCCAAATACAGATATGGATATTTGGATCTTAGATCACCAAGTAGATACAGATACAGATAGTGACACTGCATTACAGCCCCACTAACCACTGAAACTGAAATCACCGAATCAACAGATTAACTTCCTGCAGTAAAGTGGCATCAGAGCATCTGTGACTCTTACAGCAATCAGGGTTGAAATGGAAAGGTTGGTGAAAAAGCACGAAGCCATTTTTAGCCAGTTACTTATTACTGTGTAAAAGCCAGTGCTGAGATTTAGATGAAGTCTGTATGCTTTGTTACCACAAATTCCTGGCCCACTCATTGGAGGGAGACAGTCGAAGCTCAGAGGCTGCATTAAGGGCAAATTCAAAGGCATTTCAGCAGTGCGACATGTCCCTGTATCAAATAATCAAATCACCTTCAGGCAGCTGACGCCACACAGGAGCATAATTGCCCTTTATTGAATAAATACACCCCGGTATGGCTGTAGACTTCAGTGGCAATGTCTGCAGCTAGAGTCTGCCCTGATATCTCACATAGACATATGTGCTCACGTACACACCCACATGGCTTGAGTCTCTATTACGGGAAGAGCTGTGTGTGTGTGTGTGTGTGTCAAAAGGACAGAGCTGTTTTACATTATACAAGACAGTTTCATTTGGGAACTGAGGCCACGGATACACACACACACACACACACACATCAGAGGGCAACTCTATACTGATGAGACTGCTGATTTATCAGTGAAGTAATAACCACTTTTACTTTTCCTTCATAAATCCTGACACGGTTTTGGCTTTATTACCACACAAAGCCTGTCAGTCAGCCAGATGGGTTTATCACTGCGGGCTTGGTCGACTTCACTGTGATTTAATTAACACACTCACCCACAGCTTAAGGTTTTTAATAACCACAAAATCCATTTACTGCTCACACTTAAGCTGTGATACAGCCTGCATTAGGGGCATTCAAAGGTGCTAGGTGAACTTGATTAATGCTTTTGTCTTCTAACAGTACCAAAAGGGGTATAATTTTCTTTAACAGAACTGCTGGAACAGTGTGCACTTCTTCAGTTTCAGTTTAAAAATCTTTCTGATAACTTAATAGATTTATGGGAGTAAAAAGGACAAAGACAATCTTATCCTAGGCAACACAGAACCTGCTGTGTCTTGCAGAGCATGCGTGCTTGTGAATGTATGTAAGATTTTTCTGCATGCCTATGACAAACATAAACTGATAAAGCCAAACATTCAGTTAATTGTATAATAGCCAAATAATGTACGATTCTGCACAGTGCTCTCCTGACAGATAAACTGGATCCAAACAGGCCATCATGTACCCAGACCTTGAAAAACAAGTATTGTCCATATAATAATATTGTGATTCTATCACGTCACAGTTATGCTGGTTTCACATTTATGATTCCCTGCCAGCTAATAATTGTAGATTGGTTGTTTTTATGTTAAATATCTAAAAAAAATGTGTATCCTAGAACATTCAAAATTTCAAGATTTTTAGTGTGTTCTAAGAATGTTTCTATGTAACATTTATAAATGTTCCTACAAAACTTCTGTAACAATTGAAGTTGTAGGAATGTTAAATTGTTTTTTTTAAAATTGTTCTTAAAACATTCTGTGTCTATCTAACTTTCTAAGATATCATTCTTTATTAGCAGGTACAGTTGTTGGTACTAGCACAAATCTTTAAACCAGAATGTTTGCTCTTCTCTGCTCTTCTCTCTTATCCTCTCCTGAGACAGTGTCACCTAACTGAAATATTTATTGATTGTCTTCAGTCAAAGACTGTAATCTAAGCCTAAAGTACATAATGCACAGGGAAGGTTTTGAACTATCAATGCCAATGCCATGCTTGTAACTTGAGTTGCTGGTAATGATTATGTGCAAGTGTAGCAACTGTCAACTTTCAAAGTCAGAAAAGAATAATCACAAGCAGGCATGAGGGCAAAATAGGCCCCACGTTTAAGGGAAAGAGATTGCTAAGATTAGAAATATTTTAATGAATACCTCCTAAAGACTCATCAATTCAAAGAAGCAATTTATCATTTTTAAAGCTGTGCTGCCTATGCCAAGCAACTGACTGTCAGGTGGCAGAGACAGCGACAGTCGTGGGAAATGCTTTAATTAAAAGGACTGGCAGACTGCAAGCAGATCCAAAACAGCAGACAATACACATGGTCGAGGAACAGCCACTTAGTCGGGCGATGATCAAACAATATCATGGAATCAAAAACCAGAGAAACAATCCAAAATCTAATGCTTGGTAGGTCAGTTGTATGCACAGAGCTGAATGAATACTTTGCAGTGAGCGATTGTGATGAGTGTGCTTATATAGGTGTGGTGGTAAGTGAATCTAGGTATGTGTAATCATAAATTAGGTGACTGAACGTGACAGTGAGCGTGGTGTGTGGGTGTTGTGGTCCAAAGGGTCAGTGTTTGTAGTCCAAGGTGCATTGTGGGAAATTGAGTTAAACACTGACAGAACCCCCCCTCCTTCCCAAAGAGCTCCCTCCTGAAGCAAGGTTCTTTCTTGGTCTACCTCTGGCCAGTGGTCTGGGCTGTCAGGATGTTGTGCATGAAAATCATTCATGAGCAGGGGGTCTAGAACGTCATGGGCTGGGATCTAGCATCTCTTGTCAGGTCCATAACCCTCCTAACTCATCAGATACTTAAGTTTTCCATCTCTGTGGCATGAATTGAGAGTGGATTTTAACCCAATATGCTGGTTGCCCTTTGACCTCCAAGTGAGAGTCTGCAATGTTTCAGTAATTCCAAACTGTAGGTGACGTTGTCGAAGGATTTGGTATGGGCTGATGTAGGGGTGCATGAGTTTGCGGCAAGGTTGATTAATTTGGAGATCTTTGGTAGAAAGCCAGACCTGAAAAAAATAAATAAAAAAAAAACTCCACTTGACTCTTGACTTGACTTGTTCTGCTGGGCAGTACTGCGGTGTACTTGTTCCAACCTCTGATGCATAGTCTCCCATACTTGTTCACTCTGCCTGAAACACTCATCCACTGCTGGAGAACATGTAGGGGTTGCATCCAATGGGAACAAGGGAGATAAATAACCAAGGACACACTGGAATGGAGTGAGTTGAGTTGCCTAATGCCTTAGGGAGTTTTGGGCATACTCCACCCATGGAAGGAAGCGAGTCCAGTCCTCCTGACTGTTGGTGCAGAAGGAACATAGGAACCGACCGATTTCTTGATAGGCTCGCCCCACTTGACCATTGGACTGTGGATGATAGACTGAAGTGAGGGTGATGGCTACTCCCAGTTTCTCCATAAAGCTTTTTCAGACAAGAGTCGTGAGCTGTGCTCCTCGATCACTCACAATGTCCTCAGGTAAGCTGATGTACTTGAAATTATGCTTAAACTGCAACTCTGCAGTTTTGAAGCTGTGGGTAGTTTGGGTAGTGGTAACAGGCACAGGCATGTGGAAAATTGAGCTATGCTGTATTTCTTTGGGAGGTTGGGCTAAGTGAAACTAGGGGTGTCGCAGAACAGGCAAAAGTACTAGTTTACCTGTGGGTAATGTCCATGGGACCTTGGACTGGGCGCAAATGGTGCAGGAAGATATGACGTGGTGAATTTCAGTGAGCATATTTGCCCACCAATGCTCGTACATTTTGCGGATGCCTGGATGTCCCGTGGCCGGTGATGTGTGGGCCAAGAAGATGAGCCCCGCAGGTTGGTGGGAACGTAGGTTTTTCCACTGGGAGAAGACACTGGGGTCTGGAGGCGGTTGGTGCAAGCTATTTCACAATCCAGTTCCCAGGTGAGTGCACCCACAAAGCAGGATTCAAGAATTATTGGTTCTTCATTTATCTTTTGGAGTGGAGCCGGGTGGAGTAATGAAAGTGTGTCTGCTTTGCTATTCTTTGAACCAGGATGGAATCAGGTGTTCTTAAATATTCAAGGTTATTGTGATTTGCATATAAAATGAATGGGTGTAGTAGCTCCTTGAGTCAGCGCCTCCATTATTCTAAAGCCAGTTCCACCACAGGTAGCTCTCTGTTCCCCACATCATAATTCTGTTCTGCCGGTGTCAATTTCTTTGAGAAGAATACTACTGGATTCACATTGGGTTTCTCCCCTAATCTCTGTGACAGGATGGTACCCACTCTGATGTCTGATGCAGCCACCTTGACCACAAATGGTTTAATGGGGTCAGGGTGTTTAAGAATGGGTGCTGAGTGTGCTGAACTGCTGCAGGGCTTCATCTGCCCCTGGATTCCATCGTAGATCCTTTGGGCCATTTTTCAAACGGGCAGTGAGAGGACTGGTGATGGAGCTGAAAGCATGGATTTAAATGTGGTGGGGACAAGCCATCCTTTGAAGGCTGCTACCTGTCCATAAAAACCCCTTCCAAATTGATGATGTAGCCCAGGAGAGACTTGTTCGAAATGGAATTCACACTTTTCTCCACTGACATGTAGGTGATATAGCATGCTGTTCATGAGACACTAGAACACAGAAGGCATGAAAGAGAGAACATATGCCATTATGCAGTACTCATAGGGGCCAAAGGTAGTGCTAAAGGCTGTCTTCCACTCATCCCCTTCTCGGATGGGGACGAGATTATATGCACTGCACAAGTCTTATTTTGTGAAGATTCTGGCTTCTCTGAGCTGTTCGAGGGCCAATAGGACTTAAGGTAGTGGGTAGTGATATTTGATGGTGATCTGGTTTAGCCTTTGATAGTCAATGCAGGACCTGAGACCTCCTCCTTTCTTTTCTACAAACAAAAAGCCGGCTGATGCTGGTAACATGGAGGGATGGAGGTACCCTTGTGCTAGGGCATTGGTGATGTAGTCCTGCATGGCTTGACTTTCAGTGACAGCGAGGGGGTAAATGCAATTGTGAGGGGGTGTGGTCCCAGGTATGAGGTCAATGGCGCAGTCGTAGGGCCGCAGAGTTTTGCTGAAAATTTTGCAAATGTTTTATTACTTTGTTGAGTTGTTGTTTTGTTTGAGTCAGGGCTTTCAGTTGAGGTAGATGCAGTTATCACCGCAGTCACATGGACAGGAACTGAGACATTGCATTGACCAGCTTAGAATTTCTCTCCTGGTCCAGGATATACAGGGATCATGCTTCTGCATTCATGGGAGGCCGAGAACAATGGGATACTTGGAGGTGACAGTTATCAGAAGGGATATGGTTTCATGACGGAGGGCACTGGTTTGAAGCTGAATGGGTTCGGTGCTGTGAGATATTGAGCCTCCTCCTATGGGCCTGCCATCCAGAGCTTGAATGTGGAGTGGGTTCGAGAGAGGTTGAGTGGCGAGCTTGAGTTGCTCTGCAATGGCCTGGTCTGCACCGGAATCTTCTGGCTGCACTGGAATCGATCAAAGCTGAAAGAGTAGAAACACCTGAGTGCCTTATCTGAATGGGAGGATAAGTATTTAGGGGGACCATGGGCAGTTGTGGTGTTTTGTGATGGGTGCCCGCTCTCTTGGTGGTGGTTCTGAACATGTGACTGGACACACAGGGTCCTGGGAGACTTGATGTTTTTTGTTACTGCAGTAGAAGCATAGCCCAGACCTCTTTCGTCTTTCACACTCTGGGGCAGTGAGCCTGAGTTGTATGCTCAGAGCCGAATGAATACTTCGCAGTGAGTGATTGTGATGAGTGTGCTTATATAGGGTGTGGTGGTTGGTGAGTCCAGGTGTGTGTAATTAGAAATCGGGTAACTGTGAATGTGACAATGAGAGTGGTATGTGGGTGTTGTAGTCCAAAGAGTCCATGTTTGTAGTCAGAGGTGCATTGTTGGAAACGGAGTTAAATGCCGATTCCGGCGTTGACATGACACTGACAGCAAATGACCCCCATTTCATCCGTTCATCTATATATAATTTCATCTGAAATTATGCATAACTTAAGTTTTCTTATAAAAAGAAAACATGGGCAAAGCTGAGCCATTTATACTTTAGATGGGGATGTAGCAAAAAAAAAAAAACTAAGAAACTAAAGAGATCCATTGCATTGCAAGGTGGTGAGTAACAATTACTATTAAATTATTATTGTGAAACACAATTATTATAAAAATTATTTCTTAATTACTGTCTGAAATCATGCTTAAAAATTTACATACTGTACTGTTAAGACTACAGAAGTCAGCATATTAGAACTCCCTTGTGATCCTCTTATCTGTATCAAATTATTAGCATTTGCTCAGCATTATGAACATTTGGGTGCCTGAGTCATTTTCACATGCATTAATCACAAGGTGTGTGCATGTGTACAACAATTACTCGTATTGTTCATTAACTACAGGTGAAAATCTCTAACTTTCCTCACTAATTGAGCGTAACATATCAGATGTGCATCTTAGGTTACTGAACTCCAGGTCTTACATGGATTAAATGTGCCAAAGGACATTAAATAAATTCACATGAATGCGTTCAATTAAAGAAAACAGGTCAGACCACAATATCCCTCTGATATAGAAATAAGAGCCAGCCCTGTAGCATTCTTCCACACTACTACCTGTATGGTCATGGGTCGTAATTTAATAACAAACTAACATGCTAACCTGCAGAGCAGCACTGTGGTAGCATGAGACAAATTACAGAGTCTAATAATCTTCTGACCTCTGCAGACAGCAGAAGGTCACAGCTTTGAACAGCCCTGATTGAGCAACACAACTCTACATGAGGAGCTGAATATGTCAGAGTTTTAAAATAGGAGTCCGATTTTACATACTTTTCTGTAGTTGGTTAAACAGTAAGAGATTTGTCTTTTACAGAGAAACAATAAGAGAAATCTGATTCACTCAGTTATACTATGGATTGTGCTCCTCAGGAGCATGTCCCAACCTGCCATGGTGTGTTTTTGATTTTAACTGTGGTGGACCTGGTAGATTCAATGCTTATAGTGTATCACTAAAAAAAGCCATTTATGAGGTTAGGACAGAGGTGTGATCTCTGACAGAGCTGTTTAATTAGAAAACGGATACAGGAGCTTTATCCATTTTCACAGACTGGTGCTGAATGTTAAGGTGCCAAGTCCAACCTAGTTTACAGTTTAACCCTTTTGTGTGTGTGTGTGTGTGTGCGTGTGTACATGTGCACGTGTGTGTTATAAGCTTGTTTGAAGTAAAAACAGTTTCAAAAAGGGCACTTGTAAAGTGAAAAACATTTTAATCCAACCTCCCCTACTGATACGATGAGCTTGGGAGCAAGAAGAATTATCGAGAAAAGTTTTGCTTTAGTTCTAAGAAAGGACAATAGAGAAACAAGGACATTGTGAAATTCGTCCAGGGAGGTGAAAGCCTCTTGGTTTCACATTACAAGTCACCAGCAGTGCAGCCAAAATCAGACCCACCCCGAAGACACGACCGAAGGACCTTGAGAGTAAGTATTCTTATTATTTCTCATATTCTTATTATGACTGAAATATCATTTTAAGGTTATATTATGTTTCCAATAAAATAATAGGCATTGTTTACAAATTTGAGTCTTTAATTAATTTACAACTTAGCCTAATTGATTATTAACATTAATGTTTTATTATCATTAACATTCATGGTTCTTCTGTTAATAACAGTTATTCACAGCAGAAGCATAAAAAAGAGATGAAACATTCTGTTTTTATCAAGCACTTTTATCAAGCTTTATCTATTTTTACTGTGATTAAATACAGTGAGAGCTATCACTATTATGATTATACCATAGCAAAGGATTTGTGTTTAAATCAAGAACAACGGGATAAACGCATAATAAACGCAGGTTTGCCTATGTATTACCAGGGTTCAGTTGTCTATATATTCTCTTTGCTCTTTGAAACAATCAGTTGGATTTATTGGGTAAAATGAGTTTTTGGAAGAAAAAATAAACACACAACTAAACAAAAAGAAAACGAATGTGGTTGATTTTATGTCTGGTCAATTAGAGATTATTTTTGAACCAAAGTAATTACCTGTGTCAGTGTAAAAGCGATATTATATATCTTTTATGAACATTTTTCATTGTAGAAACATTGCCTGAATTTTAGCTGAATATCAGCTGTACAAAATGAATGGAGGAGTCCAGCGGCGTGTGGTGTCTAAAGATGGCCACAACAACATCCGTATTGACAATGTCGAGGGCATGGTGAAGCTCTACCTGCACGATATCTGGACCACAGTGGTGGACATGAAGTGGCGCTTCAAACTCACCCTCTTTGTGTCCACCTTCCTCACAACCTGGTTTTTCTTTGGCCTGCTTTTCTACCTCATTGCAATGGCAAATAATGACCTTAACATTGGACAGGCATCAAACCACACACCGTGTGTGATGAATGTGGCCACCTTAACTGGCGCATACCTATTCTCCCTAGAGTCACAGACCACCATCGGCTATGGCTTCCGCCACATCTCAGAGGAGTGCCCACTTGCCATCTTTACACTGGTGTTACAACTGGTGCTCACAGGATTGGCTGAGATCTTTGTAACTGGCGCCTTCCTGGCCAAGCTGGCACGGCCCAAGAAGCGGGCTGAGACAGTCAAGTTTAGTCAGTTGGCATTGGTTTCCAAGCACAAGGGCCAGTTGTGTGTGATGGTGCGTGTGGCCAACATGCGTAAGAGTCCGCTGGTTCAGTGTCAGCTCTCAGGCAAGCTGCTTTCATCCTATGTGACTGAAGAGGGTGAGAAGATCCAGCTCCACCAGGAGTCTGTGGACTTCCAGTTAGATTCCAATAAGCAGTGCCCTTTCCTTGTTCTGCCTCTTATCTTCTACCATGTGCTGGATGGGAGCAGTCCTCTGGCCAGGCTCACTGCTGAAAACCTGAAGGTGAGTAACTTTGAACTGGTGGTCACCCTGAATGCCACTATGGAGTCCACAGCTTCCACTTGCCAAAGCCGTACTTCCTATGTTCCACAAGAGTTCCGCTGGGGTTATGAGTTTAAGCCTCTTCTCTTTAGCACACATGGGGGCAAGTATGTCACAGACTTTAACTATTTTGATGAGATTCAGATCAGCAATGACACCTCGCTTCTACGGGAGCCAAGGAATGAGAAACTCCTGCTAGAGGACGAGTACCGTAAAGACTGTAGAGAAGGAGAGAGCACTGATAAAAAGGACATTGGGCTGAGTTTCCCAAAGGCATTGCAGCACAAAGATCACTGTTAAATGATAGCGCGAGCATCACAATGAGCACGCTCTATCCCAGTTTAGATGATCTTAACTGCAATACTTTTGGGAAACTCATGTTGTCATGTACCAAGATGACACATGAAAGTAGAACACATAGATTACAGAAGTTCCACACTGTCTGTCAAGGAGCAACATATTAACGAAAACAAATCTGAAATAAGTGATTGCGCTGTTCAAAATGTTACCCTACTCAGAATATTAAGTTGAATATTAATATAGACATATATGGGATCCATTCCACTGTTTGCTAATCATTCTGAGACAGTATAATTATTCTCTCTCACATAAACCCCATCTTAAAAGTCAGCAGCCTGGCAATATGTCCAACACCACATCCTCTTTATCATATGGATCAAAGTGAATTATAAATTCGCAGGTAATTATGTATTCATCATATTACATGGATTTACAAATAGTGCATTATATAGCGAACGGAGTGTGGCTGCAACCTGCAGATAGATTTTCAGGTTAAGTTACACCTACAATAGCAGTAAAGGAGATGAGAGTTATTAAAATTAAATGAATAGGCATGGCTTACAAAAGGATTAAAGCTTCAACAGAATATCAACAGATAACCATTACAGGACAGAACATTTCTCTGGTGATGCACTGTGTGTATTCTATATACACTTGCTTGATAAAATGTAACATCTTACTAGCAAGCCAGGGGGTTTGTTATTTGTCAGTTATATTGTACAAATTATAGCATTCTAGAAGAACATGAAAATTAAGATATTCAAATATGGTCAAAGGAATTTTAGTTACATTTTAAACTTTACTTTGTTTTTGAAATATTGTTTCTATTTGCTGTTCTTGGATTATTATGATATTGGATGATATTCTTTCCTCCTTAGAATGTTTCGACCAGTCTCATGTTTCTCAATTTGTTGTGGCAACATATGGACACATGTTAAGCATGCTTAGTTAGAGTGTCATTCTATTTACACATACACACATACACACACACACACACACACACAGACACATGCACACACACATGCACAAAGTTTCAATTGACATCAATCATATTATGTTTATATGCCTTATTTAGTTTTTTTTAGTTATTTAAAATGTATATGCAGTACAGTAGTTGGTAATACGTAATGAATCCTGAGTACAATTATATAATATGTGGAAAATGTCAACAATTATTTAATAGGGAAAAATCATGAATCCATTCACCATTAAACTTTATCAGTTTATAGTAATTCAGTACTTCAAGCAAATAAAATTTATTTACAAAAATGTAGGCTTTTGTCTTATTTGTAATTTACTATAATACACTTAATAAAAGTGTAATTTACTGTTACACATAAAAAGAAGTTTGGTTTCAAAATAGTTTATTAAATTTACTCAGTAGAAAATCATATAATTTATGAAAGTATGTTTCCCTCCATTTGTCAGCAATCTCAGAGCATCAGTCCAGTTGTTCAGCTGTTAGAGATTTACTGATTTATACTCTTAAATCTGTAAATGCTACTAACACTGAGACAGGTCTGAATGCCAAACCAGACCAGCTTTCACAAACAATTCATTTTACATTGGCACACATGGCTTACATTTGTAAACAATCATATATAGAGCTTAAAGTTCAAAGGCCACAGCTGTTCACTTACTTTTTCTAACTTTGGTCCATGTTTCTTTTCCTCTAAAATCATATAAATGTCTGTATTTAGCTGGCTGAGATCAACTCGTAGTGTTTAAATGCATAAGTTATATATCTATCATATAAAATGAAATATAACACTGAATTGTATACTTCAATCTGACAAACGCACAGCGTTCGCGACTCAGAAAATAATAATAACAACACATAAACTGGTACTTTGGTAAAACCTCCACCAATGTGTGAAGAACTTCTTCAATAAGGCACTGATTTTAAAAATCCACCTCTGTCTAAAAATGTCTGAGGTCATTTGAAACACTTAAAGAATCTTTCCATTTCCAGTTTGTTTTTTTTTTACAAAATCATTTTCAAGGTTCTTCCCTTTATGAAATTAACAATCAAGTAAATGTCTCTTCTTGCCATATGAACTACTATGTAGTATAGAACTGATAAATATGGCAGTTTATATCCAAAGCGGTAATACTTGATACTTTCTTTACCTTCCTTCCTGACTAATACTCAACATTTTCCATTTTCTCTCTATGAGTCCTTCTCTTACTTTCACACCTTACCCACCTGTTTAATTCATTTACATCTTACTAACTCTCTCTGATATGTTTGTTCAACTTAAGGTAGTTTAATACTTAAAACATATAGAATAATACATAACTGTTCATGCACCTACATTTTTTTGTCTTTGGTAAAATAAAGCCCTTTTTACATGAATGCAACTTGCTAGATTTTCCTGTTTCACATTCTCTTAATGACCTGCTGCTGACCTTACAGTCTGGAACATGTTTGCATTGCGTCCAGAGGCCATCTTGTGCCCATAAGAATTATTGTTTAGCCTTCCAGACAGCATGTACAAGCTACTTGACCTTGAAATGTTTCTCGCATTGTAGTCAAATTGTGCAGGACCTTTTGCTTGCATTGTTATTTTGCATTCCTTTGATAATCTGAAGTAATTTAGGCTCACTGGCCTAAATATAATTGAGAACCTCTTAAAAACTATTGGTTACAACATTCCACAGTCAAATTTTGGTTTCTTTAGGTGTTTGTTATTGTGTGTCTCCTCCATCCCCTACTTCCTCCTCCTGTGTAAATAATTATACCACCATAATCCAGTTCCCTGGCTCAGCACGAAGCTGCTATTTTCAGCCTCTTGGGGGCGCTCCAGTTCAAGTCAGGAGAGATGCTGTTATTTTCCTGCCCACACTGAGACACCTAGTAATAGGTGCCCAGGTGAGGGGGCATATGGGTGGCTGGATGGCGTGGACTGGGGTAGATGCCGGCTCCAGGTGAGTTCCAGTAAGGGTTGGGTGCACCGAAGAAGCCGGAGGAAGTGACAGGCAGTGCCTGGGGATGAGGTGACACAAAGTTCATTTTCTGTGTATGGGGGTGGTAGGAGCTCACATAGGGAAGATCAGAAGGGTATTTGTACATGGCTGACTCAGGAGGATGAGGCTGTAAGGCCTGGGCAATGCCGTGGAAGTCGAACTTGTAGGCATAGCGCTTGCCGTGCACTTTGGTCATGATGTTTTTGTCATAGTAGTAGCGCAAAGCGCGGCTCAGCTTGTCATAGTTCATGTTAGGCTTACTCTTACGTTCTCCCCAGCGCCGAGCCACCTCGTCTGGGTCGGTCATCTTGAACTCGCCATTTGTGCCCTCCCATGTGATGCAGCTCGAGTTTGCACTGTCCGAGAGCAGCTCCAGCAGGAACTGCCACAGCTGGATCTGACCCGAGCCTGTGGGGAGAATCACACAAATACACACCATTACATTCACACACACTGCCAGATAAAAATAAGACAGAATATTGGAGGAACATTTATCAATATTCAATAAAAAACATTCTCAAAAAAGTGAAAAACTTGACAGATTGAACTTGATAGGAACTAAAAGTTCTTAAAACTGTTCAATAACCCAGCTAGCAGAGAACATTAGCCAAATGTTCAGCAGGTATTTGGCAGGTCGAACGTTAATCTGTAATGTTACCATAATAATGTCTTTTATAATAAGCTTTTTAAAACAAAAACGTATGTCAGTTAAGACATATAAAAGACATAAAAAGATTTGTATTTCTTAAATGATTAAATAAAAATAGTTCCTACTGTACGTACCCCACTTTCACCACACCATCATCATACTGTACAACAATCATACTTAAAGAAGCACTTTATAATTTTAATGCCCTGTGGTGCCTGTGAGACAATTGCAATGAAAAGATCGACAAGCCTGCCCTTACCCCAACTGAACCCAGCTTCTGTGTTAAAACTACATATGAGCTGTGGGCAGCTCTGTTCCAGCTGGTGCGGGGCTCATTTTTTGGACCAGAAAAATGTTAACAGAAACCTGAAATGTACAAGCCAGCCAGATCCACTGCAAGGAAACACTGTGAATCCATTTTCTTTACAATTATATAATTCTTAGAAGTCTAGAAAGAAAACCGCAGACTTTACAGTCGGCAACTTTTATTTATTTAATTTTTTTTTAATTTTCCCCATTTTCCCCCCAGTTTGGTCACCTGCCAATTCCCACCCATCGGCCAGCTCTACTTTATCATACATCAGCCACCAGCCCGGGAGGGTAAAGGCTAGCACATGCTTCCTCTGAGACACGTGAAGCCAACTGCATCTTTTTGAACTGCTGCTCGTGCTGCATCACAGGGCAGCATAACACACTTTAAGAAAAGCACTATCTAGCCTCTTCCACGCAGAGATGGCCAATTTTGCTCCCTTGACTTCCAGCCACGGAGGGTTGTGGCATTGTCGGGATTCAAACTTGTGAGCTCCCGACAATAGGGAAAATTCTTTTCTCTTGCGGCACTTGGAAGTCCCAATCTGCACCTTTAATACAAATCACATCTAGGCTAAGGATGCAAACTTCACTGACAGTATAATTCAAAATTACCTGGGTTTGCCAGCCTGCTGCTCGTTGGTCCCAAAACCTGATATGGATCTGACATATGTGAAGTTATCATTTAGTGCAATGATTACACACGACATATTTCAATATTTAATGGATGTATATATACTGAGATATACTGAGAAATGGGACATTTCATTGCCAAGATTAGAGTTGCTTGTATCATGTTCCAGCTCTGATACACTGAAGTGACACATTAGGAAGTAATAATTCTCACCAAGCTGTGGCCTTTGCTCCTCTGTTTTGGTGACAATGGCTGGTGAGGACTGCGAAACTAACACATACATATGCATAGAAAGTTCACAATGTTTCTGTCACTGTATAACTAGTTACTGCAACTATTTCAGGCAACAGCAAAACCAACAGAGCATGGACACCCATCATTCCTGAGAATTATGGTAATTCATTTAATATTTTGTTCAGCTAAGTGGAAAAAACACTGATTGTACCTTTACCTTTATTGGCTGACGCTGACTGGGGTGGCCATGCAGTTCGTCTGGCAGCTTCATATGCCAAATCTAGAAGGGAATGGAAATTAGCTGCAATATATAGTACATGCAGTTACATGTAACCCCACATGAGGGCGTGTGTATGTGTGCCCTGTATCAGTCTATCAGTATCAGAGTGTGTGTGTGTGTGTGTGTGCAAGCTGAGGGCTGGTTTAGTTTCTGTGGTTGACCTCAGGGAGTAAAGTAAGGAGCAGTGAAGTGCCACACTTCACAACAAGGGAAAAAAACAGCAGTGTGATTAAATATGCACACTTAAACATGATGCACTCAGATCTGCACATATTTTTTCCTCCTGATTAGACCATGTATATTGTTCTTGTAATGTTCAGATATGAATAGGGAAGCAGAGGCAGAACTGACCTGGTCTTGCAGGGGCTCTGGGAGTGTCAGGTGGGTAGACGGGAGTGTTGGGGAAGATGAAGCTTGCACCTCCTGCACAAGACATTTCTAATTACAACAAGATCATGTATAACACATCTCCACAAAATACAGCTGAGTGTAAAGGTTTTCCATCCTAGAATGTTTTTAGGTAAAAAGGGCAAAATACATTTGATAGGGTCCAAATGTTATTATATCACGGCGCTGTTGAATTCTCAAATCTGATTGGTCAAAATGTGCTGAAGAATTTTCTACAACAGCACGGCTCAGACAGTACTGCCAGCTGCAAAGCAAATTACAGCTCTATATTAATGTGCTCTTTTTAATACATTATTGTTTCTACAGTAAAAGCCTCATACACAGGGAGTTGTGTGAGCAACACAGGCTATTTTAAGCATAATTAGAAAACCCTTTTGTTGTTAATGTTGGAATTCAACAAAGAAAAATATGGGTAAACCTTCTGTTAGAAGATTTTAATTTAACATTGTTGAAAGAAGGCTGAAATGACAGTGCTTTATAACAGTCAGATGTGAAGCTGTTTGTTGAAGTTTTTCCAGTGAAGGGAAGTGTTCAGGAAAGAGCAGTTTGCACTTTGAGGTTTACCAATAACATGACAAGCTGCATTTTTTTTTGCCTTAATATTAACTTCAAGCAAAAGCAAGAAAGAAAGACAGGCCTGCAACTGTTTATAGATGTTACTTATAAGTGAGATCTAGAAATAACTTATTTTGTGGATGTTCCATCACTTCAGATTTAACTATGGATGGATCAAATGTATGATGTCTTCTTCTTAAAGAAATCAAAATGTGTAATTGTTGACTTTGGGCTTTAGAAAACAATCAACTCCAGGCTTTAGGTCAGGTGACATCCCATCAACCCTGATTGAACCATGATTGATTTCTTACTTAAAGAATGTTTCTATCACATTCAGAAAGGAAGATGCTTTTGAACTGCTACCATTCAATTTTTTTTTCCCACTGTTAATATCTTGAAACTCTGTTTTATCATGTTTGATATTGTGAAAGTGAAGAAAATCTGTGAAATACACAAAATATCTTGCTCTATATTACTTTTATTTTCTCCAAAAGGTGTGCAAACTTTTGCACTCAGCTGTATTTATCTGCTGACTTTTGACAGTGGTATCAGTCCAAACTGGCAAGCACTTCAAGTGCAAGAAAAATAGATATATGGAGATAACTACAGCACAACATGCACCTGAAGGCCCAAAACAGGCAGAGGCTATAAGCAGAATGCTTGTTAAATCTACAGGAATGTTTCACGTCATCATATTAAAGCAGCATCATAGAGATTTTGGCCACCAGAGAATGGCCAAGTCAGAAGGCCCTGTTGTAAGGAAAAAAATATAATTCTCTGGCAACTTCGCATATTCAAAAAAGTATATAAAACTCATTTGATCTGTGCTAGCAAAGCCGATTGGTGCCACCTGCTGGCCAAAAACTCTTTTGCACAGCATTTTGGCTGTTGATCCTCAGTAAAGCCAATGAGTACGTAGGCTGTGATGCACATACTGAGCACCTGTCCAGTTGCCGAGTGATGCATGAGCCTTCTTACCTGTGTTACGTGCATGCATTAACCGTGGCGAGTTTTGCAAGGCTTTGTCAACATCGTCTGAAGTCAAATGGGGAAGTGGAGCTGAGGAAGAAAACATTCTTTTGAAAGAGGGGAGTGGCAAAATACAAAATATATTAAAAAAAGAAAACAGCTCAAAAAACCTTGTGGTGTGCTAATACGATGGAGAGAAACAAAAGGAGGGAAAGGTAGACCGAGAGATGGACAGGAAGAAGTGAGGGAGAGAGAATAGCAGAAAATGGGAGGGGAAGATAAATAAAGAGCTCCTGGTGTAAGTACGGCTCATGCATCGTTATGATAGAGCTGCAAAATGCCAAATGAAACATTCAATCAGTAAAGTTAACAACATGCAGCATTCACTCTTCTTAAATATATATTCAGGTACTATGTGTGTGGGGGGGTGGGGGGTGGGGGGGGGGGGGTATGTGCGTGCATTTGTGTGTTTGTTTAAGAACCAGGGAATTTGTTTTATAGCCAAAAGCAAAAGGGAGAATGCTGAGATGGAAAGAGGCATCCCTCCCTTTCCCATCACTCACTCCACTTCTCTTTGAATACAGAGGGACAGGGAATGTCAGGGTAGTGCTCTCTCTGTCTCTGTGCAACTCTGTCTACATATTTCTGACAAATTTCTGTCAGCCTTTTTTTTATTCTGTCTTAATTCATAATACTGCGATATGCTCATATTTGAAATGCTGACAACTAAAGAGCTTTTCTCGTTTTTAAAAAAAGAGCACTTCACATTTCCCATTAAGACCCCAAATAGAAAATAAGGTGTACGAAATGTGACTACAAGGATAAGCTGGTAGAAAGTACACACTGCAACATGAGCAAATTAATACATACACCCAATGAAGATTGGGTTAGAAAGTACTGAAGTCATAATGACATCAGTAGTTTCATCTGTGTGTGTTAAAATAGTAATGTTACACTCTCTTTTTTAGTGTATGAAATAGCTGTGCATGTGTGTGTGTGTGTGTGTATGTGTGTGTGAGTCACTCACTCTCCCGTAGGTAGTGGAGATGGGACAGGAGGATGTCAGCGTTGTAGCTGGGCGTGAGTCGCTGGAAGTCCTCTTTGCTCATCTTGCAGAGCTCCTTGCCATCAATGTTGTGGAAGAGTGAGACGTCCACCTCCAGCAAGCCATACTCCCTTACAGCCCACTCCAGCCACTGACGCACGTGATCGGGCGTCCATAGCGTGGGGTCTACAACCACACACACCCACCCACACACACACACACAAAATCATTTATATATCACTCACTTTGTTTATTTACAGGTGTATTCATATGCTCATTGTTGCACTCAAACATTCATTAATTGTATTAATTAGTGATATCTATAATAACAATTAGCTATAAACACTTAGATAGTTTCAATTCATTCATTCAGTAACAGGAATACACCCCAGATGGGACGCCTGTCCATTGCAGGGCACCATGCACACACACACACACACACACACACACACACATTCACACACTTATTCACATGTAGGGGCAATTTAGCATAGCCAATCCATCTAACAGCATCTAAACCAAAGAATCCAAAGGAAACCCAAGTGAACACCGGAAGAACATATGAAACATATACATTTCGTATGTTGCATACGAAACAGACCGTAACCCGAGATTAAACCAGGGATTCTGGACCTGAAAGGTGGCAAAACTGCCGACTGCACCAACATGCCACCCTTAAAGCCAGAGTCACCATAATAAATTAAATCATCATTGGTAGCAATGTCCCCCTACCTGGGGCTCTATTCAATGACTTGAAAAGCAGATTATAAAACTTTGGACTTGTCTGGTTTGTATGAAGGTGCTGAGGTAAATTTTACGGGTGGCATGGTGGGCCATTTGGTAGCATTGCCTCCTTACAGCTCAGGATATAACAGCGTTCCCAGTTCAATCCTGAGCTTGGGTTACTGTGTGTTTGGAGTTTTGTTCTCCCTGTGTCTGTGTGGGTTTCTGATAAGTTCTCCAGTTTCCTCGCACCTCTCTAAAACAAGCCAGTAGGTGTATTGGCCTTGGTGTACATGAAAGTGCAAATGTATGATGGACTGGTGTCCTATGCAGGATGTATTTCTGCCTCACTCTCAGTGTTCCCAAGACAGGCTCTGAATTCTGAATGAATGATGTATTAATTTATAAGCTCATATACAGCATTATTATGATTTCTAAGATGCTAATTCATCAAGAATTTAAAAACAGCAGCCAACAAATATGATCAATTTGGAAAAGTATGTAGGAACTTTTTCAAAACTTTTGGCAAGACACCTTTTGGTCACTACATAAATCCATACATTATTTCATCTCTTTATTATTAGATTTATTATCATATTTATTCTGATTTATTATCAGAAATTTGTATAAAATATAGTAAAAACAAAGAAGCTTTTATGATTGTGTTATTAGTATTCTTAGCCTCTTTGTACTAGCATGAAATTATGTTTTTAGTGGAGGCTACAAAACACTTCTGTAAGTCGCTCGATATAAACGGCACATTTATAGTAATAAATATGAATATTTTAATAATCCAGGGGAATGGTGAAATATTTGTAGGACACACAATTCTTCCTTGAGACTCGCTAATTCTTCCTTGAGAAACGAGCTAATTCTGATTGTATTCTGATTTGGCAGGATGTCATTACTTGTGAGTAAAACCTGGTCTAAAACCATCTCTAACAAAGCACAGAGAGTTACAGTCAGAGTTCACTGTACCAGTCTGTGTAAGTGTGTATAACATTGCCCATGTCCACAATGTTGTTTTAACCTTTATTAAACCTTCTTAACCTTTCTTAGTCCCACTGAGCTCTGTTGACCCTCCTTTTACGAGCGAGAGCTCACAAATCTGTTGAGCTCTGTGCACTTAGGGATGTGCTTCCTGCCGTTGCATTCCTGCGTCCCCTGTGTCCATTGTCCCTCCACAGAGTGAAAACAGGATGCACTAAAAATGCTGCCTCACTGTGCCTGTCAACTTTAGCTGAGGAGGAAGTTGCATTTGGGCTTTTGGGGAAAGAGCGTGTTGCTCAACCTGAGAAAGCCTGGCACATGCACGCATATGAACACACACGCGAAAGCCTGGCACATGCACGCATATGAACACACACGCGAAAGCCTGGCATATGCACACATATGAACACACACGTGAAAGCCTGGCATATGCACGCATATGAACACACGCACCCACATACACATGCATGTGCGTGCACACACACGGAATTGGTTGAACTAAAGAACTCCTAAAGAAGGTATTTGCAGTCAGGTAATTAATGTTTCAGATATGAAACATATGAAAATTTGAAACATATGAAAACTATTATGACTATAAAACAAATTGTATGTTTTATATATATATCTCATTTGGAGACAGTGTGTGTGTGTGTGTTTGTTGGGGAATCTCTGAGCTCTGATAAGAAAAGCTCTCTCTGTTGGCAAAGTTCATTGGTCCCCACCCTTTCAGGGTTCTGACCCAAGGAAGAAGTCTAGACAAGCCTAACACACAAACACATACAGACACACACACACACGCACACACACACACACACACACACACACACGCACACACCAACTTCAACAAATATAAGTGAATGAAGACAGGAATGGGAATATGTAGAGTCATAGAGTTTAATGCATGCAAGTTTGTGTGTGTGTGTGTGGGTGTGTGTGAGAGACCTGCAGGTACAATGACTCTGCGCTCGTTGGTCGTCATATTGGGAGGGACGGCATGTTTGTCCTCCATGTAGCTGCTGTAGGTCATAGGAGCACCATCGCCTCCACTTGCCATCTTTCCTTTCCCCACGTTGCAGTCATCTGGTGAGCTCCTGTACAAACACACACACACACACACACAAATGAAAAAATAGTGAAATACAGACATAATCTCAGCATTTGATCTGTACTACACGCAGATAGAAAGAATAGCAGGCAGACATACAGAAGTCTATAAAAGTGAAGTAAATCATCTCTGATCTCTGCTGCGGGTTACAGCTCTGAAGGCCAGAAGATGAAGACTGAAGGAGCTACACACAATAAATTTATAGGCTTTCTGCTTCCAGGATCCACTGCTGCTTTTCATTATGAGCTAAACATCTTGTGAGTGAATGTTTGCGCCTGCATGGCCACCACTTCCTGTTTGGTCAGCGAACTTGTGGCATTTCCAACCGAAATGTGGCCACATTCACTTCATTTTTATGATGTTGGCATGAGATGCGGCTGCTTAGAGCTTTTGATGAATAAACATGGGTTCCAGTTTGCAAATGACTTACAAACATTTTACTTACAAACATGCAGTCAGTGATTACTACGTAGGGATGTGTCATATTCTGGGAATGGAAGGATATATCCCAAATAGTTCTCGAAAATTTAACAACTGCAGAGGCATCACATTAAAAGAGGTGAGACTTCTTGCTGTCAGCCATGCATTTTTCTGGAGTCCCTGAGATCCAACTGGAGGGCAGTCCAATTTTATAAATCTGATCTTATGAAAAAGTTGGAAGAGCAATTTAATGTGATTATCTCATCAATTTTTCATGCAAATTAAGCTGTTTAATTTGTTACATATTTGCAAGCGTGATTTGGCATTGATGACATGGACTAGCTATATAATGTGCCTAAATAATTCAAAATAGAGGTAAATACAGTTACAGCTGACTGAGGATAAGACTGGCACTTAGCAGTCTCACTGTCTCCGAGAGGACATTTGTATTCATAAATTGGCATATCTTTGAGGTGCAGTTTGGCCCAAGCCTGAGGCAGCAGATGTGCAGGATCACTGCTGGAATTTCCCATCAGGCTCAGAACAGCTTGCCAAGGACACAAACAGCCTGCAGCCCTTCTTACTATCCTGTTCATGTGTTGGCCACCTATTGGCCTTCTTAGGAACAGTAGCTTACAGTGAGCTTTCAATCATGTTACACGGCTCATTACAGACTATAGACACTACACATCAGTATATACATGCATAAATTTCATGTATATACACAAGGTCTCAGAAGCACACGTACACTCACATTCTTTCGCTCTCCAAGTGACTAAAATTCTGCAGCATATCCGACCACCTAAAACCTTCTCTTCTTGTCCTCCACCAAAGCCATACTGAGAATCCCGAAGGAGTCCTCAGTTTCACTTGCACACTCGTAAACGCCTGTGACTGCAGACTCCATCAAGAGCCACTGAGGCATTTTTTTTTCAGAACACACTCACCAGTTTGTTCCCATTTACATCTATGCTGTTTAACTAATTGAGCATGACAGACCCTTCATCAGAAAAACTGCTCAGTCTCAAATCTGTGTGGCAGGCCGTGTTGCAAAAAAGCTCCAAAATGTCACTCAATTGGACAGCAGGATGGTAACCATATTGCATTTTATGTCCTAGGATCAGTTCCCACTTTTTAGAGTTGAGCAGGTTGGGCAGAAGATCACAAGGTGTCACCCATCCAAGAATTTCTGTTAGACTGTGAAGAGTGGCCATAACACCATGTGGTGGTTTTGTTCTTTTTTTGATAAAGAGCTGAATAATAGATGTGATCAAGGACACAGGAATAAGAGTACAAAAAAAACTGTTTCTACACACATAGGTTATTCTTTGGTCGCTCCCCAATCTCATCTTGGGTAAAATGTTTGGAGTTAAGGCCAGTTTACCTTCACTAAACCTATCTGTTCCCCAGGTTTACCTCAGCTCTGAGGGAAATATTGACATGCTTATGGTCATGGATAAGAACACTGTTGCTAGTCAACTTGTAAATATGAACACCAAGCATTAACTAGATAATGACTGAACAATTTAGCTAGCTAGCAGGTAGTCATTAAATGTTTTAGAACAAAAATATCACAATAAAGTGGCCGTACAAACAAGAAAGAACAATCAGGAATAGCATCAGTTCCCTCAGACGTGTTTGTAGATCTGACATCAACTAATATTTCACTGTAATTACACTTAGCATCGACCACTAAACAAACATCCCTGTGTTCTGCCATATTGAGAAACATAACCAAGCGAAAATACTTGGGAATTTTTACTCCTAAATTAGTGAATACCAGAAGAGTGAGATGTTCTCATAAAAATGGTGACCAGGACACCATTTAAATGGTGCATATATTTACAGGTGCTACTGAAATAGTCATGGGGAGTCAGCACACCCCCTTCTCATGTCTCTGTCTCTCACTTTTTGCAATTATACATTCTCAGTGACAGATTGTCCAGTGTAAGAGGCATCTTCCATTATATCTCCATCACAGAATTGCTAAATATACTAGATCATAGATACATCCATTTTGCATCACCATTTATAATGTCATCAATGTATAACAGTTTAGCTTAACCACAAAGATAAACTGCAAAAGAATTATTCAATACAAAATGTAATACATATTCAGGCAATGTAGAAATGGCTCATGTTAATTATGATTATAATTATAAAAAAACACATTTTTTTTTCTGGTCTTGTGTCATTTGATGACTTGTGATGGATAACGGTTTAGTGCTTATAGCATACTGCTTCATATTCATACAAAAAATGCTCATATTCCATTATATTCCTCTCTCTCTCTCTCTCTCTCTCTCTGTGCTGTATGAAAGTGTGTGTTAATCTGTCTTTTCTGCTCAGTATGGCTTCAGTTCAAAATCTTTTTCATCTGTATCTCTAGTGTGTATATAATGAGCTATAAATATTTCTAATGTGGCAGTCCATAAGGTAAAGTGAGGGTTTAATAAAAACAGCTGTTTTGAGTTTGGGATCCGGCTGCAGCTCGACGTGTCACTGCATCTGAGTGTGGGTCTATGTGTCTGTATATGTGCGTGCTGGTGGATTCAGATTTAGCCCTGTGTGAATTTGGCTCCTGTGCTTCTAATGGCTCCTGATGGATGAATTTCAGGCCACGAAACCCAAACAGCCATTTCTCTACCACACACCGCCCTTCATTTCTGCACCAGTAGCAGACCTCTCAAGTATCAGTTTCAAGCAACACTGGCAGACTCACTCT
Source organism: Pangasius sanitwongsei (assembly GCA_037576675.1). Classification (NCBI taxonomy): domain Eukaryota; kingdom Metazoa; phylum Chordata; class Actinopteri; order Siluriformes; family Pangasiidae; genus Pangasius; species Pangasius sanitwongsei. Next base: position 10,615,242 of record CM075019.1, on the reverse strand, counting down.
TATTGCTATTAACCAAGCATACACACTCACTCACACTTCGACAAGCTAAGTCTAAAGCAGCCTGAACTGTTTTGCCCAATGAGCAGAACTGTAATCCAGCAGCCACCAAAAGAATGGAAAATTTTACATTAAGCACTAGTGCCAAAGTAACTTGTGGCAGGCAAATTTGTTCAAATCACAGTTTGGTTAACTTCATTTTCAACAAAGGAAAATGACAGAAGCAGTCTAGCACTGGTTAAACAAGAGTGGTAAATGTCAGTTAAACACTATATAAGCTAATTGTGGGGCTCACCTAGAGCCGTTCACCTGACCCACTCTTCCACCTCCGCCTCCTCCTCCTGTGGTTCCTGCTCCTCCTCCGTTGCTGCACTCCATCTTGATGGTGACACGGCCAGGTGGAGGGGTGAGCCAGTCCTGCTGTGATGCTCGGGGACTCAGCTTACTCTGGCCATACTCACTCACTGCTGATGCTGTCATGTCTGGCTTGGCCTGCTGGGCCACGCTGTAGACACACTCAAACAGAGATTGGTCCTCACTCACCACAGACAGCGCCTCCTACAGATAGAAGAGGGAGTAGAGGGATATAGTATATGTATATAAAAATGGCAGTTTGCTATTGTAATATTACTACAGTCCCAAGGTGGGTAGAGTAGTCAAAAACCGTACTCAAGTAGAAGCGGTGTAAGTGCTGTTACTAACACAATTAGCCCAGTAATCAACTGAGTTAATCAACTGAGTTCAAAAGAATTCAGTAAAGAGACTTACTATTGTACTGCTGTAGACTGCCTAAGCCTCACAAAAATCATTTCAATGTACATTGTCAGTGACACTTGTATATCTGACAAATAAACTTGAAACTTGAAACTTGAATCCTAAAGAGCACTTAAAATGGTCTCTTTTAGCATCCAATGGGTCTTCAGTAGGAAAAATACGATTGAGGTATTGCCTTCCAGAAAAGGTTCCAAGTAAAACCCCTTTAAAACCTACAACAGTTAATGATGCCAAGAACCCTTTAGGAACTTTTTCCTTTCAGTGTAACATGTTACTCTTTATATAAATAATATACATTCACCGGTCAGTTTAATAGAAAAAACAGTATTCAGTAAGCCAATCATTTAGCAGCAGCGTAATGCATAAATCATGCAGATACAGGTCAAGAACTTCAGTTAATGTTCAGATCATAGTTTAGAATGGGGATAAATTCTGATCTCAGTGACTTTGACTGTGGCACGGTTGAAAGTGCCAGGTGGGCCGGTTTGAGTATTTCAGAAACACCTTGCTGCCGAGAGAAATCAGAGGACAATGGCCAGACTGGTTCAAGCTGAGAGTTGTAATCCACTCTTTACAACTGTGTTGAGCAGAAACCCATCTCAGCATGCACAATATGTCAAACCTTGAGGCAGATGGGCTACAACAGAGGACCACACTCCTGCCAGCCAAGAACAGGAATCTGAGGTTCACCGAAACTGGACAGTACGTACATAATATGACCATGTTAGATTGGTGTTAGATTAGTGGAATGTGTGGCCTCTTGTGAAGGTCTTGCAGCCAATCGAGAATCGAGAATAAACACAAGAACCTCTGGTGAGTAGAACATCCACAGAACTACGGGAGAAAAGTAACAGAAACAACATAGCTGAATAAAAAGAAGTAATGTAATCCTACAATGTTTGTTTTACTAATTTACTCGAGTAAGAGTGGAATGTATCTTTTAGTACTATTCAATGACTCTATATATAAGAGTGGACAGCATGGCACCATTCACACTGATTGCATGTTTTTGAAGCCTTTTTGGGTTGAAATGGGAGTTGCCATCTTGCAAAAAATTGGAGCCAGAGACTGCACAGTAAATACAGCTGGACAGGCAGTGGGTCTGCCTCTCACCCACACATATTAGTGATGGACACATACGTGCATGTGCACAATTCATTACCTAAAATGCAACTTAAAACGTAGTGTTGGCTAACTCAAAGTGGTAAGTACAGCATTATGAATTAATACTGTATATAAAATGCTAAACTGCAGTCGTATTATTTTCGCAGGCATATTGATTTTACCGTTGTCAGGAAAAGATTTTAGAACTTTGAGTCATGACTGACTGAGCTGCTCTCCATCATTTTCATGTAGCTCTGACACTTGCTACCCATCTGAATGGAGACGTGCTCTGCTTGTGTTGTCAGTGGAGTTCTTCTGAAAAGGAGTGACTGGCTAACCTTATCAAGATATTTTGAGTGTTCACTAAGGTCATGCAAGTCAATAAATTATTATGAAATTTAGCTAATGTTAGCTGCCTTGGTTTATGTCATCTCCTCATTTACTCATGCTTGGATTACTAGTTATAATATCAGTACAACAAGCTAGCTTAGACATCAAAATGAGCAACATACTGGAAAAACTGCAGAGAACTCCCTGCTGAGGATGTGTTTGAACAGTTTACAGCAGAACAGGACATGGCTTCGCTACAGAACTGTTAAGAGATTCAGGTGCATGTGTGTTCATGAGGCTTGACTGTCATGTCCAAAACCGTCAATCACCGCATCAAACCTGTACTTTTATTTACCAGCAAATAAAAACACATTTATCATAAGGAAAAAGATAGGGGGAAATATCATGGTCAGCTGAACTTGTAAAAATGACAGAACACTATTCCTGAAAATAATTTATGATGACTTAGTCATAAGAGAAAGTTCCATTTTCACCCATTCATGAACATGGGAATGGGCGGGGTTAAAAATCGTATTGCAGCCAGTCACTAGAGGGCCTCTGAGATGTTTTGGCTTCAATTTTGACTCCCTGTTACAATGTCCACTTACATCATATCACTCATATATACAGTCATTGGCACTATTCAATAATACTCAGCTACTCTTTCAAGTAAAACTTATTTACTTATTTAAGTAAATGTGACTTATTTGAGTAAATGCAGTGTGTTACTCCACCACTTTTACAGTCATACTACAGACATAAAATGAATTCTCCAAAATGAAAGCTTCCCAAGCCCTGGAATCATGTCTGTGCTATAATTCAAGCAGGTCTGTGATCAGTGAGAGGAAACGGACGCCATGTTGGGAACCAGATTAAAGAGCGCCCTAACAGTTCTCGGTTCACAGCTCAGATGCAAAGGTCATTACTGCAATGTTGAGCTGGAGCGAAGAGGCATCAAGTTGCACTCGCAAAAACCACACCCACTCATTTCCCACTGGCGCTGTTACTACACACTTAACAAACACCAAATACACACACACTCACTCAATGCCCTACATCCAGCCTCACACTTCCTCTGTTTTTTATCTTATGGAACAACTCATCAGGGCAGCCACTACTGGAAACAACCATAAAGCCTGTCCCAAAAGTAGTAGGTTGGTTATGAGCAGATAAAATTGCAGTGCAAAGTGCAGTGAGCTCTAAACTGCTCAGAAAGTCTATGGAAACCAGCAGACATTTTGCCAGATTGAAAATGAAAACAGCATTTGATTTCACCTATCTAGATCAGTTTTTAGTCCTTTAATGTCAGTTAAAGCACTAGAAAGCAGAGCACAGCTTAGTTTCCCTCTTCCATCCAACCTATCAAATCTATACATCATTTTGCCTTAATCAACATTAATCAACACTAACCCACTACGAAGCTAAGACATTTAGTTCCAGGATTTAGTCCTGTATATTTTATCCACACATGGCAGCTCTGATCTCAAGCCAGTGCTCATATGTGGTCATATAATTGTGTTCACTAGGATAATCACAAAGTGATGATTTTAGGTGGCAGATTTGCTTTCTAATCGCAGTGAGCCTGGAAGCTCATTAATGCTGAAAGCAGCAGCAGTCAGGAAGTATTCTGCTGGCCTTTCCTGCATCAGAGCTCCAGATAGTGAGGATAATGGAAAAGAGGAAAAGCCTATCCATCCACATTCTAATTGTGATATGGCCATGGATAGAGAGACAGAGAGAGAGAGAGAGAGACAGACAGAGTGAAAGAGAGAGAGAGAGAGAGAGAGAGAGAGGTGGAGGTGCGTGACGCACTGTCATTAACACCATAGGCTTAGGAGGCCATTAACCTCTAAAAAAAAAAAAAAGGTCAGCAAAGCGCCTGTGCCCTTACATTTCCCCAAATCAGTAACTCACAGACACTGGTGTTTTCATAGCCTCTCCCTCAGTCTTGCACTCACCCACTCACTCTTCATTCTTTGTCATTCACTTACTCATTTATTCACACTTTCACTCACTCTCTCACTCATTTATCATTCCTTCCCACTTACTCGCTCACTTATTCACTCACTCAGTTACTCGCTCATCATTCTTTCTCAGTCACTCATTCACTCACTCACTCACTCACTCACTCAACCACTCATTCTTCATTCTTTTCCACTCACTCACTCATTCTTTCTCACGCACTCACTCACTCACTCTTCATTCTTTCATGCTTACTCCACTTCTCATTCTCACTCACTCACTCAATTTTTTCACTTGTTCATACATTAACTCACTCACTCGCCATTATTTCTCATGCACTCACTCATTCTTCATTCTTACTCACTCACTCACTCACTCACTCACCCAAATCCCTCAAACTCACTGTCCTTCACTCACTTTCTCTCTCTGGTACACCTCCCCTTCTCCCCAATCACTGACTCTGTCTAATTTCTCTCTCCCTCAGTAACTCACTCTTTCAACTACTTTCCCTCACACTTAACTTCCCTAACCCCTCACTCCCCTCATAATCCTCATTCTCTCACTCCTTTCTTTCCCACACTGACTTCCTGGTGCTCACTTCATCAGCAGAGATAAAGAGAGGTAAGACAGAGACACTAAAACCTAAAACACTAAAAAGGTAGAGTGAAATGTATTATGTAATTTAATGTGCTAAATAGCTAGAATGATACTAATTTTACCCAAAAGCTCAGTTTGGTGTGTTGTATTCATCATCTGCTGCATGAACAGTGGTCACAGGCAGCTTAAGCATCATCACCTGATCACACCAAACATCATGCGATAATTCCAAAATGGAAAATCTTGGAAAATTGTACTATAACCAAGTAAATGAAATGCCTTTTCTTTTGCTTCATCATCTCATCCTACAAATATTTAAACAGTAACCATTACTAAAGGATCAGCGAAACTCCACAGCACTTGTCATATAGGGGAAAAACTGCGGTAAAACTCTATGTCAGCAGAATGTTTTAGAGAGAACCATGAATTATTGCATATTCCAAAGATTTCTACTTGCAGTTTACAGTAGGGTCTAAAAAAAGTGTCTTAGTGCTCTGCCAGGAATTGTATGGAATCCATATTCATCAAAAACTAATACAATTCTACATTAATAGATGTCAAAGTAATTAGTAGATGTCAGTTTGTTTTTATTTAATAAAAGCAATGAGAGCATTATAGCATAATGCAGAACTAAGAAATAAGTCAATATCAGGTGTTAGTTGTTAAGAAGTGATACAAGTTTGCACTGTGTGTTTGGACCATGCATGTGTTAAGAACTGAATGTAATATATGGCATCACCAAATTTTTAAATGAAGCAAATGATATGGCAACCGAATATTTAGATAGATTTATACAAAGAGGAAACAATTACTCTCACTTTTAAATTATATATATATATATATATATATATATATATATATATATATATATATATATATATGATCTAGCTCTCATTCACTGCAGACCAACAGTAATAACATTTGCAACTGAACTAAGCCAAATTATTACCATTGTGTCTTGAGCTCACACTAAACATGTCGCAGTATCCAATGTATTAAGAAAGAGATTGTACTGATGATATTCTCATGTGATAACCTGTAACTATACTTTAAAACCCAGACTATCTAGTGTAGAGACTGTTATGAGTGAGGCAGCAAGCAATGTCTCCTGATGAGTTTACAAGGAAAGTATTTGCGTAAGACAGTACAGAGAACACGGTACATACTCACTTCTGCCTAAACAATTAGTCCAGCACAGTTGCCCAAAACATTAAACACGCTCTCGGCTCTAGATACACTTCTTCTTCATATTCTGCAGCTCTAAAACATATACCTCCACTAATATACCCCATTACATGACTATGCCATTAGGAGGTGTCATGTGTTATGTACTAAATTAATTAGGTTTTTAGGACAGTCTATTTCATATGGCGGAACAAATTGTACATTTAAGGATCTGTTTTTTACTTCTGTGTAATGAGTTAATAATTACATATCTGTAACAAGAAAAGTGTAATATCGATTCTGCATCTTTTGCAATTACTAGATCTCTAATGACTTTCCCCAAATTTGGGGCTCATATTTGCCTCAACAGGAAAAAAGCTATGCCACATAGGTACATTAATACTGTGAATGATAGAGTGAATAGAGTGTGTAAGTCTCCAGCTGCTGTGCCGTCACCTTCAAGTGCACAACCTGACTATATGGTAAACAGAGTTCAACACAATATTTTGACTGGTCAGTATTGATGTAGCTTTATGCTAAATACACAGTATTGGGGACAGTATTTTGGGTTGCTAAATACAGAAAAGTTACATTAAATTCTTCTGAAATAATACAACATGAAGAAATGCCATTGCTTTCTTATTACACATATGTAATTACTATTTCTACAGTGACTGCTTAAACTTAAGTACATAGATATAATATAGGCAATTAACATGTAACAACCTGTACATACATATGAATTACACAGTAATAAAATTCTTTGATAATTAAGTAAGATAAGCACATAAGGAGGGTAATAAAGGGGGTAATTTCAATTAAAACAATATTAGCATTATGAAATTAAACAACCTCAGTCAGAGTTTAAATGATCATTATCATGAATGCATTACAAAATTTAACAGAGAAATTTAATCTTTTTAAGTGTTGACCCGTCTGGAGATGAGTTTTCAGTATACATTGTGGTTATTGTGCTTTTGTCATTATGTTGACGGTTTTTCAGTCAGTCAGAATAGGAAAAAGGAAATTTACAAAGCAACAAAAGGAAATCTTGTTGCAGTGCCATGGCAAGAAGGGTGTTACCCCCTCCCGCTCAAATCTGTTCTTTGAACAACAAAAGCGATTTTAAAAATGTCATTTTTTTAAAAAGCCATATAATTTTAAAACTTACCTTGATAGTACTCGCCATTGTAGCACAGGACTATATAGTCCTGTTTTTAAAAAGGAATTTCAGTTGCAATGTGTGTGAGTTTTTTTTTTTCTGTCGATGAGTGTGTTAAGTTGAGGTTCCACTGAGCAGTGTTTGGAGCGGATGAGATTGTGCTAACGCTGGAAGTGAAGTCAACCAATAGCAGGAAGAGCTTTCTATTGGTTCTGGCCGATGCAGCTCGAAGAAACAGGATATTTGGGAGCGGGGAGATAAGAAGGTCTGAAACAATGTTGGTATCCTGTAAACCATACATTTGGTTACTTTAAGAGACAGAGCAAAACCTAAGTTCACTTAGGTTGTCACTTAGGTACAGTAGGGTGTCCTTGGGAAAGGGCGTCCCCAATAGTGTGACTGTCTATTAGATGGTACAGTTTCACTCTCTTATCACACTTTAAAATGTTTGTTGGGTAAAAGGTTATGGAAGGTTATAAAACTGCATAAAACTGAAGAAGTAGATGTTGTAAAGGTCAAGAAGAAGAACAAGGGGAGGAAATTGGGAAAGCTAAACGGGCAAAGGAAAAAAAGGGAAAGTAACATGGTATAGATTAATATGTATATGATTAATAAAAAATCAACTATACCGTGAAGTACCACAGCAAAATTATGGTGGAATCAACTGTAGTTACCATAAAGTAATCATAATAATCACACTGTACACAAGCCTAGTTCATTGTCATAAGGTATAGTGTATATTACATTGTACTATAAGATGTATTAAATTTTTATGCGTGAAATGGAAAAGAGAGACAGAAAGATAGAAAGACCCGTTACAGGCAGGATGCAGATGTGATAATTCTACAGTGAGTATTCGTCAGGGTTGCGGGCAGAGAGTTGGGGAAACAATGGAGTACTACAGCAGGGAGAGAGACATTTCATACATAGATATTCTGCTTACAAATAAAAACAATTCTGATTCAGAAGTCCTACACCATACTGAACCTGAACAACTCGACCAAGCGCCAAGCTGCTTACTATATGTAATACAGCTGCCATTAGACAGCAACACACAACATCAAAAATCACCTCGTGTATATATGTGTGTATGGGTACTGTACTGATGTTACAGTTGTGTGTGTGCATGTGCGCAGCGGTATGCTGATGCTCGTGTGAGCAGTGGTGCGTTTCTGGGCTGCAGATGGTATTGTGTAATGGCGGTTGCTTTGAGGAAGTTATGAAGTTACAAGAGGAGTTTAAAACATTTTGTAAGCAGTTAGTGAAAAAAAAACACTGTATTTGGTTTAAACTGCCTCCTTAGTTTCAGAAGGACAAATATAAACCTAATGAAATATTTATTAATAATTACACTGTATTCATCATGAATGCCTGCAGTGTCCCTAAAACTTAGTTTGAACCTCGGTAATACAGTTTTTTTTTTTTTCATTGCTTAGAATTTAATGCTTTGAAATGATTACATAAAAAGGATTTCAACATATTTGATAGTTGGGAACGAGGCAATGAATATTGCAAGAGTGTTCATTCTGCAACAACATGAGAGCAATAGGATGCAAAATAAGGATAAAAATCCCCACAGTTTGAACATACACTTCCAACACAGGCAAATGCAAAACGAAAAATAAACTTTTGTAAAACCTATTATGAAACCATATTCAGAATTTCTTGTAGTTTACATTAAATACATAACTCCTACAATAGAACCTAATTATATAATAATAAAACAAGTAAAGCTAGTCATATTTTATAATGTCCAATAATGCCTAAAGATACAGTAAAGTAGGATGAAGATGTTGTAACACAAGTGAAACTCTACCCCCTATTACCATGAAGCAACTTATCTAACTAACCAAATATTCCCAGGATCAGTGGGTCCAGATTTACATTTCTCACTCTCATCACTACATACCTTTCCCATTATTTTTACTGTAGCTGCTGAATATTTCATAGTATTACTCAATAATATGCTTTAAATTTAATAATGGTATAATAAGCTTTAAAATGAAAGTGATATAAATGAGTGCTTCAAGTAAAGTAAAATGACAATAAAGCTTATAAAAAACCCAGTGGGTCACTACTCAACTTGTACACTCATAAATAATGCACATACCTATCCTACAACATGATTATAAGTTGTTAGAAATTTAATTGTAGTCTTTCACTGGAGCTTTAGGAGGAATTGCTTCAGTTTATAAAACTATAATTAAAATAAAATGAATAGTTATTTTATTTATTTTTATGTCTATGTAATTTCTAAGTCTTGTCCAACTTGTCCTGGAGAATACTAAGAGCAATGTAATGATACTTCTGTGCAAAGTTAAATTTGATTCAGTTCAACGTAGTGATTATTCTATACACTCGTAGAGGAGAAAGTTCTATCTAGCGCCCTGTAGTAGGGGTCGTCAAGTGGAGTACTGCACTCGAAAAACTAGTGTAGTAGAAGCTCTTTTAAAAAAAAAGAAAGAAAAAAAAAAACTTGTGGTAGTTCAGTGACTAGGTTTTTTTTTTGTTTGTTTGTTTTGTTTTTTTAAACATGAGCCATTGTGACTTCTGTAGCAGATCTCATCTGTTCATCTGTTTATCTGGTACAGCTAGTTGTGACCATTTTACCTGCTCGTAAAGAACGGAAAGAGTTTCCACAGACTTTCACAGATTTTTTTTTTTCAGTTGCCCGCTCTGGTCTAATTAGAGAAGTGATAACATGGCTTTTTAAAAAAGGCAATGTTGAAAACAGAATGTTTAAGGAAATTGGAAAGAGAAGTATATGTTTATTCTCTGCTTCCAGTTCAAAACAGATGTCTCATCTGTTCGCTCCAGTCAAAACAATGCGAAACAAAACATAACCACTTGTTATGTTTTGTCTTATTTATAGCCACGGACTAATCACAAATAGTTTTAAAAAGCATTAAAAAGTAACTGTTGCTGCAGTTCAGTCATGTTAGTTGCTTATCCGGACCTTTGTAAGCAAGAAATTTTATGCAGACGGACCTTCACAGATTTTAGTTAAAATTTTAGCTTGAAAAATTAACGTCTTGGTTAATTTTTTTTAGTAACAGATTGATCTTTTAACAAAACCACTGCATTGTTGGAATATAGAATTTGTGCTGTGTGAACTGGGTAATGTGTAAGAGATGATATGTTTTGTAATACGAAAGGGACATAATTCCCTCTATATCTGTCTCCTTTTTGTCTGCATTTCTGTTTCTCTTTTTTTTCTCTCACTTTCTCGAGTGATGTTTGATTTTTATGGCATCCTGCAGGATGTCTGTAGGAAGTCACCTTTGCTCTTTCTCTAAGTGAGCTGAGTGGCTGAGTCTGTATGTGTGTGTGTGTTGCAGTGGAAATGCTCTTCAATGGGGGGCTGGGAAACAGGGCAGGGCCCTTCCACAGGAATGTCCTGTACAACACACACACACACACACACAAACACACACATACACAATCACATACCTTTATCGCCACTATAAATACACATTTCAATGGGTCTTCTCAACTCTGCTTTCTATGCAACATTTCCTTAAGTTCATTCAGCTCAGAAAGTGTGTGAAGCAAGTGCATAAATACAATCATTTACATACACGCACACTCTTGTCACTTGGTGTACTGATGGTGAGTCAGGGAAACAGGCCAAAGAGCATCAAAAGCATTTGGTAATCACAAACTCCCTGCTCACAGCACCTCCTACAGACTCACACCGTTACTACAAAAGGGTCAAGTGAGTATGGAAAAACCAAAGGGATAGACAATAATGGTGTGTGTGCAGCTCTCTATGCCTCGACGGTGGTCCATAAGGCCCTGAGGGTATCAGATTATCATCATCTCTGTCCGCAGCCTTTTATAGCGATACTTACTGCAGTCGTGAAGCAGAATTTAAGAGCTCATTTATACCCACTTAATGACATTAGCCTTAGTACAGGCACATTCATGGCGCATGACACTAGAATCAAATCTGAGCCAACATTTACGATACACTTCTCTTATTTAGAACCTGGGTAGGGAAATAAGGTTGCTGCATTCATTTAACAAGTCCAGATGTACTTGGTAAATACCAGTGGCAAACCTGCATTTTAATTTTAGGGCTTCAGTAAATTCTATGCTGTTAAGAGTACCATTTAAAATGGATCAGCTCTCAGTGTGTACATTACCCATTACACATCCTTAACAACCTTAAAATAAAATGAGAAGACCGGTTTTCAACGTAGATGCATGAATAGCTAATAACTAAAACAATTCAGCATGACCATTCGGAAATCCCAACCAGTCTGAAGGTCAAAAAACACTACACAGCCAGATGACTAATTCTCATTGTTAAATGTTAAATTACAATATTTAATACGTGACTAACCACTAAGACTCCCTGTTATGCAATGCAGAAATGTAAAATGTAGTATCACTCCCTGATGAGTTCCAAAAAGTTCCATTTATTTTCAGTCAAATTAATGGGATTGCCTCCCTCTGCCACTGTAACACTATTATAGGTTAATCTTTTTGTTTGTTTGTTTTAATGGACACTATGCTCCTATGTCCATGTGACTGGGAGCTGGATGAATGAACAATGTGTTGTAAAATAAGGCTAAGGCTAAGGCTAGGTTAAGTGGTGTTTTGCTCACAGTCAGTGACATATCCTGGCCTTCCAGAAGGCCTTAAAAGATATTTTTCCATACAGAATTAAAAAAAAAATCCACTGGAAATCAAAATGTAAGCAATCATATTTTGATTTCAAGTGTTACTTCCTAATTACATCAGTGGTTAATTGGATTCATAAGGCCTTCTGTCTAGCTCCTGAAGTCATACCCAGTGGATGAGGTAGTTTCACTGGAGCTATCTAGACAATACAGGAAAAAAAAAACTTGATTGGATAATTTTTCTTTTGGTGTTTTCCTCCAGAATAAAATCGGATTATTACTACAATACTTGCAACAAGCATGATGATTAAATAAATATAATTAAACTATAATTTGCAGATATGTAATTTTTGGATTTTCAGTCCCCTCCTTGAAGGCCCTCTGGTAATTACACCTAACTGTCCTATCACTATACAACAGGTTGCGATATTGAGTGGAAAAACATGTATTTATACATAGACAACAAACTGGACTGGACATCAAACTCAACAGCATTATTCAAGAAAGGCCAGAGCAGGCTGTATTTTCTGAGGAGGCTCAGGTCTTTCAATGTCTGCAACACCATGCTGCAG
>CM075019.1:10579787-10602855 GCA_037576675.1 Pangasius sanitwongsei | reverse complement strand
GAGAGCAATTGTAACATGGCAAAGCAATTTCCCCCTGGGATTAATAAAGTTCTTTGAATCTTGAATTGAATCTTGAATTTAATAATCTAGTGTGATTGTAAGCAAATGGTATCACTTTTTGAAATGAAATATACTGTGCTTCTTGTGCGATTATTCCAGTTCTGCAAGTCCTACTTGCTTTTCCCTGAACCAAGTTTCCATGCAGTACGTTAATATGGAGTAACTAAACACACACACACACACACACATATACATGCATGGTCACTCAGTCACTACAGCTGTGTGGACTTATGAATAGTGATAAAAGAATTTCTTGATTTGTGTGCAATGCAGGAAGTGGTCTTGCCTACAGTAAGTTGCATGAGTGTGAGTGTGCTTGGCTCCTGTTCTGCAACTCAATCTAGTAAACCTTGGGGAAACCCACTGGCTCCCTTACCACTGCTCTCTTTCTATCAGCAGCATGTGAGGTTACTGGACCACACTACTAAAAAACACACAAAAGCACACACTCAATCACTGAAACACACACATGGACATTCACATAAACGGTTCTTTGTTGCTACAGGAAATCATGGCTGAAGGTATGCTGTGCCAGATGCCCCGAGGAGAGGAGAGAATTCCTGTATTCTCACGTTAAACGGAGGAGAGAGAGGGAGTTTAATATGAGATGTACAGCAGGACTGCAGATAGAAAATCACCCCTGTGTAGTTGAAACGTTCTGAAACAGTAGCAATTCAGCTCTTCAGTTTCTCTCCTGCCTGCATTTGTTAGAATGATATGCAGTCGTGTGTTCGCAATGTTTATGAGGAGATTTCATAAGTGCAACTCACACTTCTGGTATTTTTACTACATCGGAAGTGGAAATTTTCTGTCAACTCACAATTAGCAGTTGAAGCTAAGTGTAAATACAGTGCAATTTTAGGCATATTGAGTCTTTTCTTAGAACTTTAACAAGACATCTAAGGAAAATGTTGATATTTCTGACAGATCTCTGTTGTTTTCACTGACACTGTCTTTTTACATCGGTTGTTTAAAAGACTAAATGGCTAGGTGCTTACTAGCTCAATAATTAGCTTCAGGATTAGCTAGCTTCGTTGCTCAGAAGTCCAAATTTCCTATTTGCCTCGCAATTATAACCACTTGATAGATGTGTTTGTATTCCGAGTTCAGTTTAAATGCACCACAATTCTTCTGACATTCTGTAGCTGGAAAGCACGTTTGTTCTGTTTATAACATAAACACATAAAAATGAAGATTTATTGTATCAAACACTGTCAAGAAGATTTTGTTTTGAAAAAGGAGCTTCAATAGTAAGAGACTAGAGCTTAGTTTTAATTATTTAAATTAAGTGACAATCCCAGTTGAATTTAGACCTTATTTAATTTATTCAACAAACATTAAATATACTTAAAAAAAATAACATATTCGCAAAGGCTTTTAAAGGTTTTTTTTGTCCGTTCTGACTACATCAAGCATCCTGCCATCGCACAGTTTATGAGCTCAGCTGGTAAGAACAATTCTCCCCTAGGTTTACACTTACATTCACACATAAACCCTTTCATGTACTAAATATCATAAGATTCCACACTGCTCTAAGTTGCATTAATTCACACACGTTAGCAGCGAGAAACATCCACAACACTGTACCAATTCCCAAGAACTTAATATTCTTACTGCAAGCTTTCAGACACAGCATGCACTGTCTCTGTGTGCTTGTATGTGTTTCTGTGTGTTGGATGCAACAGCCTACTTCATCTTCACTGTGGAAACAAACAGTCACTCTAGAGAGCGCACCATGGTGTGAGCATTATACTTCATGGAATACAGACGCAGACATCTACGTGCTTTACCTGGTAAAGTTAAAGGTAAAACTCTTCACAAAGCCAAACAAGTCCACACAAAAACATAAATTGATGCCACACGTGAGAATAAGATTACATGGGAGAGGAGAGGAGAGTGCAAGAATGAAGAGGAGAGTACTGAAGAATAACGGAATGAAGAGGAGAGGAGAGAAAAAGCAGATTATAGGAATGAAGAGGAGAGGAGAAGAAAGGAGAGGAATAAAAAGGAAAGGAATGAGTAGGAGATGAGAGGAATGGAAAGGGGAGGAATGAAGAGGAAAGGAATGGATAGGAGAGGAGAGGAATGAAGATGAGTGGAAAGGAGAAAAACGAAGACGAGAGGAGAGCCATTACCTCAGAGAACGTCTACCCTCTTGCCACGGCGAGCTCATCTGTGCTGGCCTGCTTGCCGCCACTCTGCACATGCAAGCGTGTGTGCGTGTGTGAGCCAGCGTCTCTGTCACAGCTTGGCAGAGGCCCTACTGGAGGACTCCTGGATAACAAATGTCTGGGAGTTCGGCAGGTTTTCTGCACATGCGGTTCACAGTGAATGTGACCAGACCCCAAGTCTGTCCCCTTGACACACAAGCACACACACAAATAAGGAGAGAAAAAAGACCAGAAAGAAGAAAGCCACGGTCTGATCCCAGCGCAAATAACATTCCTGAATGCCAGATTTCTTGGATCGGCGCACAGACCTTCTGGCATGCTCCTTTAGTTGGAGTGAGGACAGGGATAAGTTTTAGCTGCTGGGTGTGTTTATATGTATTTGTATGAGTTCATGTGAATCTTCTTATATATTTGACATCTTTTCTTCCCGTCTTCAGCCTCTGAGGCTGAAACCTCATATTGAACAACTCAAAGGAGACCACATACAACACACCATGTCTGCCCAAGCATGAAAAAAAGTGTTGACTTTTCTTTTCAACATGCAAAAGCATCCAAACATGTCACCCATCTCTGCGGCAGCTGGCCAGTGGTGATGTATGAAAGCAGTGGAAATTGTTGGGAGCTTCGACTCTGCTGCTTTGATGAGATGAACTGATAAGTGGCTGTACAAATAGCAAAGCTATTAGTTTAATATTAGTTTAATAAAGCTATTAGCCATTAAGATTATTTATTAGCATGGCATTAGAGTGGAGTTAATCTATTTTATTGGGGGACACGTTGGCACAGTGTTGCTGCCTCATATCTCCAGGTTCCCTGGTTCGAGCTCAGGATACTGCCTGTGTGGGATTTCACATGTTCTCCCCAGTGTCCGAGTGAGTTTCCTCTGGGTTCTGTTGTTTCCTACCATCTCACAAAAACATGCAGGTGGGCAGACTGGTGATTGGTGTTGCCTATAGGTGTGAATGTGTTTGTGTGTGTGTGTGTGTGTGTGTGTGCATAGTGCCCTGCAGTGGGCATGAAAGGTAACCTACACAATATATATTTTTAATTGATCACGTTATATATTTATTGTGGGTTGATTAGAAGGACCTTTCCCCTTCAAGTCAACTTGAAGCTATTCGCTAAACGTGGCAATGAACCAACTTCTTTCACAGAACAAACAGCTATTTCACATTGCATAGATCTTTTTCTATAGCCCACGGGCAAACATGTGAGGATATCTTCAAATTAAACTCTCTAAAGATGGGCTTCTCATTTTGTCAAATTTGTTTTCCGGGTGTAGACTAGAGCATGGAGATACAATCAGATTGCAGCCTTCAAGATTATGAAGCTTGTGGCCAGAAAAGTGTACAAACAATATCAGGTGTTCTGTGGCCCATGGGCTGAGGCTACTTGTAGCTTAACTAACTACATTTTAAAGTACTTTATCTAACACTGCTGAGATTCTGTATCATCTGTATTTCTCAGAGGTCACATTAAAAACTGCAACATCCTCATCTCTGTCATAACTTAACAAACATTTCATGAAGCGCAAACCAGTATTTACTATAGCCCCAACTCTAACCACATGTAGACCAGGAAAACAGATTTACTGCTGGTGATAGGAAAAATGGACATGGTCCTGGAGATGAAGATGAGCTAGAGATAGCTGACTTTTGAGGTGGACTGGGAATTACACAAGCACTTATTCAGCTGTGGACTACAGTCAACTCAGACTCTGTTGCAGTGAAGGAAGTATACTTCATGAGCACAACAGCTTGGCTGAAGTTTAAGTAAAATAACATTCAGTTGCATACAAGCACACTGTCACACCTGACCCAGCACACACACTGAATTGTACTCTTTTCCACATCTGGTGTACTCCTCTGCCATACAAAGCATAGTGTGAGATAATGTGAGTGAGCAAGAGAGAAAAATCTGGAGTTTTCATCATTTTTTTAAACATGGTGATTCTGATGATTGATATATATATATATATATATATACACACACACACACACACACACACACACACACATATATATATATATATTTTTTTTAAAGTTATTTATTTATTTATATATGTATGTATGTATGTATGGGTGCGAGTGTGTGTGCGTGTAAGGATACCTTATGACTGGCTGTATATAGCTCTGGCTCTGTTCCAGTCTGGACCATTTCCCCTGGAAGACATTGAAGATCTCACAAGCTCTACCTGAGACATCACACACACACACACACACACACACACACAGACATAGAATGCTCAATATTAATGTGTTGGACACTGATACTGCAGTGCATTTATTCTTCTCACGATTCCAATGCAGCAGGTCAATAACTACAACCCCACCACCAATAAGTGAGGACCTCCTGGATCCTAGAAAGAACCCGTATAGCCTCGCAAATTAGACTTCTACCTATCTTTAGAGAGTCTGCCTACTTTCCCTGGTAGTGCAAACCAAACATGGACCATTGTCTTTGTGTGACATACAGTGGAATGTTATTGTAAAATTGGTGCTACAACCAAAATAGACCTGTGTGCAATCTGGAAATAGCATGATTCTCTATGGTTCAGCTGAGATGAAAAATGCGGGTTTGGTTAGATTTGAAAAGCTCATTGTTGTCACAGTGTTTAAAAAGTTTGGTTCTCCAACAGATTTATAAAAAAAAAATGCACAGAAGTGTATACGCATGGATATGTGGATAGCAAATGAGCATGTAATGACTCATGGCGAGATTCTAATAGTTGTGGCCAGCTAAGGGCACAATATACATCAGACAGTCTGGGGCAGAGCGTCTGACTCTGAAAGCCCAAACTGTGTTTATTTTTAGCAGTTGGTGCCCAAAGTGTGTTTACTTTTGTTTATTATTTATATTAGGAGCAGTGCCAGTATGTTAGGGAGAGTGCATGCTTCATCAGCATCCTCAGCTGGCAGGGACCTACGGTGGAAATGAGGCTTAGCGTGTGTATGTTTGGGTATGTGGGAGGTGGAGGGGATGAGGCTCGTGCAGAGTGAGGTGGGACAGGGACACGAGGCAGGTTTGAAACTGTCCAGTCATTGATCTCCTTTCCACTAAATGGTAGACGCATTAAAGTAGGCAGTGTTGTAGCATCAGCCAGATGATGTCAGACAGCGCTTCAGCCAGCCCTTCTTCCTCACTGGACATTCTGTGGTGTCTCTTTTCACTGTCTTGCCCTCAGTTTCGCCTCCTATCTGTCCCATTTCTCTCTGTTGAGGTTATCACAATAAAGCGCACAGAGCTTAAAAATAACACAAAGAGAATTCCAGAAGGCTCACAAAACTCAAGGAACGTTCCAGAACACCCACGGAACACAGCCACTGAAGGACGCAGGGCAAACATTCACAGGCAGAAAAGTCTCTGAACCTTGGTATCCAAATCCATTCCTATAGTATAAACTATATAGTATTAAGGATGAGGCATGTTTGGACAAAAATGAATATTCCCCTCCAATTATGAATGTTTAGCGAATTGTGGTTTCACTTCTAAATATACTGATGGTTGCTGCTAGTTGTTAAATTTGACAATCATGTCATTTCAAAACTACTATGGTTTACACAGGCAACTATGTCTTGTCTTTTTTATCCACAGAAGCCGAGTGGGAAACAGACTGTGGCAGTGTAGCAGTGTGTACCATATTCAGATTTTTGCTAAGTGGACATAGTGAGGATTTAATACTGAAATCGGTATTCAGACCTCAGACATAACTACAGACTTTAGTGCTATTAAGAACTTCACAAATTCTGTTATGCACACGAGGTGGACTTTGCCTCAGTTATGCATGTTTGTGAACTTTTTTTGTGCCCTTTTTCCTATGCAACATCTTCTTGATTGAGGAGCAGTTTAAAGTCAAGTGCCACTGTCTAATAGTTTAAGGTAACCATGATACATAATGCTGAAATTTATGTTTTGGGCTATGCATACACACAAAATTTTTTTTTAATGGATAAAGTTTTGAATGAACGTATGCAGATGAGTGCTCAGTCAGCTTTTCCTTTAAACAGTAGGCATGTTTTCTTTACATCAAATTAACCTAAAACATTGTATTGATCTGACAATTCATAATAGCAAATTAAATAGCATACATTCCATGCACACATTACAATTTCATGGCCTCAATTTAGTATCTCTTCAGTGGTTTCATTACGTTGTGTGAAATGCTAGGAAAGAATAGGATATGCTGGATCAAGTGCTATTTTATAAGCAGCTAAATAATGAGGGTAGAAGCCATACTGTTAAATGAAACCAAATTTCCAGTGATTAATGTGATAATTACAACTACAACTATTCATACAACTACAACTAGAAATACATTTCCAATAGATACCTATTAAATTTTTTTTCAGTGCTTGCCATCATTGTATTAGTCTTTTTAATTTTTAAATTGTCTCTTGCTTTTTTTGTTACATCATATTACATTTGATAGCAACGAAAAAGGCAATCTGCTTCTTCAGTCTGCATTTTCTATCCCTGATCTTTGCAAGCTTAAAGGCAAGCGCTTGTGTTGAAAGCCAGTGGTCTAGAAGCTACTGAAAAACGTAAAACAAATCTCGGCTACTTCTACTCAAGAATAATCTGGCAACCATGGAGGCGTGATCTACATGCAGATGATTTGCATAATCTGAATGGGGTGTCCAAAAATCAACTTAAGCAGGTATATATAACCCGACTCTTAATGGTTAGCATTAACAGTCATATTTACTAATGGGAGTGACTGAAACTTTTGTAAAGTTAGTGTATTGGTAGTTAAATTGGCAAATGGACAAGTGCCATATAGTGCCTGACTAACTAAATGTTACATACAAGAAAAAAAAAACCTTTTACACCAATGTACATAAAGTGTCACTTTGTTAAATTGAACAGGTTGAGTAATAAGCAGACTGGATGTTAGCACATTATGTGATTATTCTATTTCTTTTCTAATGCATCAGACAGCATTGTGTGTGGGCATTTGGTGAATTAATGTGAAGCATGGTGAGATCACGAAATTCAAAAATAAGCTAAATTAGTATAAATGTTAGCATGCTTGGTGCTTATATGGTGTGTATTTTTATTGTTGATAGTGAGAACATTAGTGTAGTTAGTGTGTTATTAAACTCTGTGTGAGGGCGAATAGGACAATTATCTACTTTTAACCAATTCTACAGTTGTTCATAATTTTACTAAACAGATTTATTTTTCAAAGAAATAATTAGGAGAAGAGAACATGCAAAAAGGTCTATGTTTTTAAAATCTATGCATATCTTTTTTTCCCCAATTCTTTCATTAGTTGGGGAAAATGCTGCCACATCATTTTAACTCCACGAGGCCTAGTGAGCACCAAACCTCGTTTTGTACCATTTAGTACCGATTGTTTTATTAAACAACCCACCCACATGCACATAAATGTCAGACCTATTAAAAAAGAAACAAGATTTATTTTTTATGATACTGATATACTAGATTGAATTGCCCATGTGGTACCTAAGCATTTTTTTCCACTTTGTTTAAAAATTCATACTACTCAATTAAAGCAAGCTTTAGCTGTAACGTGGCGTGTTGTCTGTGTGTGTGTCTGTGTGTTTGTCTGTGTCTGTGTGTGTTTTCAAGTGTGTGGTCTTATCAGACTGCTTTAATAGTCCTTAAAGAATTACCCCACTTAGCAAATTAGGTACATATGGTTGTGTGGTTGTGTGCAACTCTATGGTTTGTGTTTCACTCTCCTGAGCTATTTTAGTATATGAGCACTCCCCAGCTTTGCATGCTGTACTTGTATGTGCGGTTAGCCTGTGGTATATCATCTAATGTTGTACCGATATATATATGGCTACATCATAATGGATCCACTCACAAGACTGTTACAGTTCAGTTGTAATTCTGAAAATCTTTTTAAACACTGCACGACATCATCAGGGAGAGATGCAGACATACTCACACAGAATGAAGCACAGTTCGTCTTAACACACGATCCACTGTAAAGTATCCGATCTCAAATTCAACTCAAATTCAACTATTTTCTGGTGGATGCTGCTTTCTGACATAGCAGTAGTAGTGGAATCTTTTTCTATTTTTCCAATTCAACAAATTATTGTCTGTATTGACCTGCCTTTGTGGTTTATTTTGAGTCTCTCCTCTTAACAGTGAGAACCAAAGGATGTCTCCAAAAGCGGCTCAACAATTCATTTTGTCTATCATGTTTTTTAAAGATATGCTTTTAATTTTAAGATTCACAAAGACAGCAAACAATGAGCAGACCCAGAACTCTATATTGAGATTTTTTTTTTTTTTTTAATTTGTAATCACAATGTGGCTAAATTCTAGGAAGCATCCAAAGAATGACCAAAAATCAAGATTTATATTTTACCAAAATTAGGTGGAAATAATTTTATTTAGGTTAACTTTGCCTTAGCTGCCTCCCTCCAAAGACCATGTTAACAAATGCTGAGGTAAATGCAGTCAAACTGCATAAAGAGGTCTAAAACCTTGCTAAATATACTTTCTGTCACATTTTTGATCACTTGAAAAATGGGTGGGTTCAAACAAAAGGTGCCATGTTCTAAGTTGCTTAACACAGTTTGTTGTAAATATCAGGAAATTAAAGCTCCTAATTTTCCCTAAAAGGCATATCTATAGCTGAGTTTATATTTAAGCTTGAAATGGAGTCTGTCATGTTCAGTCACTGTCAGTCATCACAGACAAAATCTGGGCTTTCCAGCAAACATAAATCTATTGTTCAACATCTTTTATTTATACAAATGCCCTCATGACTTAAATTTTTGGAGAGAGATTTTTTTTGTACAGTATCTTATAAAATAATTTATTTTATAGAACTGGTCAAACAAATAATAAAAAATATAGTATGGCTGATGACATTTGTGTATTTTCTTAGCATTAAATGGAAAAAAAGACTAAAAAATATTTTATGGAATATTTTTATTTTTCCCACTAAACGGTATAAAAATAAAACTAGCTAGTAAATTTAGCTACTAGTTATGTAGATAACTGGAATACATCTATAAATTTAGTGGTTAATCTTCTCTTAACTGGTTCATGTGAATCTTAAATCACCTGTGGCTCTCCCTCATCATAGTATTCTTACCAGTTGTGGGGTTTGAGCCAGCGATTCAAAGAAACTGGCACAGGTCTGTAACCTTTTCAAACCACATGTCCATTCTCAGAGCTGAGTGCCTTGAAAAGACCTACCAAGCATCACAGAGTGAAAATCTGAGTCACCTGGTAGGTTATAACTTGTTGTGCCATTACCTACTTGGAATAAAAAGGACATCATTGTGTTTGTTGGACGCAGATAAACTGAACATAATGTTAGGAAAATGGCAGATATTCACAAAACTTTCCTACAGCTTCAGGGAAAAGGGGTAGCCACGTTGAAATTATAGTACAACTAATTGCATGTTAATTATTTAATTTTTATATGTCTTTTCTGCATGTGTGTGTATATATATATATGTGTGTGTGTGTGTGTGTGTGTGAAATGAACCTATTGTGATACATATGAAATGAAATGTATTAAATGTTTGAAATGCCTTAGCAACTCTGTATCTTGGTACAGTCTCACCAGTAAAACTCCACTGAATTTTAATTTGACTGCAAACTCTAGGTTTTGTTTTTCAATAAATAATTAGTATGCTGACATCTAAAAATACACTGCAGTTAAAACACTAACAGGTTTACATATGCAATGAATACTGCTGTCGAATGCTTTGCACACCTGCAAGTGCACATGTTCTGAGCATAATAGCAGAGTTTAGTCTTCATGGTAAGCTGCAATAAATAACATGATTACTGCTCATCTGACTCCACCAAACAAATTCGCTGGATATTTCAAAAGCCAAATTATTCAGTCTTTCCAAAAGTTAGCCACAATCCTCCCTCATTTCAAGTGAAAACACTCGAAAAGAGAGAAGGAGGTACCAGCGGCCCAAGTGCACGCAGTCTGTCAAGCCACGTGAGAGAAAGCAAACTCAAGCACTAACCAAGCTCACTGCTAGTTTTGTCATCACATTTCATAGCAGATCTGTGACTGGAGCCCAATAAAGTCTCCAGGAAAAACTGTTTGATGGCCAAGTGGATTCATTTATGGCTGAAAAGGCTGCACTTTTACTGCACAAAACACTCACCCCTGACTGTCATTCAGACACTGACACTCTGAAACTACAAAGTCCACTCTGAAACTACAGCTCCAACCAACAAAGTGGAACAAAAACAAATAGCTAATATCAATTCAAACTTTAGCACAAAATCAACTCAAACTTTAGCAAAGACCAACTCCAACTTAAGCATAAATCAACTCAAACTTTAACACAGACTGACTCAAACATGAGCACAAATCAACTCAAAACTTTAATACAGACTAAGTAATGTTAACGCATAGACTAACTCCATCTTTAGCACAAGTCAATTCAAACTTTAACATAGACCAAATCAAGCTGTAGCACAAATTAACTCAAACTTTAACACAGACTTACTAAGGTTTACCCATTTACCTGGTCACTTTCACTGCAATTAAATGGGAAGTGATCGAGTTTGTACGAGACAAATTTGAAAACTCAGATCAACAAATTTGCAGACTTATAGGGAGGCTCATGTACAATCAGAAGCAAACACATTACAGGAGAAGATGTGTGACTTTGAGGTAAGTGAAAGAGTGAATTTTTTCTCAGTTTTGTTTTCGTGTTTGCATGATAAAATCATACAAAGACATAAACCGGAAAAACAGCAACGTTAATCTCATCTCCAGCTTCTCTGGGAGCTTCTCAGGCAAACCTCCTGTACACAAATTGTTAAAACAGCACAAGCGAAGACACAGGAAATAGGGTCTACTGAAATAAAGTCTAGGGTCAATGGAAACAAATGTTTTCAGTGAATCAGATTGAAGAAGCTGTTGGACATTCATGCCAATAATATTTTTTATGAATGGTGCAGGCTGAGAGCACCACACATGTATATCCTTAGTTGGGACACCATGTTAATGCCTCAACCAGTCCACCCCCTTTAATGTCTCTGTACTCCCCTTGGAGTAAGTTTGAGTAATGGTCCAGTCCTCTGCCTTGACCAAAGCAAGGAAGACTTACAATCAGTGGACTCCTGTGGCTTAGGAGCCATTTAATTCCCTTAAGAACAGGTTTACCTCGGTTCCAATCCTGGCTCACCCAGACCAACTACAGCCCTTAATTGTGGAGGTGGACACCATCTGCCAGAAGATGTCCACCTCTTGACATGCAAGGCAGTATTACAGACCAGAGTGATTAACAGCACCCGTGCCCCGTTTAGGCAGACTTTGTAAGCCAGCATTATCAACTTACATGTGTGAGTCTTCAGTCTTCCTTTGTTAAATTTGTCTGACCTAACGTAAGCTTGGCGATGTTTGTCATCTGTTCATTACGTGTGATCAGTCTTCTGTGTTATTCCTTGCCAGCCAGCCTTAGATAAATTTTTCCTCTCTCCTAATTTAAGTACTCCTCTTGGAACTATAGATATTTCTACCCTTGTTCCTCTGTCTGATGTTTGCTCTACATGGAATACAGTATTTCAGTACACCTCCTCAGTTTGACCATTGAATTCTGTGATTGTGCTCTGATTGTGCTCTATCATTTCCCAGCCCGTTGTGACAGAATCAAGAGCAATTAGGTGTGATGGAACACAGTTTGGTGGAACCTCCATAGAAATGAAGCCACTGAAACATCAAGATAATCTGAACTAATCAGTCATCACCTTCATCAGCCACACAATCAAAGAACGCCAAACTACAGCCTGACTTGTAAGTCTACTTGATATTAGTGCCCATGCACTCACACACACACGCACACACACACACATCCACACAGAAGCTGCTCTCGAATGTCTTGGCACCTCTCGAAGTGTCCCTGTGCAGGAAATCTAAAATTAGTTTTTACGTCCTATAATAGAAGATTTACAGCACAATGTAATTTGCAGACTCCATGACGAACTGTGGTAGAACAAAATACGTAGCTTTGGGCTGAAGCTCATCACGGTATTGAGGCAAACACTTAGTAGGTATGGAAAAAGGACACGTCTCACAGAGCATCCACACACACACACACACACACACCTCACACTCAATGTTCAGGCAGATTGATATGCGTGAGTATGCAAGTGCATAGCACAAGTACATGCTGTTACACATGATCACACATGGTTTCAATTAGACCAATACCCTGACTCAGTGCCAAGTGTAGGGTTTACCACTTCATTCCTTCCCTCTGCTTCAGGCATTATGGACACTCTGAATGGGCCCGGCACCATTCCTGTGTTTTATATGGTAGCTGTTAGCATTCTAGTGTATCAGGGTGTGTCCAGTACAAGGGCATTGACACATTACACAGCCGAGACAGACAGACACAATCAATTTATGAACAAACACACACTTAACACTTTACAATACAATTATGTTCGGACTGTTCAGTAAAATCAAATAAATTTAAAAAACTAATAAAGTACCAATGTACATAATTGCTAATTCTTCAGAAAAAAAGTTTCTCTGGCTTTAAGCAAATTCATTTAACTATAGAATTATTTATAGTCTCATTGAATGGAAATGCACAAAATAATAATTAAATTTTTTTGTTTGTTTTCAAAAATAGTTTACAAATCTATTTATTGTACTTCTTAAAGTATTTATAGATTAAAATGAGTATTTTCCTGATTCATACACAAATATTCATCTTTGAGTAGAATTCTTATAAATTTATAAATTAAGAAATAAAAATAAAAGGAAAGAAAATAAAACAAGCACGAAAAGCTATTAGAGCAAATTTCATTTCCTGAGAAATCATACAGAAAATCTGTGGATATAAAGAGAAAAGCCATATGTGAAAGAATTATTGATGTCTCAAAGAGAAAATGTGAAAGGGAAATGGAGAGAATATGTCTTTCATCATCCTCCCTTCTTCTTTAGCTCAGCCAGATCTGAGAGAACTGTTCAGCCAAAAGCTAATCGAAAAGTCGTGAAAAGGGAGAAGACAAGAGAATGGAGTTGGCAAAAGTGTGATCTGTACTTTGCATTTAAATTAGCCTTTCGTGCTGATCCAGCACCATCCTCCCCTACTAGCTAATGATTTCTTTGTGTGTTTAATGTTGTAAAAAGCATACGTAATAAAAAAATATTGTAGGGTATACTAATCTTTGAGTACAGACAGCTGACTTTCTCAGTATCAGCCTCGCAGCTTCAAACTGTCTACTTCTATACATGATGGTCAACTGTATATATGACCAGCATGTACATATACAATTGATATAATTACTACATTTATTTTAATTTTACAATATTCCACAATATTTTTGTTTTACAATTACTTATATATATATACAGGGTGTCCTAAAAGTCTCCAATACATAGGGGACTATGTACGCCAGCACCACATCAGTTGTCAGGTTGGTCAGTGAATGTTCGTGGACGTCCACTTCTTGGTTGGTCCGCAACACTTCTAGTCTTTTTTGAAGTTAAGTTTGTTAAGTTTGCCAACAGTGTTGTGTATGATGTGCTTGCCATGTTTCCTGTTGAAGTCCATCGCAACCTTGCTTCCTGATCCAGCCATGAGAATGATTTCAATAAGTTCTTCTTTTGTCAAAGGCATTCTTTAAGACTATCTGAACACAAAAATATAAACTAAGGATGAAAAAACCTAACTATTAAAAAAGTGTTAATTTCCCCTATGTATAGAGACACCCTGAATGTGTATATATATATATATATATATATATATATATATATATATGTGTGTGTGTGTGTGTGTGTGTGTATTTTTTTTCTTATACCCGTAGTATAAACGTAGTGCCTACTTTGAAAATGCTGCAACATTTAAACAAAGCAGCCTATTTAAAAAAAAAAAAAACGAATTCTACAGCTGAAAATCAGAGATAATGCTACACTATATGGCCAAAGGTTTGTGGACACCTAACCATCACACCCATATGTGGTTCTTTCCCAAGCTGCTGCCGCAAAATTGGAAGCACACAATTGTATAAGATGTCTTTGTATGCTGTAGCATTACAGTTTCCCTTCACTGGAACTAAGATGCTCAAACCTGGTTCACCATGACAATGCCCCTGTACACAAAGTGAAGTCCATGAAGACATGGTTTACCAAGTCTGGAGTGGAAGAACTCGAGTGACCTGCACAGAGCCCTGACCTCAACCCCACTGAACACCTTTGAGATGAACTGGAACACCGACTACATGCCAGGCCTCCTCACCCAACATCAGTGCCTGACCTCACTAATGCTCTTGTGGCTGAATGGACAAATCCCCACAGCCTCACTCCAAAATCTAGTGGAAAGCCTTCCCAGAAGTGTGGAGGTTATTATAACAGCAAAGGGGGACTAAATCCGGAATGGGATGTTTAAAAAGCACATATAGGTGTGATGGTCAAGTATCCACAAACTTTTGGCCATATATTGTATTTCTAGATTGTTTTAATGGTCAACCAGTATACACTCGGCTCCTAAATTAAAGGCAACCTTCATGAAAATTAGCTGTATGTTTGAGCTTATTATCAGTCTACAGAGAAGACAAGTCTTAACCTCCTGGCAAAGGAAACAATTTTGAGCTAAATACTTAGCAAAATTCAGCATGTCCTTAATTTGTATAAGAGCCCTTACATCAAAAGTTAAAAAAAAAAACAACCCCAAATCCTCAATTATCCAGCATTAGAGTTTACAGTGGGTTTGGGGTCTCCCTTGTATGCGATTCCCTTTTCTCCAAGCATGCTAATTGTGTACATGTCTGAAATGTATGATTTTTCAACTCATTTGTCCAGAACACACGATTCCATTTGTAATGCCAGTGTTTGAAGTTGAGAAGCTGCATTTTGTAAACTGCTCTCAGGAAGGGATTCTTTAGTGTAACCTTTTCAAATAGCTATTATACAAACAGGTGTGGTGGTTAGAAGAAGAAGAAGAAGTAGAAAAGAAGAAGATGATGATGATGATGATGATGATGATACAAGAAAAATATAAAGTTTTTACCCATTCATTTGACAGGTGCCAATATTTCTGGAGTTGACTGTATGTACACCAGCAGTCAAAAGTTTGGGCACACCTGCTCATAGAAGGCTTTTCTTCGATTTTACTGTATTCAACTATTAATGAAAACATTAACATTATGAAATAATACATATGGGATTATGCAGTGACCAACAAAAATTGTTTTTTTGATTGTTGTTTGATAAAATCAAAACTATTTTATATTTTAAATTACTAACAAAATTCCTGAAGACCTTTGCACACTCATGTGGTTTTCTCAACCGGCTTCATAAGGCAACTACCCAGACAGTTTCCCAGAAAGTTCCCAAATAGGCTGAGCACTAAAAGTAAAGAAATAAAAGTTAAAACTATTTATTAAAAATACAATTTAATTCATAAATACATCAACTTCACTATTTACATTTGTCACAGAAACAAATTTCAGCCACAAGCTTTTAACAAACTGAAGACAATGAGAAAAAATACAGATTCAGTTTAGTGTGTCCAAACGTTTGACTGGTAGCATTTTTCAAATGTTTCTCTAACCACATACTTTATAACTTGCCCTAACACTGAATTAGGAGATTTAACTTTGTCTTCTTTGAAAATCATAGCAGTGGTTTGTACAGTTATCATACTATGAACTTTTCATACAATTCATGCCCTTATCTACATTTACATTTATGGCATTTGGCAGACGCCCTTACCCAGAGCGACTTATAATTATCTCATTTACACAACTGAGCAGTTGAGGGTTAAGGGCCTTGCTCAAGGGCCCAGCAGTGGCAGTCTGGCGATCAGGAGTCCAATGTCTTAACCACTGAGCTACCACTTCCCTATTATCTAATTATTATTACTGACTGCATCCAGCTAACGCAGCAGGCTCAGACGTGAACAGCTGTTAGTACAGATAGGGAAACTCATTCAACCACGTTAGCAGTGCTTAGCCACAAGCCTGCCAGTTGCTAGATGATGGGGAGGTTTGGAAAAAACTCCGAATCAGTAACTTCAATCGAGGACTCAACCAGGCAGAGAGATGCACACTAATGGATTCTAGCTAAGTTAGTTGGTTTGGCGGAAAAAAACCACCTACTGAACCATGGTAAAAGACACATATGCAGCTTGGACAGACAGGATACTTGAAGCTCCATCTGTAGTCATGAGTTGTTAAGTAAATAGCTTCACACACTCCATCATGTGTGCAAGACGCGAAGAAAAAAGAGAAGAAGGTTGAATGACTGTGGTACTTTTTGCAAACACTGCATCATAAGATCACTTTGTGACTCTATTGGAAGGTCTCAGCACAAGAAAGTCTCCTGGTTGATTCTCATCTCCCTGGCAGTTAGAAAGGGTGAAAGAGTACCAATGTTGAGACATGGGGGGGCTGAAATGGCTTCTGTTCCCTCATTCATCCACTAAAAGGTACTAAATGACTCCAGTCCTGATTTTTTTTTTTCTAGACACAAAATGTGTATTTGTTAAATTATTTTTCTGTTAAATTTTATGCTGATAAAAATCGTATACACTCACCATTCACTTTATTAAGAACACCTGTACACCTGCACATTCATGCAGTTATCTAATCAGCCAATCATGTGGCATCAGTGCAATACAAAACATCATGCAGATACAGGTCAAGAGCTACAGTTATTGTTCACATCAAACATCAGAGTGAAGAAAAAAGTGTGATCTCTGTGACTTTGATCATGGCATGGATACTGGTACCAGGTGGGCTGGTTTGAGTATTTCAGAAACTGCTGATCTCTTGGGAGTTTCACACACAACCGCTTACACAGAATGGTGTGAAAAACAAAAAAACATTGAGTGAGTGACAGTTCTGTGGGTGGAAACACCTTGCTGATAAGAAAGGTCAGAAAAATGGCAAGACTGGTTTGACCTGCCAGGAAGGATTGTAACTCATGTAATCACTCTTTACAACCGTGGTGAGCAGAAAAGCATCTCAGCAAGCACAAAACCTCAGACCTTGTGGTGGATAGATACAACAGCAGAAGATCACATTGCATTCCACTCCTGTCAGCCAAGAACAGGAATCTGAAGCTATCATGGGCACAGACTCACCCAAACTGGACAGTTGAAAATCAGAAAAATCTCACCTGGTCATTCTCCAGTCTTCAACTGTCCAGTTTTGGTGAGTCTGTGCCCATGATAGCCTCCAGATTCTTGTTCTTGGCTGACAGGAGTGGAACCTGATGTGGCCGTCTGCTGCTGTAGCTCATCTACCTCAAGGTTTGATGTGTTGTGTCTTCTGAGATGCTTTTCTGCTCACCACGGTTGTAAAGAGCACTTATTTGAGTTACTATAGACTTCCTATCAGCTCAGACCAGTCTGGTCATTCTCCTCTGATCTCTCTCATCAAGATGCCTCAGCCTGCAGACCCTCCACTCACAGGATGTTTTTTGTTTTCTCATCATTCTGTGGAAACTTTAGAGACGGTTGTGTGTGAAAATCCCAGGAGATCAGCAGTTTCTGAAATACTCAAACCAGCCCATCTGGCACCAACAACCATGCCACAGTTAAAGTCACAGAGATCACACTTTTTCCCCATTCTGATGTTTGATGTGAACATTAACTGAAGCTCTTGACCTGTATCTGCATGATTTTATTTATTGTGCTGCTGCCACATGATTGGCTGTTTGGATAACTGCATAAACGTGCAGGTGTACAGGTGTTGACCGGTGAATGCATAATTTTGTTGTTGTTGCTATTCTGACAACTTTTCCATACAACCACAAGCACAGTCAACCTTGACTTAAATTTGTTACTCATTAGTCTCAATCTACCTATAAAGAGATGTATCACGTGATGTCCATTACAACACTGCTACAACACTGTCACTTCATCAGACTCAATCATGTGAACAGCAGTCACAACAGTCTGTATGTGTGAGCCGGTTTATTTTACTGCTGTTCCAAGAAAAGCTTAGCACAACAAAAAACATTAGCACAACTGAAAAGATGGCTTTGTCGTCTAGACATTTTTATAGCCCTGAAAGTTAAAAGAAATCAACTTCAGGCTCGAAAATGAAGTTTTCGCCACAGAGTGGAAATACCAGATGTTTTTCTCTTCCTCAGAAAAGCTGTTGTTGTTAGTTTAGTTCTTTTCTCATAACAGCAGCATTGTGCTCTAGGTGTATAAGAAAAAAGACCAGGTGTATAAGAAAAACTTGAGGGGAAACGTTTCGCTACGAAAAGAGGTTTTAATGTATTTATAATTTTAAAAATGTGACACCTTAACATGGAGCACTTGT
Organism: Pangasius sanitwongsei; assembly: GCA_037576675.1. Lineage (NCBI taxonomy): Eukaryota > Metazoa > Chordata > Actinopteri > Siluriformes > Pangasiidae > Pangasius > Pangasius sanitwongsei. Next base: position 10,584,373 of record CM075019.1, on the reverse strand, counting down.
ACAGAAAAACCCAACCATTCATCCTCTGTACTGCTTATCCTACACAGGGTTGCAAGGAACCTGGAGCATACCCCAGAGGGGCTTGGGGCATGCCCTCAATGGAGTGACAACTCAACACAGACACGCACTGTGGACAATTCGGGGCTGCCAGTTAGCCTACAATGCATGTCTTTGACCTGGGGACATGAGACAGAATATGCAAGCTCCACGTACACAGGGCTGGGCCGGGAATCGAACACTGAACCATAGACGTGCAGGGCAAGCGCGCTAACCACTAGACCACCTCGCTCCCTCCCCTGTGCACAAAACTCTTCACTGATATATGAAAGATATCCAGCCGTACTTTTCTGAGGGAGATTCTGACATGTAGCGTCTATCGACAGCTCTTTTGACCTGAGCGTCACCCTAATCTAAACACGAAGGTCAAGTCCCAAACCGCACATTGCCGTCCTAAATAGTGTCTGAAAATAGCAGGCTACAAGACCTCTGCTACGCTTATCTGAACTGAGCCCACAGTGAAATGTGCTACGTCCCAAACGCATACAGTGTGTCAGAAAGGGACGCTTATCTGTGTAGTAGTAAGCAGTGTGAAAACAGTAAGCTAACCATGATTTACACTGCTATGGTTTAGGACGTAGTTAATCACTATTAATCCTAGTACATCCTATGTGGTACGTAAGTATGTGGTTTGGGACGCAGTCTACAGCTACATCTAGCGCGCAGGCTATCAATGACTGGCGGAGCTTCCTTTTATGAAGTCGGGTAATAATATTGTGATGGCTTACCGTTAGGAGAGAAAAAAGTCCCGCTGTGTGTGTGAAAACTGCCTCCTCGTGCGCCAGTGCCGACGGTCTAACAACATTAATGCAGTTTGTGAGGAAAAAGAAAAAGAAAAAAAAAAAAGCCTCCAGGAGACAGAATGAGCTGAAAAGCTGAACGCCAGCAAGTTTTACAAAATACTCCTGCAGGTTGAGCGTGTGTGTGTGTGTGAGAGAGAGAGAGAGAGAGAGAGAGAGAAAGAGAGAGGGAGAGAGAGAGAAAGAGAGAGGGAGAGAGAGAGGGAGAGAGAGATGGATGGAACCTGAATTCGTACACTCTTACACTTTTACTCTTTTCTGACTGCCCTTTTGCCTGGAACTGAAATGGGGTGTGAAAATTTCCCAGTATAATAACCATAGATCCTAGTATGGTGTACAGCCAGCTTCAGAATTATCGACACCCTTTATGAAAATGAATAAAAAATTAATAGCTCATTCAAGAAGTTATGTTTTATTTTAACACATTATGACACCTAAGCTCCCCTGGAAATAATATCAGCAATAAGTTTGGAGACACTTGTAAAGGGATATTGAACCACTTCTCCTTGCAGAACATTTTAAGCTCCTTCACATTCTTAGGTTTGTGCTTGTGAATACAACAGGATTTCAGGACACTCTATGGAAAAATGGTACGAATCGGTACCCTTAAGGATACACCTTTTCTATTAAATGGAAATGTGAATGTACAATGGATATAAAAAATCTACACAGCTCTGTTAAAATTGCAAGTTTTTGTGATGTTAAAAAAAATGAACCCAAGATAAATCATGTTAGAGCTTTTTCCAACTTTAATGTGATATAATAACCAACAAAATTCATGTGAAAAACAAATAGAAAAAAAAATAGAAAAAAAATTAGAAAATGTACAATAACCTGGCAGCAGTGTACACAACCTTTTATAATGGGGCATGTGCTCAGAGTTGACTGTGCTCAGAATTAGCCAATCACATTCAGGCTCATTTTCAAAAGTAATTATCATCCACCTATCATCAATGAAGTGATTCTGATTAACTCCAAATAAAGATCAGTTGTTTCTATAGGATTTTCGTAACAGCTTTTTGATTTCATCCAACTGCTGAAGCCATGGTCAGCAAAGAGCTTACAAAGCATGTATGGGATCTCATTGTTGAAAGGTATCGATCAGGAGAAGGGGTACAAAAGAATTTCCAAAATATTAGACATACCAAGGAACACCTTGAAGGCCATCATCAGCAAATGGAGGAAATGGGGCACCACAAAACTGGCAAAAGTACAAGATGAAAACTTATCAGGGAGGCCAAGAGACCTACAGCAACATTAAAGGAGCTCGAGGAATATCAGTCAAGTACTGGTCACTCCCTGCAGGTGACAGCAGCCTCTCGTATTCTTCACATGACTGGGCTCTGGGGTAGGGTGGCCAGATGGAAGCCCTTTCTCACAAAAAAAACCAAACAAACAAAAACAAAACAAACATCCAAGCCCACATAAATCACCCCAAACTATGTGGTGAAATGTGTTATGGTCTGATGAGACCAAGGCAGAACTCTTTGGGCATTATTCTAAAAGATATGTTTGGTGCAAAAACAAGACAGCTTATCACCCAAAGAACACAAAGTGAAGCATGGTGGTGGCAGTATCATGTTATGGGGCTGCTTCTCTTCAGCCGACTGGGGCTCTGGTCAATATAGAGGGAATCATGGATAGCTCCAAATACCAATCTGTTTTCGCACTAAACCTGCAGGTGTCTTTTAGACAGCTAAAGATGAAGAAAAATTCCACCATCCAGCATGATAACGACCCAAAGCACAAATCCAAGTCAAGAAAAACAAGATCAACCTTTCAGAATGGCCTAGTCAGAGGGCAGATCTAAATCTTATCGAAACCTGTGGAATTACTTGAAGAGTGCTGTGCACAGGAGATCCCCTCACAATTTTGCAAGGAAGAGTGGGATAAAATTGCCAAATCAAGATGTGCAAAGTTGTTAGACACTAATGTAAAAAGACTGAGTGCTGTATTACAAGCAATGTGCTTTAACAAAGTATTAGTTAAAGGGTGTGCACATTTGTGCAACCAGGTTATTGCACATTTTTCTTTTTTTCCATACACCGTTTCTATTTGTTTTTCACTTGAATTTTCTTGGTTGCTATATCACATGGAAAGAGATCTAACATGATTTACCTTGGTTTAATTTTTTTACCCCCCAAAAACCAATCTCAGAAAAAAGTTTAGAATGTCTATTTTATAATGCAATTTTGTAAATAGTGCAATATAACAATAAAACTGAGACTGCTATGTAAGTATTCATTTGATATTTGGTAAAATCTACAGTATATTCCTTACTAAGTAAATAATAACTAAGTAAATCATCTGTACATAAAAACAAAAAACATCACTAATAATAACAAAAACACATGACACACTCCAATCTTAGAAGGAAAAAGTAGTTCTCATTCTTGGAATCTGTCTAGTGCACACTATAGCAAACATTTTTACTGTAAATCAAAGCATATTGCCAACAGAAGTGAACTGACAGTGACTAAATGTGATATATAGGCTATGATGAGGTGGCTGCAATAGAGGTACAAAAACAAATCATGACGATACTCCAGCTATTTTAGCAAGTGTACCTTTATAAATTTGGATTTTGGTGTTGTATCCTCTTAAATTGCACTTAAATTGCACTTAAATTGCAAAAAAAAAAAAAAAATCAAAACTGGAGTTATTTCTACTTTTGATCTTTACTCTTTTTTACATCTGAAACCAGCTACTACTCTACTATATAGTAGGTTTAAATTACACACCACTTCTAGTGGCACACTATTTCAGCTACACTATTTAGAATAGTACGTGGTTTGGACCTAGCCTTGGTCTGTAATGAGTTATTCAAAAAAGCCAATTCAAAAATTACATTTTTGTAATTCCTCTAAAAAATTATTTTGGCCAATTCATTTCCAAGAATTTTTCCTTGCTACAAGCCACATCGTTTTCAGAAGGTGCCTGACTATTGGGTGTAAAATTAGCCTCTTTGACTGGGGAACAATATGGTGAAGGTACAGGACAGGACACACTCTTGTAGTGTTGAGCTTAGTTGAGGGTGTAGCTCTCAGCGCTGTCACTGAGGGGTGTTTTCTATGAAAGCTGAGTTATTTTAGCTCCAGACGTGTTTACATTTCTGTGGTCTAGTCTCGAACTTTCCCTCTTTCTCTCCTTTTTTTTTCGTTTTCAGAGCACAGCAGCAGGAGAGCAGCAGCGCAGGCCCTGCTGCATCAGACATTCCTCTGGTCTGCCAGAGACTGAAAGATACAATATAAAAGAAGCACACAGGGGAAAAGAAAGTGTGTGAGAAAGAGAGAGAGAGATGTCAGCAAAAACTCATAATATGCCCCCAACCACCCAGGAGTAAGTGTATACATTCATACACACACACACACACATCTGAGTGCCTCCGCTTCACTCTACAGTGCCTTAGAATGGAGCTTGCTCTGTTAAACTTTCAAAAATGTTAATTATTTAATAGTGTTGTATCGCTGAGAATTTCAACCCCTTTGCCTGTGCAGAGAAAAAGAACAGAAAACCTGTTGACATGAATCTTATAATTCATATCTGAGAGCAAATTTTGAACTATTGATAAACATATAAAACATGATTACAACACAAATTTTAAGCTACCAAATAAACATGTAAAGTAAATATATTAGGATGTATAATAGGATGTATATATACAGTCAGGTCCATAAATATTGGGACATCGACACAATTCTAACATTTTTGGCTCTATACACCACCACA
>CM075019.1:10527334-10579687 GCA_037576675.1 Pangasius sanitwongsei | reverse complement strand
CAGAAGACCACATCAGGTTCCACTCCTGTCAGCCAAGAACAAGAATCTGAGGCTATCATGGGCACAGACTCACCCAACTGAACAGCTGACGATTAGAAAACAAATTACCTGGTCTTTTTCCTGTCTTCAACTGTCCAGAGCTCACTGGATGATTTTTGTTTTTCTCACCATAAAGTGGAAACTCGAGAGACTGTTGTGTGTGAAAATCCTAGGAGATCAGCAGTTTCTGAAATTCTCAAACCAGCCCATCAACCATGCGACAGTTAAAGTCACAGAGATCACACCTTTTCCCCATTCTAATGATTGATGTGAACATTAACTGCTCTTGACTGTGAGTGTGTGACTGTTGTCTGTATCTGCATGATTTTATGCATTATGCTGCTGCCGCTACATGATTGGCTGATTAGATAGCTGCATGAATGTGCAGGTGTACAGGTGTTCCTAATAAAGTGGACGTGAGTGTGTGTGTGTGTGTGTTTTTTTATATTTGTGTGTGTGTATATATATATATATATATATATATATATATATATATATATATATATATATATGTATATATAAACCAGATTTTTTGAGAATGAAGAATAAATAAATAAATAGATTTTGTTCTTAGTCATTCTTAGTCATTCATTTATTACATATTACATATTATTATATGTTATAATGTTATTGTGGGACGAGCACGTGGTGAATGTGTGTTCGTGAGAGGTAAAGTTTGAATAACAGCCTGAACAGCACCACATATTAGAGAGGACCTGTCATGTATCATTCTCTCTAGAGACCCCAGGTCAGTACGACACAGTCTTGTGGGACAGATAATTGTGCAGAGGTAGTAGAGGTGCTGCAGCTGCACACCTGGGACAAGGTACTGCGATGCTTATACACAAGGAAAAAAGACCCCATGGCTAACAAGAGTAACCAAAGAGCATATTTCAGCCAACACACGTACACCCACACACACACACACACACACACACTGTCATCCTAATAAGTGATTATTCCCTCAGCTTCTTCAGGCTGAGACTGATGCGGTGCTTAACACACTTAATACATCTATTGGGTATAATCCCTAATTCCAAAATAAATAAGTCAACCATGCAATTTATTGCTAAGACACAAATCTAGGTATTTTTTTTTATGTGTACAGTGTCTACAATACAGATAATACTGTAGTATTTAAACATCCACAGGCTATTTTGAGCCATACTGAATTGATGCTCTATGAATGGATAGCTCCTGGTTTTCGAGAATTGATGGTACTTTTAGTGAAAGGCCTTTAGAAATGTATGATTGAGGTCTAAAAGGGATCATTATCATGCACCTTTATGAGGCCTATCATAACCTATTTTTTCCTGTGCAATCTGCAGTATATCATTGTATTTACACCATAAGGGCTGTCAACACTTAAACAAGGCTGCTTTCTACTTAAACAGAAGAGCAATGTAGTACTGCATAGAAATATATGGCAACTCATTTTTCTACATTTCATTTCTTTTTTGGCTGGCGCCTGTCTATGATAGCCCTGTCAGCATGCAATTATTCACACACACACGCACACACACACACACACACACACACACACATACACAGTCCAACATCTGGCCTGCTAAATTGCAAAATTCTGTCACACGTGTCTCAAGCTTCAGGATTCAGCTACTTAGAAATCCTCAAGCTTCTGGCATCCAGTGTATAGAGTGTTCAGGGAGGAGGGGGGTGTGTGTGTGTGTGTGTGTGTGTTATGGAGCAGAGGAGGGATCAGGAGAAAAGGTGCAACGTAGAGTCTAGACAGAGAAGATTGAGGAGAAGTCTGGAAGCCATTGCGTTTTCTTAGCCTGGTGTGTGTGTGTGTGTGTGTTCTTGAAGAGGCCTCTCTCCAGTGAGGGATCACATTTCACTGCCTAATTACACATGAAAAATGGCCACATTATATTTTCACTTTTTTCCCCCCAACAACACAGGGTGGGGAGAGTTTCTCCAAATAAGCTGTCGTGTGGGTGTTGAAGTTTTTTGTTTTCTTAGAGCTGTGCTTGTGATTTCATCAGTGCAAATGCCTAATAATACCTACACTACCATGAACTACCACTACCACATGTCTCTGTAACTACCTTTTGTAGTTTGCAAAAATTGCATTATTAAATACAATTCTATTGTACACATGCTATTGTAATTTATCTAAGAAATGTAAATAATAGATAAGATAAAATAATAAAAAAATATATAAAATATGTCACTGTACTCAGGACTACTACTACTACTAATAATAATAATAACAGCAGCAACAACAACAACAACAATAATAATAATAATAATAATAATAATAATAATAATAATAAACGTAAACACAAGGGTTGGCCAGCAGGTGGCGCCACACTGCCACAAAATAAATTCAGATAAATCAGTCACTTTGTGGGGGAAAAAAAAAAAAAAAAAACTAAATCAACAACAGTTCATCCATCCTGCTTCCAAGCGTTTTTCAGATCAATAGCACACACATGTCGACTGAGAATAACGGCAATTATACAACAGTATAACTGTATATAACAGTATATGTTGTACATATATATGCATACAACAGTAACATTAAAAAGAGGAAGATAAAAACTTTTATAAAAAAAATTATAGAACAAAATATTAAAGAGAAAATTAACTGACATTCATCAGAAAGTTTCATAGCATTCTTAACTATTGATTTATTATCAATTCATTGTTTATATAATAATAAGCATTTCAAAGAAATAATGTAGCATCTAAATCAGGTAGTTGTAGCATGTTTGAAATAAAATACAAGACAGAATATTTAGGATAAAATATTAATTGCTCTGAAGAGAAGCTTTCTTTCTTAATATCTATTAGTGATTAATACATAAGCATAATGCATGTACAGGGAAGAAAGAGCAATAATTCTGCAGTGAGTCTCAGATCCACCTGTAGCTCAGTATGGAAAAATGATCATGTAGACTAAAGCGAAAAACAAGGCACATGGGAAATGAGATATGCTTTTCTGCTGGTCTGAAATCAAGGACTTCAGTGGGTTATGTAGGATCATTTCTTTTTTATTTTCTATCCCAAAGGATGTGATTATATCAGATGGAGCAGAATGAGCTGTGCAGTTTGGTGCTCTTGACCTTGGCTCAGTGCTTGGATTGGATTGTGGGTCTCTCTAGATAAAAGCATCTGACAAATGAATAAATCATCATTGCGCTGGATGTGAATCGTGATCTGTTGTGCTGAGTTTCACAGTGTAACCGATCCAGAATCAGTCGCCCCCATGGTGGGATTAGTACTAATATGAAAGGCAAACTCTGAGCCATGCAAGATATTTGATACATACGAGTTTGGCTTGTGATGGTTTTGTAAGTGCATTAGGAGGCAGTGTGTGGGGAGAGGGATTTTATGTGTTGTATTTTTATTATGCTGTGGTTGTTCTGTTTCGGGTATTTGACTCTGTTGCACAATACCAGATGAGCCCCTTTTGGGGCACTTTGTGTGTGTGCGCGCGTGTGTGTGTGTATGTGTGCATTGTATTGGTGTTTACTAAGACTTTTTACATGCTGCATTCGTTACATGTCTGTGTGTGCAATGTGTGTTTACTGTATACAGCATGTGGGTGTGTTATGTGTATTGTGTAGTGTTGATGCTGCACTGTGAGTGGGGATGTCTACAAACGTGCAGAGAGTATGCATGTGTAATGTGTGTGCATCTACAAAGAGTGTGTGGGTGTGTTTGTATGTCTGGAGAGAGAGAGAGAGCGAGAGAGAACTAAGGGACTTTTTATCTTCCCTCACACATATTGGGCAGCAGAAGGCCATGAGTTGCTAAGCAACAGTCAATGTGATGGAAACATAAAACCATAATATGAAAAGTGCTGTGTTCTGCAGACGTGAAAAGAACACTTACCCTTAGGCCATTCCAAATTGCAGTTAATAAAGATTAATGCTGTTTCAGAAACTCTATCTATTTACAATATTCCTCCTTAAGAAGACAGAATGCCAGAATTCTATTTAAAGAAAAAATTTAAATTTAAAAATGGCATATTATTAAATTCCAGCAGTTTGGTGATTTTCCTGAGCAGTGGTACCTGCTACACTTAGTGAATTTAAACAGGTGTCTTTAAGCAGCATTAAAGGTCCTGTGGCCTCCAGGACTGACAATAAGCCCACTGTTATAAAACACATAAACCTGCACTGCAAGTCCCTTCAATCAAAACCTCTTTTTTAAACAGTTCTGCTGTATTACAAAGTGTTCTACAGTGCACAGTGCTTTTAATGTTATGTTGTAAAATGATATAAGGATGCTTTTGTCTGTTGGCTCACTGATAGTGTCAGTGTGCTTGTACTTCTACATAAAGAAACATGTCACACAGCATTGTAGAGAGTTTATATATATATTACTGTATTCTTTTGTCATGTGTGTATGCACAGTATTAAAATCAATGCCCGACACATTAGAAGGGGATTAAGTATTACATAATGACATCATTTCAGAGACTCCAAATAATAATAATAATAATAATAATAATAATAATAATAATAATAATAATAATAATAATAATAATAATAATAATGGGTGGTGCAGTGGGTTGTCTTGCCACCTCATGGCGTTAGGGTCCCAGGTCCGATCCTGAGCTCGAGTGACTCCTCTGTGTGGAGTTTCTGTCCATGTTCTCCCTGTGTCCATGTGGGTTTCCTCCTGGTTCTCCAGTTTCCTCCCACTTCCCAAACACATGCTAGTAAGTAGAAATAGTAGCTATGATAAATTGCCCCAGATGAAGACTGTGTGTGCATGGTGCCCTGTGTTCTCAGGATAGGCTCAGGATTCCCTGCAACTCTGATCAGGATAAAGAGGTTACAGAAAGTAAGTGAATAAGTGTGAATGATAATAATGGTTTAATTAAATATTCAGCATGCAGTGAATCTCAGTTAAATCCATAATTGAACTTCACTAAGCAGCGGAGATGAATGGCGATGAAAAGCCACACAAATCTTTGCTTGTGTCTTTATTTTAAACGTTAGTCACGACAGACCTAATTTTTGAGATTTAATCAGTGTTTAACTGTTCCCCAGGTGCACACATGTAGGTGTTTTACTGCTGGATAATTGCAGTATAGTTATTAATCACACTGCCTTTATTATAACATAATGCCAAAGATATTAAAGAAATATTGTAGAAGTACTTTAAATGTCTATCCTTAAAGAGACTAGGCACCTAGGTATTGTCGACAGGATTGGTGTAATATATTATCTGTTATGTGTCCCTATTAGAACCCAGGATGCAGCGCTCTGAATAAACTACAACGTGTCGATTAGCTTATTTGACAACCCAGTAAACAGTGAGTTATAGTAGTCAATGCAAAACATTCTTCTTAACCAGCTTCTTAGAATCATACTGACTGAGAGTCAAAGACTAACTCATGCAGTGTTCCTCAAATGAAAGGATGCTGATGTTGTCAAGATCTGGTTTAAAGCTTAGATCAGAAGCAAGAATTACATCCAAGGGTCTTACTACAGATGTAACCTGTGTAGCTGTAACAGACAGGACTTAGATGAGTTGCTAGGATCCATGTGCAAGAGGTTTATTAAAGGTACAATCCACAATCCAAAGAACATAAACAGTAAACAGTTCAAGGTCATACACAAATAGCACTTAACTTCCAAATCCAGATGGTAATCAGTGAACATGGTCAGTAGAAGTGTCATGGCACAGAACAGACGCAGGATAACCAGAGCCAGAGGCAACAAATCAGGAAAAGGAAGTGTAGCAATGGACATATATGAAATAGCAATCAGCGGATTGAGCAGCTCAGAACTCACACAACTCACTAAGTAATCGGCGAGCCTACGCACCGGGTCTAGCGTCCATGTGATTTATATATGCTACAAACAAGAAGTCTCAATTACACCTAAAGAAGAACACTAGAATTCAGGCCAGGTTGTTCTCTGGTGGTGTGGCAGTAAATTGTAACTGCTAGATGTGACAGTAGCTAAAGTTGGTCATAATTATTAGTTAAGAGACAAGAATTCTTTGTTTTTACTTAATGAAGTTTAAGGATTTTTTTTTTCATCCAGGTACTAGTGTTTGATATGCAGTCTGGCAGGGTGTTTAGAGTAATATGGAGGACTGGATATATGTATAAAGCTGTGTATTATATGCATAACTATAGAATATGATGTCATATGTGTTAATGATTTGACCCAGTGGGAGCATATAAAAAAGAAAACAGAGGGCCGAGTAGAGGATATAGAGGAATACCATTCAGAATGTAATATTCTTAGAAACATAGGCTGTATATGACTTACCTTATAAGTGGTAATTCACAGGGCAGACCTTTCTGCATTCGACATATGAAACGGAAAGAACCCATGGATGCCTCCATGTTCATCTTTTGTCAGCAACAAGCTAGCCAGCTAACAGTGATGAGTGATGGATATATTCCACCTCAAACAGCAATCTGTATAGTCAATGTTATAGATGTAACAAGCAAATATGTCTGTATGTTGATTTATCTAAAGCAAATACTTGCATATAGAGCATAAGTCATTTAAAGATAAAAGTGCTCCTTTGTTTACTTCTGATGCTGTGTGCAGCCATGTTGATTTGATGTCATCCCAATAATCGGGGTGGAACTCAGAGTTGAGAAGACTACTCCAAGTTGAGGAGTGGGAATTTCAAGTTGATACAGCGTTTTCTTTGGCTTTTCCTGGTTGGTGGTTGGGAATTACAAGTTGCGACCTCGAGCTGAACACAACAATATTTACCAAGTGTTTCCTAAAAAATTTCCTACACAATAAGTAAAAATAATATGCCTTAAGAACATTTGCTGACAGTCCAATCCACTTTCCAAGTCTGTCTAGTAGTGTAGAATGATCAATAGTATCAAAGGCAGCAGAAAGTTCTAACAGTATAAGACCAGATACATCATTCTCACCAGCAATGATTCTGACTACAGATTTAAATTTTGTCAAAAGTTTTTCTTTTACTTAAAGAGTAACTATATCCTTGATTGTTTTAGTCCTTTTCCTCTCTACATAATGAAACATGCACATTTCATTAGCAATCACACAAATAAAGCTTTATCATAGCATAATAATAGTGAGCAGCAGCATAAACAGTGGTGTGTCACAGAGTAGAGTGCCATGGAGAAATCATTTGAAGGGGTAGACTTCCTTCCACGAGAATCTCATTTGTGTGCTAATAATAATGAGGCATTGATGAGAAAAAAGATGATGAGCTCAGAGCCGTATTCAGTTTGAGCCTCTGGTTGAGGTAGAACATGCCAACTTATATGGAGACTGAAGAGAGGCTTGTACTCAGTGAATGGTACAAATCATGTTTTTCTCTTTAGCTTAGTTGTTTATATAGCTATAAAAAAAATCAGCCCAGTAATAACTGTTTGTAGTATTTATTACATTGTCTTTAACAGTGATGTGCCCAAATAGTAAATGATGATAGATCAGATTTTACTGTTGAACAAGACTGATAGCTATAGCACTGTTTACGTACATTACTGTGATGACTATCAAAATATTCTTGTCATTTACTCAACGCTGAGAATTCAACTTTCACACTGCTCTAACCCTACAGATGTATTTGCGGTAAAAACTTGTTGCTAAGCTAAAATATCTGCTGCAAGGAAGTTCCCCAGGTTAGCAAGAGCTTTCATGTGTACGCAGTAGGTCATGTTAGTCAGCAAGATTCCATGGTATAAAAAAATGATACTATCACTTCCCTTCCTATCAGTTGATAAAATCATCATTGCATACATATGCCACACTTCTTGCAATAAATAATTCATAATCCATTACCCTGCTAAAAGCAGCACCATCTAAACTCTAACGACAGAAAAAAAAAAAGGTGTGAGGGGCAGCAGAGGGTGTTGTTACCAGAGGGAGGTAACACAAACCTGCATAATGTGACGTGTCTTAGTACTTGGGTGCCATGACACATCATCCACACCTAGAGCAGAGCCGAACCAGAGGGCCCCTACGCAGGCAAATGGCTTTCTATTATAATTTTCAGTAACACTGGCATGAATTATTCTTACAAATTTGTACACTACTCAGTAATTTACGGCCCATTGTTGCAATAGCTTTCTCACACAACACTGCTCTGTTTTCACTGCATTGTGTATCTATTGTACTGTGCAATCAGTGTTCTGTGTGTTTATTGTTCTGTGTATTTTGCTCTGTGTACTTATTGTCTCAAACTGTTGTGTATTTGCTCTTTATGTAGTCTTGTGCACTGTACTACTCTACTGTCATGTGTTGCTTGGCAAGTGTTCATGGCCCACATTTCATTCCAATGTATGCTGGCTATATAGAGGAATGACAATAAGAACCCATGAGTTGACTTGACTTGATTTTAATTTTAATTTAAAAAAAAAGTGTTTTGGGGTGTAATGACTCTTTTAAAAAGAATGCTGCAGCAGGTCTAGGGGGGCAAGTGGTGGATTTTACCACTGTGCATAGTTTCATTCAAATCACTAGAGGTATAGTGATAATTAAAGTGTGTGTGGCAGACCATTAAATCAGGTAGAGACAAGTCGGAGGACTGATACTTGATCTAATGTTGATTATTTTGTTATTAAAAGAAGCTAAAGCCTTGCATTTTGAGACTGAGGACTTCACAGTGCTAGTTTTGTAACCTGGGGAATAGGCAGTGGTGGGGGTTTTTGTGTAAATAGTGGTCAACAGAAACGAAGGCTTGCAGCAAAGACAAAGCAGCAGCACAAGTGTTGAGAGGTGATCTCATTCACACTGCATATTGAATGGATGAGGGTGCTAAAGCGACACAGACGTGCTAAACATTGGGGAGGGCAAGTAGGAGGACCCCTGTTGTTCCTCACAAAGAGGCTGAGTGCTAACACACATACTCACATAAGCAAATGTGGGGTTTTTTGTGTCACATACACATGGAGGTGAGAAACAGGTTAACCTCTTACAAATGCTCTTCAATGCGTGTAGTAAGAATGTAGTGCTAAAGCAGTGCAAAACTTTACAAATTACAAAGTATGCCTTCATAAATGCCCTGTTAAATATTACATTTATATGAGTAATGCAATGCACAGCATATTTTATGATTGGGGCTATTTGAGGGTTGGAAAGTTTTGCAACACTTTAGAGCTACTCTTATCCAGATTTCTGCCATAGACTAGCATCGTGTCCAAGGAGTATCCTCACCTTGTGCCCTCATGTTCCCAGGTTACACTCCAGAGGCACTGCCAGTTACTGAAAATGAATGAATGGATAAAATGAATGAAGGAAATAAAACTTAGAAGGCAGGAAATAATGGTAGAGAGAATGTGGGTGGTGTATGTTTTCAAATGTACAGTTACCGCATTTGACTGACACTTTTATCCAAAGCAACTTACAATTGAGACAGGATGCAACTGAGCAGCTTGAGAGTTAAGGGCCTTGCTCAAAGACCCAACAGTAGCAGCTTAGAGCTGCTGAGATTTGAACTCATGACCTTTTTAATCAGAAGCCCAGTGCCACTTATACCTATGCGATGTGTATACTGTATGTTTGTAACTACCTATATGTAATACGAATTTTCTATACCTAATCTTAAATCTTGCCCTAATCTTAACCCACAAGAAATTGTTCCCCCTTTCAATTTTGGCCAAAAGGAGCACATGTATTTTATAAAAAACACTTTACTTTCTCAGCAGGTCTAACTTGCTGGTCTTGACTGTTAGGTTACCCATGTTTTTTTCCCCTGTTTTTTCTACATAGACATTTTGGTCATGACAGTTCGTAAACACACACACACACACACACACACACACACACACTGACCAAACCACATACACACATACGTTTATTTGTATAGTGTAAGAGTTGAGGCTACACCCTTCAGAAGAAACAATTAATGTTCAAAAAGTAGCTAGAATCTGCTACATTATCTGCTAATTTGCTTATTAATTGGACATATAATTTTTACACTTGGGGCATGAAGTATGGTTGTTCCCATAAAGATGTTCTGAACAAAAATAATAGAATTAGAGTCACTATTTAAGGAATAAAACACGATGATCAACAACAGGGTGATGTGATACAGCCTGATATGAAGTGAACAATAACAGTTAATAACAACACATCCTGAAGTGTTTTATTCATATTATACCACTGTGTACCAGACAGTCTTCCCACAGTTACAATTTTTATTAACAAAAGAACAACTGGTCACTCTTTATTTGTTTATATATACGTTTAATGTTGTGGAATGTCAAGCTAGTTCTTATTATCTCTTATGGTATAGCAGCTATAAACAGTTGTTCTTCACTCTTGAAGTTAATAAGACAAAATATTCACCTTGTTACCAAGAAACTGCCCTTAAGACATTACAGTGGAGGAAAATGTAATGGAACAGTCATAACTCTGACTGTTCCAATGCACAGATACGAAATGCTAAATAAACATCTCTGCGCAGAAAGCTTCACCAATATCAGTGTTTTAACAGTCATTTTCGTACAACAGTAAGTTCTGGTCCACTAATTTGATTGGTCAAGTGGCGTTCCAACCAAGAATGCCTATATTTCCTATAACTGCGCTGGGACGTTTCACTGTGTTTATTACTCCACTCGTCTATGCTCGACATGTAAAATTCCACTTCCTAGTTCGAAACGGTTACTACAGTCGTGTCAGTGACATCATCAGCGGACATGCCAAACGATACTTTTCAGGTATATAACTTTTGACTTAAAATATGAAAGCTTGTCAGATGAAGACGAAAAGGAAGAAGGGGCACCAATTTTACCAGAAGCACCTGGGAATGTACAAATCAATGTGAGCTAGCTAGCCAGCTAGTCGACATGCTGTAAAGCGAGTGTGGCTTTTTTGGGATCTATTTCTAGATCTATTGGGATCTAGTGGAGCAGAAATAAACAGAACATTTGGCCATATTGTGTCAGAAATGTCACTTAGTCGATATTCATTTCTTATTGTATAAAAGTGATATTGCTTTTAGAACTGCTGTATAAAAGCGAAATTGCTTAATTAGAGTGAGCGCATGAATCTACACCTTGCAGCCGGAACTACTGAGTGAGCCAGGCTGTGTTAGATTAATTAATCAACACATTCTTCACCAATCAGAACATTCACCAGCACTGGGAGAAGTGAGAGAGGAATTCTTAAAAATTACAGCTAAAGTGGGATTTATGTGTCATGATATTTACGTAGGCTATCTGAACAACTTCTACACTGACGTTACTGAATGAGCCATTCTTTATATTACTGCTAATGAAACCATGGTAATGTTTGTTCAAACACTGTCTCCCTCAGGTCAGTTCTTACGGCAGGAGGAGGAGTCCTCCTGTAAAGAGCGGGGAGAGGCGGAGTCGTAGGCGCCGTGGCTCCGCCCACCTCCTCCTGTAAAGAGCGGGGAGAGGCGCGCGCCGCTTCATTCACCAGCAGCTCTACCTTTCTGTGTTATTACAACACGTCGCTTTGGTGAGTCAGCACGGCGATTATCCACAGGATTACTATCAAAATAAAGCCTGGCAAGGATTAACTCTAACCGCGCTTTGGACAGTTTGTGATTGGATATATCGTTACTCCCTCGGCGGAAACATTCAACAGGTCAGTGGGCTTGGGTTTCTGATCCTCTGCTGAGACTCTCTGCGTCTCTGGATCTCTGCATTAGAGATGATTACGGCTTGTCTGATCCCAGCGTCCCATCGCCTTGGAAAATATTCGCATTCAGAGTAGTCATTTATTGACTTAAATTACCTGAGAAAATTAAGAGTAGAAAAGTTAGTTGAGTTTTACATGCATGGTATGAATTGCATGATGTGCCTCGACCGGAATGTGTAATAAACATTTTCTGGTGGTCGCTCATCTTATTTTCCCAGAGTCCTCGCGGGCTGCTGACGGCTGCGCGATGAGTCACTTCTCAGCAATGAGGAACCCCCATTGCCCCCCGCCCCCCCCCAAAAAAAAAAAAAGAAAAAAAAAAGAGAAAAGTGTAAACTACGGGTGAACTAGAAATATGACGCATAACCGTAATTAAACGCTGGATGGAACAGCTCGCGCGTCTTTTGAGCTCTTTTGCTTATGCATGAGGAAATTCGACCTGAACATTTTTCTTGGTTATTTTGCAGAGTACAATGTGTGACCTCAGCATGGACCAGGTGACTCCTCTGTCATCAGGCTATCGATGCCTGAAGGTAAGGACCACAGGCTCAATATTCTCTCATGACATACAGCTACAGATAGTTTCTTTCTTCTACCTGGCTCCTTCTTCCATTCAGAGTAGTAATTAAGTTAATTCACATTTCCCATTTCATTCACACTTCTGATCAAATGTTAAGCAGGCTTGAATTATTCTCATCAGAAATAGTGATTAGTCTGGACTGTAAAATTCTGAATGACTTTTGGTTAATTGATAAATTGTATGACGACCTCTGTGCACCATGAAGGATAATGAGGGTATGAAGCTCCAGAGCAGAGTTTGACCGCTGAGCACCACTGGGTCTAATCTAATCTAAAGAAAACAGGACAGGTTTTAATCTGATTCTGGAGAGTAGCGCTGCTGCATGCTGATTGGACGTTCCGCCCACGCGCAGCCTGCCTGACACGGAACAGGAAGACCATATATGGTCATGTGCTGGTTCTGTCTTTTCGGGTTTGAGTAATAGTGTCTCTGTAGAAAGGGAGTGCCCTCAGGGTTTTTTTTCCCTCTTTTATTATCTGTGCCTGCCTTACCTAAGTGACTTTCAACACACATTGTGAAGTGTAATGATTCATAGTCTGCTTTTTTATGAATGTAATTAGTGGACCTGTCATTAAGCTGGCAGTAAACACTATTCTGAATTCACTGCTTACCCTAATTAGTTTCCATAATGACAACATAATGGCCCTTTAGTGTGGTATAGCAATACTGTAGCACTCACCATGTTCATAAAGTGATGATTTATTTATTTATTTTTTTAAACAGAGGCAGGTAGCTTTGGAGTTGTTTGAAGACCCCATGTCTCTGTTCTCGGGGTTTTACCCATTATTGGAGGAGGAGCAGGCAGCTCAGGAAGTCCCGTCAGGTTTGGAGTGTGCTCCACAAGGTAGGAGACCAAAACAGCCAATGAGAAATACTTCAGTTAAAGTTTACACCAGTGATGTACTGTACATAAAATTCAAGCACTCGAAGTATCAACGAATGCTAGTGTACACAATCATTAAAGTAATGATAAAAATAAAAATGACCTCAACAGCCTAAAGTTGTAATATTAGAGCTGTACTTTGATTGTGTCTTAGGGAGTTGCTTATTCATATCTCAATCTCACTGGTTTTCAGACATGGGACCATGCTCCGTGCCACTGTTGACTCCTTGCAGCAAAGCAGTGATGAGCCAGGCTCTGAAAGACAGTTTCAGTGGTTTCAGCAAAGTCCAGCGCCTCTGGGGTATCTCTAACAGTGAGTCACTCTTGGCTTCCTAAACTACTTGGGCATGATAGAAACACCTAGGATTCATTCAGTGTAATGAATTCTAATTTATAACATTAACGTTTGATATTATGCATTAATGTTTCAGACCCACGGAAATGGAACAAGCAGCATGTCCAACAGTGGCTGCACTGGGCCTCTGGCGAGTTCAGCCTCACCAATGTGAACTTCTTCAAGTTTGATATGAGCGGCCAGGAGTTGTGTGACCTGGGGAAAGAGGGTTTTTTGGATTTAGCTCCAGATTTCGTGGGCGATATTCTTTGGGAGCACCTAGAACAGATGATGAGAGGTAAGGCCTCTTCTCCTGCATGTATTTATGGGGAATTTGGATAAATATGTATCTGTACTACACTATATCTACACCAAAATATGTTGAGAATGGAGTACAGCAAGGCCCAAAATATTGAGTCCACTACGAATAATGCATTAATATAATAATAATAATATAATAATGCATTTTTGAATAATGATGATTAACTTTCTAAGTACACTTTTGCATTGACATTAAGTGGACTCAACATTTTGAACCTCATTGGGTAAACCAATCTCTAACCGAATGTGTTTCTGTTTAAAGATTTCAGCTTGGAGGACACACAGTATGCACTGCAGGCATCAGACAGCACTGGTAGCCTCCTGAGGGAGCTATTTGAGGCCCCAGCTAGTCCCACCCCTCTGATCTCCAAGCCAGATTTCTCCATGTTCCCCAAACCTCAGCTGAGCACGGTGAATGTCAGTTACATCAGTCAGGAATTCCCAAATGGCAAAGCACAGCCACGCCTTAACACACACTGTGAGTCTAATAACCTATTTGCTTAAACAAACCTGTCTCCTGACATCCTATTCGATCATTATAATTCTTATGTTGACAATTTGCGTCTGGTGTGTTTCATCCTGCAGTCTCATCCCATGAACAGACCTCTGTTGAGAGTGTGGACAGTGTGGAGGGAACCGAGCGTGTCCTGCACTCGTGGGGCAGTCAGTCATCCCTGGCCGACACCCAGCGTGTGCCGTCTTATGACAGTTTTGATGACGAGTACAGCGCAGTGCCGCTGAGCCTGGGCAAGCAGGGCCTGTCCTTCAAAGACTATGTACAGGAGAGAAATGAGCCGCTGGAGCAGGGCAAGCCTGTCATCCCTGCTGCTGTGCTTGCTGGATTCACTGGTGCGTGGTGCATTAGTCTCTTTCATCCATGTTTGTACCTTTTTTTTTTAAACTCTCTGACGCTAATTAAAGCCCTGCTGTTCCTGTGTTGACCTTTATAGGAAGTGGCCCTATCCAGCTGTGGCAGTTTCTGCTGGAGCTCCTGACAGATACAGCCTGCCAGGGCATCATCAGCTGGACTGGAGATGGCTGGGAGTTCAAACTCACTGACCCTGATGAGGTGAGAGAGTTAGCATGAAGATCTTCACCTATTCAGATTAATTTGTGTCTAGTAATAATAAGTCAAGTTGACTGGACGTGTTTTATCTTAAAAAATATTATATTCTAACATCAAGTATTGTAAGAAAAATATATAATGAAAACCTCCATATGCAAATACACAAATTCTCATAAATTTTGGCCATATGTCTCTCTGCAGGTGGCGCGTCGCTGGGGTCGCCGCAAGAATAAGCCCAAGATGAACTATGAGAAGCTAAGCCGTGGCCTGCGCTACTACTATGACAAGAACATCATCCACAAAACAGCTGGCAAGCGCTACGTCTACCGTTTTGTTTGTGACCTGCAGAACCTCCTGGGCTACGCTGCTGAGGAGTTACACAGCATGCTGGGAGTGCAGCCTGACACTGAGGACTGAACCAAGCAAACGCCTGTAGGAGGGGTGTGTTTGATGGAGAAGGGGAAGTGCCCCCTGATGTCCACTATTACAGTCGGGCTCTTTAAAGGTCTGCGTCCTGAGTGACGGCAGTAACACAGCTGCACTTGAAGCCTCTGCACTGGATTCACCAGAAAAGGTGCAATTTTCTGTGTTTTGTCTGGAGCAGGACACAGCTCTGGATCTTTACAACTGCCTCATTTGAGTGAGACAGGACTTCTGAAAGTGAGCGAACATCTGGTGCAAAACAAAAAAGCGTCTCGTTCTATAAGCTACATAAATATGAAATTCTCGTTAAAAATGATGTACTTTTCTTCTGTCAGCAGAGTTTCAGAGTTTGTAAGGAGTGTGCTTCAACTAAGAGAGAACTGTACAGGGAAGCTTTTACAGAATATTTTTATGTTGGCAGAGAGAACAGGGTGCCTGTGCAACACACTGTATTGAGACTGTTGTTATATAACAAATGCTGTTGCCTTTACTGATTTGCTAAGTGCTTTAAAGTCCAGTCTTGCATGCACCCTCTGTTACTAGAGAGCCATCCAGCATATCAGCCAAGTACAAACCTGTAGATCTATGTGGTTTTTCTGTTTCCTTGCGGTCTTACTCGGATCTGTATTTTCAATAGACCATGATTGTAACTGAAATACAGTGTATAATTTATTTGAACATTTTGATTCACTGTCACTGTATTGAGCACATTTTGTATCTGGGTAATAATTTTTTTTGCAAAGGCTAAAGTGACATTCCAGTGTCAGTATCTAATTTCATTTCAGTCAAGAGATTGTCATTCATTTTGCATTAAGTTTAATAGCATATTGGTAGACAACACACCTGTAAAACTTGTCTACAAGGATTTATATCAGATTTTGAAACAGCAACAGAACTTTTCTTCCTGTCTTTTTTTTATGATTAACTTGTATTGTACTTCTATTAACATGGGTTGTTTACTATAAGTAATATTTTATTTATCTTTTTGTCTATTTATTTAAATCAAAGCCATAAAGGCACTCAGAGGATTCGACAAATCATGATTGTTAAATATTTTTGTTGTGGTTAGTTCTCTTTGTACATAGTATTTTGATAACTATAATTGTGTTGGATCTATTTAACTGCTGCTCTTAGCATTACTGGATATAACTGGTAACTGATTTGAGGGGTCATATCCTGCCAGATTTTTTAAAAAAAATCTTACAATGACACTGTCATGGAGGGGATTGTGTCCCAACCTTAGCTATACATAACCTTTGTACAAAAACTTTGTGTGAAAAGAGAGGTGAAATGAGGTTGTATTGCTAACTTGTTTTGTGAAACTGCTTCAACCTTTACACAAATATTCTTGTCTTACATGTTTATAAAATTATTTTTCTACATAAATCGTTTGTTATGTTGTTTTGCAATATTTTATGGGTTGTGTACTTTTTTGGTACAAATACATTACAGAAACAGAGAGGGAATGAAAGAAACAGCAATATGGAGCCACCAGCTCATATAAATGGTAAAAGTGCTGATCTGGGACAGATATCCATTTTTTTTACAGATAGGAAAGGCAGGAACTGATCCTGGAGCTAAACCGAATGATAACTGTGATATAGGTAAAACAGTGTATAGGCAGAGAGAGAGATGTAGTAATACTTGTGCGCTGACTGAAACAGCGATGAGTCAGGCCTTCAATGACACAATTGGAATGTTGAGAATGAACAGAGATAACACCTTAGAACCGAACAGAGAAGTAACTGGAATTAAAGTGTTCAAACTGTACTCTAATTTTGGTATATAGCCAACCATTGCTGGAAACAGTGATTAAAAGATCACGTGTCTACTTTGCTCACTGATGTTCAGATTACTTTTTAGTGCATACTTTGCAAGTCAGAACACATGTAACACTCTGGTGACACTCTTGTGCTGTTGTGAAATAAAACGTTTTCCAAATGACTTCACGTGTGGCTGCTGTTCAGAGCTATCTTAAGTTTTATCATACCATGTGATAAAGTGTGTTGGAAAGTATTCAAACCCTTTCATTTTTTGCAAGCACACTTTATTGCAAATTCACAAATTCAATTGATTGGGCGTGATTTAAAAAGGCACACACCTATGTGTGTGTGTATAAGGTCACATAATTCATGGTGCATGTCAGACCAAAATCCAAACCATGAAGTTCAAGAAACTCTCTGTAGACCACCACAATTTAACTGTGTGGAGACAGAGATCTGCCAAGGGTATAAGGCCATTTCTAAAGATTTGAATGCTCCCAGGAGCACAGTGGGCCAAGACACCAGGACTCTCCCTAGGGCTGGCCTTCTCGGCAAACTCAGTAACTGGGCTAGAAAGGCTTTGGTCTGAGATGTGACCAAGCCAAGCTTGAGTATGGGGAAAAACATTCTCTGGTTGGATGAGACAAAAATGTAATTCTTTGGACTGAACTCCAAGCACTCCTTCCGGTGAAAACCAGGTACTGCCCATGAACTGGTAATACCATCCCAAAGGTGAGGCATGGTGGATCTCACATCTGTGACCAAGCTTCAGAAGTCCTTTGCAGAGATGGGAAAACCTGCCAGAAAGAGCCCCATCTCAGAAATGCTCCATCAATCAGCCTAGACGGAAACCAGTCCTGAGTAAAGGGCATACAGCAGTTACTTAAAGAACTCTGAGAGTATGGGGAAAAACATTCTCTGGTTGGATGAGACAAAAATGTAACTCTTTGGGCTAAACTTCAAACACTCCCTCTGGTGAAAACCAGGTACTTCTCATGAACTGGTAATACCATCCCAAAGGTGAGGCATGGTGGACATCTCTGAATGTCCTTGAGTGGCTCAGCCAAAGCCCACACCCCATAGATCCCCACAGTTCACAAACCCTCCCCATCCAATCTGTTTGAGCTTGAGAGGATCTTCCAGGAAGAATGGAAGAAACTGACAAAAATTCAGGTGTGTAAAGCTTGTAGAGGCCAGAAGCTGTAATTTCTGCCAAAGTTGGTTCTACAAAGCATTGAATAAAGGGTCTGAATTCTGTTTTTCAGAAAATTAATAAAATTTTGAAAATTTCTAAAAACCTGTTTTTGCTTTGTCATTATATTTAATTATAAATGATTATAAATCATTATAAATTATAAAATATAGATTGGCACCCAAAAATCAAATATTAATTTAATCTATAACACAATAAAAGCTGCAAAAACTGAAAGGGTCTGAATATGTCCCCATGCAGACAAAGGGAGAACATGCACAGAAACTCAGACAGTAACCCAAGCTTGGAAATGAACCAGGCACCATGGAGCTGTGCGCCACCACAACATCCAGTAGATTTCAAATGAAAGACAAATAATAACAAATAAAATATCAACAATATTAAAAAAAAAACATTATGAAGTTCTATGTATGTAGATTTACTTCTGGCAGTTTCTCTTATACTGGATGATTTCCCTGACTTTTGATTTGTTAATCAGCTCCTAAACAGCAATGGGTCTTACACTTACATAACGCAATGTTTGACACCTCCACACACACATACACACACATGCACGGGCACACTTGGAGAGTGTGTGAATGAATGCTTGACACAAGTGCACAGTCAGTGTTATGAATATCACATGCAGTGAGTGATCTGTGCTCAAGGAGGGTGTGTGTGTGTGTGTGTCTCAATACTGGAAGAAAACACCTGATGTAATTCCTGTTCTGGTACATTAAAAACCATTTGTCACATCAAATTATTACTGCATAGTCACTACTGAAAATTAAGGCAATGAAAGTCCACAACCCTCCTCATATACTGATTAATGTGTTAACACAATAGCACCTGGTACCGTGGGTGTAAAAATCAGAAATATTTACAGGTTCACTAGTAAGTTAGTTTCTAACATACGTTGTACTGTAGATAGATAATCAAAAATGAGGCAAAAATAGCATCGGCCACTGGCGAAGAGTCCCTTCTCTTGAAGAGTAGCTGTTTGACTTTAGTAACTAGCTAAATTTCCTAACAAACTAGCATTATATACTGTGATTAAAACCAAGCACTAATGCTAGCTAACATCAGGCTATTATTGTTTAAATCAGCAGTCATTTCTGATGGTTAATAGCTAAGATTATATAGTGTAGTTCAAATCTGTAGCCAATATCGACAACAAACCAGCTACCATTAAGCTACTCTCAGCTGCTCATGGCCCATGGAAAGCTAATGGTCTGGCTTGTGAGACTAATATTACTAATTTAGAGACAAACTAGTATATTGTGTAATTAGCACAAGCAGAGTATACCCAACTAAAGGGACATGTCTTAACTGAACACACATCCACACGAAGGAAAGCTCTGTCTTTCAGTCCTGTTTCTTTTTCTCTCACCCACAAAGCTGCACACAATCTCTCGCTCTCTCTCACTCTCTCTCTCTCTCTCTATTACACACACACACACACACACACACACTTCAATTTTGGCTCAAGAGCCTCATGTGAGCTGTGCAGGGTTAATAAATGCTGTTCAGCTGATGGACAGACACACAGAGCAGTGCATGTTTGATAGAGCCTGCAGGCTGAGCTGAAGTAAACATTTTTTTCCAAATTGTGTTTTCGACAGCAGTCCATGTACAGACATTTTCTCAGATGATGTAACTATTTGTGCTGAAATATTATTTGTTTCTGGGGATACTATTGTTTACTGGCATTACATTAATCAGCCATTCTAGCCATGATATAGTTTTCCTTAGCATCATGAGTCTTAAAAAAAAATCACGCAAAGGATATGCATCACACTAATGTATGTAAAAGAGGTGATCTGATGCCTGATATAAACCTGATATGATTGTGGCCTCTATGTAAAAATGCAAGTTATCTGTTTACGTTACTTGATCATGATGTGTTTCTTTAGGCTCCTTGAACTGAAAACTAACATATCTTTACACGACGTATTATGACTTAATAAATCACATCGTCAGTGGATAACTGTTTGAATCAGTCACTGCTGTCATGTGCAGTTTTATGTTGTAGTTGTAAGCTTTATTCAGATGGTGTGGCTGTGTTGGATTGCTGATTGCACACTGTGGATTGTGGTTCTACTGTAAATGTGCTCACTTTCATGCTTGTTTTACAGTAAAGATCATTCAGTTCATTTGAATCACAGCAACGCCTCCAGAGCTGCTTCATTACTGCAGGCACAAAATGTTCAACGATAGCAAGCGGTCACATCTCACACCTCTTTCTGAGTAGCTGCAAAAGAGATCCAGTGAGTCACATTCATGGCTTCAAAGGCTCCCTCACCTTCAGTGTATTGAATCGGGGTATGTTTTATACTGTGGAGGACTGCTCACTAGGAATTTTTCCAATTAACTGATTCATGTATTAAACTGAAGGCTGTGAGTAAATACATTGTGTTTTTACATCTTACCCTTATGTTTAGCAGGATTCCAATCTGTTTTTAGAAAACTGTGTTCCAGCCACATTTCCCTTTAGTGCTGCTGCCAGTAGAAAGCAATAAAATACAACAACAATCACTCATGACTCATATATATCAGGCTAATAACTATTCACAATAACATAAAAGGAGATCAAACAGGTTGCTTCGGTGGCATCTGTATTTATCTCTAAGTAGCTTTCTAAGCATCAGGCAGTACCGTGATTATCTCTACATCATAGTATTATCACAAGCAAGTACAAGAGACAACATGATTTCTGAGTTTCTATTTGGCTGTAAAAGCTAAATTTTGTAAAATCATTGTATCACAAATAAATATGTCTCTAGGGCAACTATAAACTGCAATATTTTAAACATGTTATTACTGGCTCCAGAAACTGCTATTAGAGTGATTCTAGGTCAGATACAAGGCAACTTACAAATTGCCTCAACTTTGTTGACACTTGTCAGAAAGGGTGTACCCTTTAACAGAATATTGCTTATTTTCCCCACTAACAATCTCTATGCCATCATGTATATATGTTAAAAATATTTTCTTTTACAATGTATATTGAATGCATTTTTATTTGTGTAGTCTCCAGTGTTTTTTCCCCCCAACTGTTGTACCATATGCCTTTCAATTTCTCTACATTCTTCCACAGAATTGCAGGTTTGTCAGTTAAATAAAGTGAAGTGCTCCAGGCAGTGTGTAATTTAACACAATTATGAATGGTGGTATATTACATGATTTCTGAATGTAAAGAAAGGCTATCAGCTGCGTGGAAAATATTTACAATCCAACCAGTGTCAGTTCCTCATGACAAATAGAATGCTAGTTACACGGGTAACTGCGATACTACAAACACAGCATAACCAGCAGGGTTCCCTGTCATTTTGAACCAGCGCCAACAGGTTCCACAGAATGATGGCTGTATGACAGTAGTTTTTAAATAAATCATACAAGGTCTCATGATGATTCTAAATGTCCCTGGTGGTTATCCGGTGTTCATAGAACCAGTTATGTATTGAATTAGTGATATGTTGTGTCAGATTTCACTCAATTTAGTGTTAAAGTTTATGGAATATTCCCCAGCTGTAATAATTTTCAAGGTTGGCTGAAATATGTTCAAACTTACATGCTTTCAAAGCACATTTGCATTACAGAACTAAACAGTGAATTAATTTAGTATGTGGAATTTTTTCAGGTCAGTGCTATTGTCTAAATGCCATGCTTTAGCAACAAAGCTCACCCTGCCTGTGTATTTCAACTGCAAGCTGTTACTTGAGAAAGAGCCAACGGCATGGACATGAACGTCACTGCAACATCTCTTCCTCCTGAGCAAGCCATAGAGTATGCAGACCTGGATTATAGCCAGACTGAGTCAGCGTCTCACACACATACACAATGCCAAGCAAGAATGGCCTGACAAAATGTTTAAAGCCAAACTCTTAATGCAGGGCCCAAATGAAAACCACATGACAAAAGTTATAAAGTACTTACAGCTCTCTAACATAGTGGGATAAAGAACAAATCACAAAGCATGGTGAATGGTGTACTTTTATAGGGATTAAACCAAAACCCTAACTGATTCAGCTGACCTTGCAGCCAAGAAATCATTTAGGAATAGTAATCATAACTCAGTTCTCTGTTGATCAACACTGACAAAGGTTACCCAAATCACACAAAAGTACATGCCAGTATTGTCCATTAAAAGAAAAGAATACCATCTCATTTCAAACCACTGTTTCAGAGCTGTAGCTATTGCAGATTACCAGTAATAACTTTTCATTCATTTATCTTCAGTAACCACTTTATCCTAGTCAGAGTTGCTGTGGATTCAGAGACTATCACAGGAACTCTGGGCATGAGGTAGGAACACATCATGGATGAGAAACCAGTCCATCGCAATGAACTAGGCACACACACATTTACTATAGCCAGTCAACTAAATGCCATGTTTTTGAGAGGTGGAAGGAAACCAATATGTACATGGGGAGAATATATAAAACAGTAACCCACGCACAGGGACTCCAGCGCTGTGTAGCAGCATCACTTCCCGCTACTCTACCATGCCACCCAGTGATTACTTCAAAAGATGAAAAGATGTTTCTGTGAGAAACTTCTAATCTACACTGATCTAAGACCATTTTCCATCTTCTCTTCTAATGCTAAGGTATTAGATTTAGGGAAATGAAGATTTACTCTGACTTCAAAAGGAGCCAAGCTCTGGATTTGAATCATTTTATGACCCGCCCATTGTATTTCTTTTGCTTCAGAGCAATTGTCAGGAAGCTTTCCTATATGTAATTACAGCACGAAATTAACCTGACCCTTGACGTCATATGCTGTCATAGAAACTAGTTAAGGCTTTTCAATGCTGAATACATTTACATGAACAAGACACATGAACTTCTGCTTCCAAAGTATAAGCAGGTATTAGGTGTTACTTGCACTGCCATATTATTCAGCTACAAACTACAACCAGCAGTACAGATTAAACTCCCACAAACACATCTAACTGAACTCTGTAGGCATCAACTGAATACTGTAGATGGCTAGTGATATTACTGTATATATCGTTTCAACTACAACTCAAAAAAGAGACAAACGTCAGTGAACCATGGGAAAGTGTACTAAGTATACAAAAAGATATGTAAAAGACATACAAGATGTCAACGTAAATATGGATGTAAAAAGAACAAACTATATTTCCGAACTAGAGCAATGTTGACAAGGATTTAAAAATGGACAAAGGCAATCTTTTTATTGAGAAACTAAAATTTAAATTGGTTGTCTCATTAATGGATGTCTGAGGACATCACAGCACAGTTGGTACTTGTTAAAGTATGTGCCAAAACAAAGTCTGAAGTGAACCGGCTCTTACTGGAGGCCCAGCCTTTCTGAGGCATTCTGAAGCCTGCCTCGCCCACACAAGAATTAACTTGTGGGAGGCCTCATATTATGTACCTGATCAAAGCAGATTGCTCTGTTTGTTTAACGTGGCAGAGCTCCAGCTGTTCTCAAGGCTGAGCAAGACAAAGGAGCAAATGTTTAACCAAGCCTAACAGCAATTTTCTCAGCCTTCATTTACCGTAAGAGTGCCCGCCTTTATCTGGAATGGGAGGGATGAGGGTTAGTTTCCTGGAGACCTCTTATTGGCATGTAAGAGATGATTTTGATATACAAGAGCTATATTAAATGTATTATGTATCTACAGTATATTATAATGCGTATTATATTAAACACTATATGCCATTTTCATACCAGAGCCCCGAGAGTATTGTAGCCTTGAATAACAAAACTTTATACAAAACATTAAACACACACACACAGCATGTGATTTTGTGGCCTTAAATGATTATACACTTCAAACAGCTGCACTAATATACAAGTTGAACTCTTAAAGACTTAAAGTATTTTTATATCCTAAATATTGTACTACGGTCTGTTGCAGTTTCTGGGAGAATTATTGTTACTGGACATACAGTAGAACTGTTACAGCAGTCTCTGCTGAGAGAGAGGGATCGACATTCAGCACACTATGACTCCAGGTACATCCATACACACCCCACCTATTCAAAGTAAAATGCATAAACTATGCAAAGGCGTTTATCTAGCAACTGATTCTATAAACTATTTAAATATTTTAGGAGCTGTTTGAACCAGTTCTTCTTTAATATTTTTTTCGGTGTCAAATTTCCATGCCCAGCATTTTAAAACGGCATTTTTTTTTTTTTTAAATTATATAGAATTCTTATTCTAACAATATCTTCCTATTTTCATGCTATACTATAAAATGTAATTACTTTCACTAACATTTGCATCAGTCACCACTGGGTATAGCTCATCTTGATTTAGCTTGCCAAACTAAAGTACATACGGATTCTGCACTGAAAGCATATTTAATGGTATACACACTCTTCCTAAACAGAATAAAGTGCTTACTGGAACTGTAGTAACTGTGAAGTGTGTCAAAACATTTGTCCAATGTAGCCTTGTTCAGTAGTAAAGACTGCTATTTGTGTGCAGCTTATCTGTATTACTAAACCAAGATTGTTTCATTATTAAGACTAAGTATTAAGTTGTTTAAGGCTGTTGTTGAATGTGTCAAAGCCATACATAACAGAGAGCTGCAGCTTGCAGTGCTATAGCAGTGCTTCCTTTTTTTGGGGGGGTTTTTTCTTAGCCAAACTTTATTAAGTAAGAAAAAAATTCCAACACCACAAACCACAATGCTCAACTAAAGAACATTTACGTAAACTCGGACGCATCTGATTTGAAAGCAAAGATTGTATGTCAGACGCAACACAGCTCATTTATGAACACACGATGTGTTCTTTGTGGTATGACGCACATGTAGCTGTTGACTCATTCCGAAACCAAGCCATAAATATAACAGATCATTTCTCGCTCCCCGTCTGCTCGATACGAATAAACACATGTAATCAGACTTGTTCATTGCTGTCTAGGTTAATATTCAACAGATGAGATTAAGGAGGATGTTAATGTGGCTTGGCAGTTATACTCTAGAGCAGCTAGCACACACCTGTCTTTATGGTTACCCAGTGACCTACTGTACCTGTGACACACACCATGAGCCATCACGTATTTCAGTGTACTCACAGACAATCATTTATACGGGAGGTGAGATCTTTAATAATGTACAGACTTTTTAGGGCTAAATGTGATATAAGCCAGTATTTAGGACTAAAGCACCGCCCACAAATAACAGCTGCTGCTACAGACTGTTATTATGAAATCGTTCAGAATCAGTCTGCCTATTCTGAGATACTGTATGAATATAGTTCTAGGAAGCCATGGCCTAAAGTCCTGTGTTAGCAGAAACACCCGTCAAGTGTGAAGCCTTTACCAATTAAGGGCAGAGTTGCAGTGGCAAGGGGCAGGGTTTATAGGGAGATTGCATCACACAGGACTTTCCCGTCATCACAGAGAGCATATTTATACATCACTGCAAAACACACTCGGATTGTTTACAGTGATAAAGCCTTTAAAACTTGGTTATCTGGCATATGTGTGATAAGTGTCTTAAAACTAAAAACCTAGAATTGTATTTTTGATTTGATTTGGGCCAGGCAGTCAGTCAGTCAGTCAGTCAGTTATGTCCAATAAATAAAAAAACAGCACCATAAATCTAAAACCTTGGTTCAAGTTCCCAGATGTAAGCAGTCAGTGAAATAAGATCACTATGCATACTATTGGCTTATCAGTGATGCTGTTAGGGTTTGAATACTTCCCATTATAAGTAAATCAAAATCACATAGATTCTATCATTCATCTTCAATAACTGCTTTATCCGGAGATGCAGTGGATCCGGAGCCTATGCTGGTACCACTGGGGTCAAGCTGGGGGAACTCACCCAGGATGGGACACCAGTCCATCGCAGGGCACCACGCACACACACACATTCACACCTATGGGCAATTTACTGTAGCCAATCCACATACCTGCATGTTTTTGATAGGAAAATGAAGAATATGAAGGAAAACTGTGTACACACGGGGAGAACATGCAAAACTCTGCACAACAGTAGCTCAAGGTTGAACCCAGGGAACTTGGAACTGTGAGGAACCTGCTGCACCACTGTGCCACCCAAATATTTTTCACGAAAATAAATAAATTCTGGATTATTTGACACGAGATAACAGATTTGCCTTACAAACCAGCAAACCTATAAACGAATAACCAAGTAAAAAAACAAGCAGAAACTCAAGGTATCATTATTTGCCATGTTCAGTGATTTTCAGTAGATTGCAGTATGCAGTGTTTTCCAAGCGTGGTGAAGTTTCTGGATTTCATGAACATCATTGCGTTACTTTAAGAGTGCTGACACAGCAAGAGTACCAGATTCCCCTTTCTGCAAGTAGTACCGGCTAAAACTGCTTAGCACCACATCCTCCCAGTTCATCCCAGGCAATGCGAGCAGGAATGCATCAGCCAGTGCACACACACACACAGACACACCAAGTGTGAACACACACTGTTCCTGCAAGCTATGTGATAAATGTATTTTCACTGTTAGATTTCATTCAGCAGCTGAGGCCTCTACGATTAGGCGATACAGTACACACAGTGGTGAGTTTATTCTGTACATGTGCCTTATATCTACACTCTTTGGCCATTTTAGCAGGTAAACTTTCCATCTGTGTGTACTTTGTGTGTACAATTACTGACTGTAGCCCCTCTATCTTATCCAGCAATGGAAAGGTACCACCAAAGGA
The DNA here is from genome assembly GCA_037576675.1 of Pangasius sanitwongsei. Lineage (NCBI taxonomy): Eukaryota > Metazoa > Chordata > Actinopteri > Siluriformes > Pangasiidae > Pangasius > Pangasius sanitwongsei. The sequence goes on along the minus strand of CM075019.1, from coordinate 10,552,820 downwards.
TCACCACTGAACAGATACTATATGAGCATTGGATAATTCTCTGCACAGCTGCGACACATGATATGACATTGACATGAGGATCAAATAGAGTAATATCAGTATTACTGCTATGATGAAAACAGTTAATGAAAAAAAGTCCAGCTAATAGTTATAAACACTGATGAAGGGCTGTGGATGGAAAAAAGTTGACCTATATTCTAACTGTATAGCTACTAAGGTGGAACAAAAGGATATGTGTCTAATAACATGAACACAGTATTTAAATGTGGGGTTGTATCTTATAACAGTTAAGGTACAATCCATAATTTTACCTCCAATGTACCTATTTTTTAAAAAGGTTTATGCATCGATTTAAAAGGCAACAATTAAAATGAATCAAGGCAACAATCAAAAACATTATTATTCATTATATTAGGGAGGCTTTGTAAATATTCATGATTGCCTTTGTGAATAGGCTAGAAAGGTGATTTGCCTGTAACTTGGATACTTAAAATAGTTCTTCACATAAAATAGTCATCACATATTGGATTGTTGCCTTAAGAATCGAAATCCTATAATATCGGGTGGAAGCCTGAGGTTTACAACCCTACATCCCTGCTGCCACCCATATATTTAACTATTCCTACATCATTCCTACATCAAATAATTTCACTAAAATAATTCTTATTGACAGATAAAATGAAGTCAATAAGATGAATTTGAAAATGATTTTTTTTTTGGATCGGTTACCACATATAAAAACCATATAAAAAATTGGTTGAATATGAATATTTTCCATACATACATAAATTATATAAAATATACACACACACACACAAACACACACCGATCGGCCATAACATTAAAACCACTGACAGGTGAAGTGAATAACATTGATTATCTTATTACAATGGCATCTGTCAAGGGGGTGGGATATATTAGGCAGCATGTGAACAGTCAGTTCTTGAAGTTGATGTGTTGGAAGCAGGAAAAATGGGCAGGCGTAAGGATCTGAGCGACTTTGTGACAAGTGCCAAATCATGATGGCTAGACAACTGGGTCAAAATATCTCCAATACGGCAGATCTTGTTGGGTGTTCCCAGTACTCAGTGGTTAGTACCTACCAAAAGTGGTCCAAAGATAGCAACACTAACCAGCTGTGGCTTCTTTGGGAACTATTTTCGTTGATGGAGCAAAACTAAACAAAATAATTGGGCATATTGTGTCTTAAATGATAGTTACTCAATATTCATTTCTTGTTTATAGCACTGTAGTAGCGAATATCAGCATGGCTGTGATTACCTGTGGCACTCAGCCTTAGGCCAAATCACAGCCATGCTGATATTCAGTATAACTGCACTCTTGCTTGTGTGATATTGCTTAAATATAGAGTCAGATGAGGCACTTATTCACTTTGTACTTTCCATAAGATCCAGATCCAGATCCAGATTTGAGCTGTTTGATAGGAGTGGCAGTTTAGAAACCACAAAGTTCTCAAATTGTAAAGTTCCAAGTGTGATTCTACGTGCCTTAAGATTGCGCAATGTCCATACATGACAAAGTCGCTTACAAAATGTTCTCATGCTAGGTTTCTGAAACTCACACTGACCTCAAGAGACAAAACAGAAACCGGTCTTACTGCTCATATCCATTGCATTATGCCACATGTTATGCAATTTACAAGCCACTGAGTAAAATTCCTATCACTGTATACCAGATGCTCACTTATCATGAAGTAAACTATAAAAATTATGGGCAGTGGTAGCTCAACAGTTAAGGTTACTGATCTGAAAGTTGCATAGCTGCCAGTGTTGGGCCCTTGAGCAAGGCCCTTAATCCTATCTGCTCCAGGGGCACCGTATCATGGCTGACCCTGAGCTCTGACCCCAGCTTCCTAACAAGATGGGATATGTGGAGAAAAAGAATTTCACTGTGCTGTAATGTATATTTGACAAATAAAGGCTTCTTCTAATATTATATAAGCCCTTTAATTTCACATTTCCCTGTGTCAGCTACATCAAAAGACATATCTCACTAAACTAGACACCTGACATTTGGGCTTGATACTTGACTTGGTTAAGAGTCTACCAAATTAGCACATCTTCATTTGGCAATTTTATTCCAACATGCTCCAGATTTATCAAATTGCACGGGATCTCCTGTGCACAGCCCTCTTCAAGTCACTTCACAGGTTTTCAGTAAGATTTAGACCTGGGCTCTGACTGGGCCATTCCAAAAAGCCCCAGTCCCATAGCATGATGCTGCCACCTCCATGCTTCACTGTGGGTATGGTGTTCTTTGGAAAATAAGCTGACTTTTTTTTTTTTTTTTGCTTATTTGTATCTTCTAGAATTATATATTAAGGGTTCCTTGGTCTGATTGGACCGTAACACATTTTGCCACACGGTTTTGACTTTGTAAGCTCTTTGTGGACGATGGCTTCAGCAGTCAGAGGAAACCAAGATGATGTCAAGAAGATCCTACAGAAACAGCTGAGGTTTGGGTTAATCAGAATCACTTCTTTGATGCCAGGTGTATGATAATTACTTCTGACCATGAGTTTGAGTGAGTCATATGCCCCATTATAAAAGGGTGTGCACACTTATGCAACCAAGTTATTAAAGGTTGTTACCTATTCTTTTTTTTCCCCCTACAATATTTCTATTAGTTTTTCACGTGACTTTTGTTGTTTGCTAGATCACATCAAAGGTGGAAAAATACCTGATGTGTTTTATCTTTGTTTAATTTTATACAGAGGTGTGTTGCCGTTTTATATCCACTGTACAGCTGATCACAGAAGGTAATCTCAGAATGACTCACAGCTTTATTACATTCTTCGTCACGTAGGGAACGAATGGACCCAGCACAGCAGGCTGACGTTTCTGTTCCCAGAACAGCAGGCTGATGTTGCTAATGCTATTAAACAATGTTTTGATGAAAGCTTTCCATTACCTGTAACGCAAATGTATTTGTAAATAGTGCGTTATTCTTCAGTGAAATATATTTTAATTATAAATAGCATTTACGCAATATCATGTGAGGATAAAAAGCACAAAAACATAGCCCAACTTTTTATTCTTCCAGAGCCTCACTAATATTTTCAGCACATTTTGTCCACGTTCAAATTTTCCAATAGTTTTCCATGACTACTAGAAAAGAAAAAAAATGGTTTATGAATTTCTTCATTTTCCAGAACACACGAGAACCCTTTAGGTTTCTACAGGTGCTCTGTAATACAACTGGAACTCACCTCAGAAGCAGAAACTAAATTCTAATATTGTGCGCCACCTGCTGCCCAGTAAAGAACATTCCACACGACATAAAAAGTCCACAATGTCCCATAGAGCACAATGTGTTTAATGGCCATAAAAATACATTACAAATATAAAAAAAAAATACAGTGTACACCTCTGAGGAGCTTCCTCTATGTGTAGAGGTTGCTGTGTGCATCATTAACTCGGGTTAATTTCTGCAGTATTTCCATGTTTAGACTGGTTTCCAGCTAGAGGGGGGGGGAAGAGAAAAAAAAAAAAAAGAGTCAAAGATCCATCATAATCATCTTGATTGTATGCTTAGTAAACATAAATGATACCTAATAGGTGAATAACATACAAATCAGATAAAAAAAAAAATAAATTAAGACCCCTACCTTCACCCTTGCGCGGAGAGATGACAGGGCAGGTTTATAGGTCTCCATGGTGACGGAGTCTGGGTGGATGACATCACTGAAGCACTGGAAGAGCACAGCCGGTAACTGCTGAACTTGGCACTGATTTAGCACTAAAGAGCAAAATATAAACACGCACGGGCATGACACTGAGCCTTTCAAAACACTTTAAAACGCTGTGCAATCCTGTGAAGGAATTTTTCAGACGAACTGACAAATGATGAATAAATAAGTGATAGCAAATTATCGCAAAATATTAGTAAATACATGATTAATAACAACAGTACATAAAAATAACCATCAAATGGCACAAAATGTGACATGTGGGTAGTCATAGAACTCCTAGAAGTGAGGGTGGACTTACAACTACAAGGTGTCCAAAAAAAGTCAGGAACCAGAGAGAGTAATATATATACTTCATTTTGTATTTATTATTTACAACATATGCTCTACATGTTCACCCTTACGCTTTAGTCTTTTTCTCAGCCGCTGTATCATGTTTTTTTTTTTTACAGATTTAGCTCAAAATATCAGATCGGCAACGTGTTCCCATTGGTTCCTGACTTTTCGGACACCCTGTGAAATCAATGCTCATTACACATTCCTGCCTCAGCATGCTGCCTTACTTTTACCGAGACCCACGCAGGAAACACCAATGGCTGTAGGGTACTTTTTTTTTTTTTTTAACTCAAATTACGGCATAAACAAGGAGTGTCTGTGAGTAGGCAGAAGAGTGGAACATGTGGTTGGCAGGTATTCCTGTAATTTCTGATTTTGTCATTTAGAAATAGAGAATATGTGTATCTAATTTGTCATTTGTACAGAAAACACGTTGCAGGGTGACAATATGCAAACAGTCATGCGATTCTAGAGCAAACACTCTACAGAAATTCTCTGCAGCACCAAAGAAAGGCAAAACATTCCACTTAAAAATAATCACCTCAAAAATGATTTTATCATATTCCCATAATCCTACAGTGGGGTCCAAAGGTCTGAGACCACACTGGAAATCTGGGAATGTTTTTTTTTTTTTTTTTGGAAATGGGAAGAATTAGAAATAAACAGAAGGTTTTATCATTTTAAAATATTTAAAACAAAGAAAGTAAATGTTCAATATCTTGAATATTTAATATTTAAGATTCTGCACTATTTCGAGGTCCCTATTTAAATGTAAGCAAGTTTCTGCCCTTGTTAACTGTTTTGTACAAAAGGTCAGATTTTCCTCATGTCTAATCTCGTCTATTGAAGTGTGTGTTCAGGCAACACTCCAATGGATTTGTTCTAAAATGGATCATAACAGATCAGAATAGGTTTTGCAGAAACGTGTGGAGTCCATGCCAGCTCGAGTGCACCCTGTCATTAAAGCAAAAATGGGACATACCAAATACTAAGAAATTCATGTAAATATTTAAAGAATCTACTTTTCACTCAAGTTGTAGCCAATAATATAATTTGTAATGAAAACTGTTGTATTAAATTAGAAAAGAATGCAAAATAAATGCATTTTCACTAGTGGTCTCAGTTTCTTTTGGACCCGATAGTATATCAGTGTGCAAAACAATGTTTGGCACTCTCTTTTATTGATCACTCGCAGTATTTTGCACTTGATCGTGTAGTTATTGAGAAGTACGTTTGCCCATCCCTGAGTATAATGAAACCCTGCCCTACTGAGTGTTTTTCTCATGAGCTGTACCGGCAGCAGGCAGGCCTGCGATGATGTTGGGCTGCTCTAGCAGAGGGCAGGGCAGGTTTTCTGTAAAGGTGCTGGTCTTTAGTGCACGCAGGAATGGAGCAGCATCGCCATTCACGTAATGTGGAGTTTTGTACTCGGCGAGTGGAGAATCGGACAACACCGTCACTGTCAGTCCCCTGCTCTGCATGCTGCCCAATACCTGTAAACAGAACGGTAATGTGAGGTGACAAACTACATATACACTACTAGGCAAAAGATTGGATGCACCTGTTCATAGAAGGGCTTTCTTCATCGTTACCATTCTCTACTATTTTAAAATAATAATGAATATATTAACACTAGGAAATACCACATGGGATTATGTAGTGACCTAAAGAATCTTTAAATGTTATAATCTTAACAGTATTCCTGATGGAGCTTTGCAAACTCATGCCATTTTCTCAATCAGCTTCATGAGGACACTTCGCCCAGGAGGCGTTTCTTAAAGTTAAATCAAACGTGCTGTGCACTTGCTGGAAACAATGCATGTACCTCACACTCGCTTACCTTCAGACTGATACTAAATCTTTCAAATTAACCTTCTGGACTTGAAAACTAGAAAACTTGACAATGAAAGTAAAAAGATGATGACTGCATTCTGTTGTTGCAGAAAGGTTAATTCATGAATGCCTCTTAAATTAGTGGAGCAGACATTTTACAGTAAGAATTTTGCAGAGTGTACCTTTTCAGCCCACTGGAACAGCTGGTCTTCAGCAATATAGCATGTACACTGGCAGATAAGAACCTGTGGCACATAGAAGAAAACCCTCGAAACCCTCAGTTTCTCAGAGTCAAACATCTGAAGCTCTGAATGTATAGTGTATAGGCAACATCAGTGTGTGTGTGTGTGTGTGTGTGTGTTGTACTCACAGATGGACAGCTCTTCTGCTGGTAGAAGACACAGCCAGGTTCTCCAGGGAGGGGAGCTGTGTCTGGGCGGGTGGAACCGCGACTCCTTTCATTCCACAGAGACACCCACCCGACCTGCGCCCAGCCCTCAGATTTAAGAATGTACGCGGAGACAAAACCTGGCCCCAGAGACATGGTAATCAATAGACACATAGCACAAAGGCCCTTGGAACACAACATCCTCTGCAGCTGTTTGTTATGAGCTAAGATACTGATACTGGAGACTGATTTTAAAGGACTGTTATCGATTGACTTGAATTGTGGCATCAACAAATACAATAACATTCAACGTCAACAACAACAAAAAGGCCTATTACACACAAAAAAATACCATGTAGCGTCTGAAGTGTAGTTAATGATTCAATATTACCTGTAACCAAAGGACTGAATGGGGATTTACCTGCAGCATTTGGTCCCACTGCTATGATCAGATCTGAACACTGGAGCTTTTCAGAGCTCTCTACTGCTTTCGAAACCTCTGGACACCACCTGGTATGAACCTCTCTGTACAAAACAAAACAAAGATTTCTGTCATTAAAGTTTCTCCAGCTAACATTACTACTCTTGCAGTATACAGCTCCTTTATAGTATACAGCTCCAGTATAATGCTCCTTTTTCATTTCTCAGTCTCTCTGAGACATTAAAACATGTTAAACTTTATTGTCTTGAACAAAGAAAGTAAATTTTACTTTTTAAAATTGAATTGCTTCCCCAAACAAGTGGTTTTCATTTAGAACTTAGATAAAACACTTTTGACTTCTGTTTAACACTTTCTTGGGCACGGTATAATTCCATATGCATTGCTTCATGGCATTAATGTCTTAAGTTTATTCTAAAACAGTAAAATAAATAAATAAATAAAACCTTTTATGAGAAGATGTGCCCAACCTTTTGACTGGCAGTGTAGCTACACGTGACTGTTCTTACACACAATTTGTGTATGCCAAGACCTTCCACAGTCACAAAGTGATGGTATGATGTAGTATTTGATATAAATACTGATCATATACCCATTGTTCCTTTTCTTGTTTACCTTACCTGCTTATCTTCGGCCCTTATAGCTATACACCTACACCTTATAGTTATCTGCATGGATCTGTGGTTCTGTGTTTCTCCCCAACATGCAAACAGGGGCTGCAGTTGTGCTTCACTCTGTTTATGTGTATCTCCAATGAGTTGGTCCTCCTTCGACACTTCAGGTCAGTCCCACGGCCCCAGTAGTCTCCTCACTAGTGTGCCTAATGAGTTTGAGGGTCTCCCTCAATATATCACCACTGTTAAGCTTGCTATTTTCCAGTCCAGCACCAAATGAGCTGAGCGACTAATGAGACATGCTGCAGGATTTGCAATCATGCAGCTAATGCTAAGCTCCCTGGACTCTGAGGGTAAACACCAGCTATGTGTACATATACACATATACATACATACATACACACATATACATATATATATATATATATATATATATATATATATATATATATATATATATATATCAATCAAATACTACGTCATATATTTACCTCGTGACGAGGTCTCAGCATGCATGTGTTCACAGAAACACAGTTACATATGTAACTACTGCTAACTCCTCATAGCTAATAGCATAAGTTCAGCGACTAACCGAAACCGAAAGCAAAAGAAACCTAGCTAAACCCAAGCGTGCTCTGGTATTCATGGCTGTTGCTACACTCTCAGCAGCAAACACAAAGTTTAAAGGTCCTGTTTAATATCTGGAAACGTCATACAAGTTACATTTTAATTCCACAAACTAGCTTGCTATAACACGTTAGCAATTTGACTTATAATTACAACGTAATTCTCAAAGACTAGACTTTAAGTGCGCGTCCCAAATGAACTCAGTCTCAGTCTCCTTCGGATACGAAATAAAAGACTCCTGCGCCCTACGTAGCGCACTATTTATTACATGCTGAGTCATTTGGGATTCAGACTCAGCCGTTCAGCTAACTGTCTAGCTAAGCAAGAACAATCAACACACCTTTTCTCTTCAATTTCTCGACGTATTTGTAAATCCTCTTCGTTTTCTTCCTCTACGTCATCGTAATCATCTTCTTCGACCGCTCTTGAGTACACAGATAAAACTTCACCAAAGAACGTTGCCATGTTTACACAAGTCTTGTGCAGAACCTGTCAGCTAGCTAACGCCGTCTTTCTTCTTCTTTGCATGTGAACCTGCTGCTATTCAACTAAAAGGTGTGTTAGCGCACCCTACTGGACAGGAATGCGGGCCTGGACGCCTGGACCCTACTGTAAAATCTCATGATATATTTAAAAAAACAACAACCATGTTTATCTGTGTGAAATTAAATAGTGTTGAGCTACTGTTTTCTACGTCCCTCAGCAAAATAAATGCAAAATATAGTGAAAAACTACTTAATTGCTTATTCTCCTACAGAACTATTCAACCTGTCTTTATTGCGCTTTCCTATTACACACTATATGACCAAAAGTTTGTGGACACCTTAAACCCTGTTTGCTGTTATAATAACCTCAGTTCTTCTGGGAAGGCTTTCCACTAGATTTTGGAGCATGGCTCCTTGAGGTCAGGGCTCTGTGCAGGCCAATCGAGTTCTTCCACTCCTTGGCAAACCATGACTTCATGGAGCTGTATACAGGGGCATTGTCATGCTGGAACATGTTTGGGCTTCTTAGTTCCAGTGAAGGGAAATTGTAACGCTATACAGCATACAAAGACATTCTATACAACTGTGCGCTTCCAACTTTATGGCAACAGTTTGGGAAAGAACCACCTAAGGGTGTGATGGTCAGGTGTCCACAAACTTTTGGCCATGTAGTGTATGTATTACTGAGTTTAATCAGGCTTAATACCAGGCCTTTTCACAGTCTGCTACATGCTTTCTCCCCTTCTGTTTTGCCCGCTTAGGTTACCAGACTATACATTCTTATAGATGTTTTCCTCACTTACTTTGCTGCTATTGCTTAATCACTATATATCATCACTTGGCATCTTAACCATGACTCTACTACAACCTTGACTGTTCCCTTTCTCTTGCCAGCATCTATTTCCTAATTTATATATATGTAGTCCAGTTTGGGTGAGCATGTACCCATGATAGCTCAGATACTCAGATTCTTGTTCTTCTATGTAACAAGAAACCACCTCAAGGTTTGATGTTTTGTGCTGACAGTGGTTGTAAAGAGTGCCTATTTGAGTTACTATGTATTCCTGGCAGCCAATCTGGCCATTTTCCTCTGACCTCTCTTATGAACAAGGCGTTTCCTGAATATACATTCATCCATCCATTTTCTATACTGCTTATCCTACACAGGGAGTAGACCCTCCAACCCCGGAGGTGCGAGGCAATAGTGCTAACCACTGAGCCACTGTTATACATATACCTGTATATATTAGCTTAGTATTTATTATTTAGTTTTTATATTAGCTTAACAAAAATACAAAAAACACACTGTTTTGTAAATATGAAGCTGAGCCTGTGAACATGATGTACAAATGGTACTGAAAAATGTACTGTACTACATTTTACATATAAATCCATCTCATTAAAGATTTGGATTAAAAACACCTTACAGCGCTTGTGAGAGAGTCATTCACCTTAATTTCTAAGAATATCTAATATTAGTCTACTTGCAATGGGTGATGAATCTAGAAATATAAAAATGTATTAAAATATATTAACTGTCTCAAATTGAATCAAAATGTGTTTTAATAAGCAGTTTTATATAAAATATGTAGATTTTGTAAATATGTATATTGAAAAACAAATGCAAATGCTTTAGAAAAAAAGAGTGCATACTGTTTTATAATGAGGCATGCGACTGTGCTCAGTATAAATCAGTCGCATTCAAACGCACACCCTAAAAGTAATTATCATACACCTGTACACCTGACCCTGATGTACACCTGAAGTGATTCAGATTAACCTTAAATAAAGACAGCTGTTCCTGAATTTTCTTGACATCTTCTTGGTTTCATTTGCCTTCTTTGGTTTCATTTGCATGTACAGGATCTCATTGTTGAATGGTGTTGATCAGGAGAGGGGTGCAAAAGATTTTCCAAAATGGAGCTGCAGGAATATTTGGCAAGTACCGGTCACTCCCTGCATGGGACAACAATCTCTTTCTTATTCTTTACATGACTGGAAGTCCTTTCACAAGAAAAAAAGATCCACGGCCACCTAAATTTTTCCAAAACCATGTGGCAAAATGTATTATTGTCTGATGGCACCAAGCTAAAATGCTTTGGACATAATTCTAAAAGCTATGTTTGGTGCAAAAACAAGACAGTTCATCACCCAAAGAACACCATACCCATGGTGAAGCAATGTATTTTGGCACAAAACCTGCCGACCTCTGTTTCACAACTGAAGATGAAGAAAAATTTCACCCTCCTGCACGATAATGACCCAAAGCCCAAATGAAAGTCATTAAAGGAATGGCCTAGTCACAGCCCACATCTAAATCCTACTAAAAGGGCTGTGCACAGGAGATGCAATTTGATAGAGCATTTTTGCTAAGTTGGTAGATTCTTATCCAAAAAGACCGAGTGCTGTATTACAAGCAAAAGGTGCTTTAAAAAGTATTAGCTAAGGAATGTGCACACTCTTGCAACCAGGTTTGTTAAATATTGTAAAACTTGTATGTTCATTGCACATTGTTGTTTAGAAACATAGTCAGCTTGCATACTCAGTCACGATAGCAGAAGACAGAAAGACTTCCAGAAAGGTCTACTGGGCATCTGGTTCAGGAGTGGTTCATAACATAATAAAGATATGTTATGCAAATTACAAAATGTTGTCATAATTTGTAAATGAAAAATTACTTCTTTTTCCAGCATCCCTGTTGTCCAGGTTTTCCAGTGTTTTCTGTAAATGTTTTTTTTTTTTTTTTTTACATAAAAAAAACCCTCTGGTACAGACCACGCCTATGCCACGCCAGATCAAAATCTGAATATGAAAACAGATATGAATATATTGAACACTAAACATATACAGATACAAATAACGGCAATGCACACATGTTGTGACCTTTAGCACATGCCAACCAGGCCTGTTGTCATCCATAAATCAAACTGGTGAAGATCCACCCTGCTTCTTATCCTCAGTGTCTCACTGCCAGGAGTGCGGTTTCTATAAGCTGCAGATTGGAGTGATTGTTCCAGGCTCAGTGATATGAGCATGGTATTACTAGAGAAACCCACTCAACCATGTCAGTGGCTGCCTTCACAAGCTGTGGTGCTCAGATGAGGGCTCGGTAGGCTAGGCGAACCCCGCTCGGTGCTGACCTCGTCACAGTGTAGGGCAGTGGTCATCAACCCTGTTCCTGGAGATCTACCTTCCTAAAGACTTTGACTACAACTATAATTGTGCCCATATTACGTGGCAGAGAAAACCTGTCTGGAAAGATTATTTGTGTTTGGATGGACTTCCTGTCTGTCATTTGTTTCAGTCAAAGACACTCCCCAACTCCCCATCACTTTGCCCCATCTCAGTCTCAAATCAGCAAGTGCCCAGTGCAGCCAGTTAATTACTATTATTAAGTTAAAAAAAATCACTCTGGGCTTCAAAACAAACTTAATGACAAAAAAACCACAGTAAAACCAGAATAAACACTGGCAAGATGCAACTTTTCCAAAATGGAGTAATTTATTAATGGAGATGAATGAATTGTTTGACTGGCTGCTTTACATAATAAATCATCACAAAGAAAAATGACATTGGCTGCACTTGGAAACATCCTTATAAATCATTATGAGCTGAACTTATCATGTTTATAAAGTTGTAACCTGACTTTCAAGCAGCTGAATGGTCTATCTTTTAGCTAGCAATGCGAACATGCTAATATGTAAGCTTAGAGCTCATAGCTTATTACAAAGAAAAAAAGGGCAGTGAATGCACTCGAGGACATGCTCATGAATCACTGTGAGTGGAATTTTGTGTCTTTGTAGTACTATAACTTGGCTTTCAAACAGTTGAATGTCCAAGTGAGCTTGAAAGTGATGTCATGACAGTCCTTTCTAATGCAAACTTTAGATAGCATGCTAACTACCTGAAACATCATATGCCCTGGGGACGGAGCTTTGTGTACATGGACAGGAATGGGGGATGGGCTCAAAGAGTATAAATATCATTCAAATCTTATTCAATTTCACCTATTATTGAATGTTTAGAGGCCTAATCTTGAAAATTTTCGACAAATCCTACCTAATGCACCTTTAACTTCGAAAACCTAGCATGGTATAACAAGATTGAGACCCATTTTGAACAGGCAGATTCCGGGCGTCTATGGCAGAGCATGCAAACTGTTACAGACTACAAACACTAGTCCCCTAGCATTAATAATGGCAGTGCCTCCCTAGCCAACAAATTGAACATCTTCTACTCATGGTTTGAGGTTACCAACACCAGCACAGACCAGAAAAACCATGCATATGAACCATCAGGTCTAGCTGGGGAAGAGGAAAGACTGGTCATTTCAAACCTGGATGTGAGGAAGGTGCTACACAAAGTTAACACCAGAAAAGCATGCGGTCCGGACAACATCCCTGAACGTGTGCTAAAAGTCTTTACCGCCATTTTTAACCTCTCCCTCAACCAGAGTTTTGTCCCCAAGTTTTAAATCCTCCACCTTTATTCCTGTCCCCAAAACCACCCGTCCTGCCTCCCTGAATGACTACCGTCCTGTAGAACTCACTTCTATAGTGATAAAGTGCTTTGAAAAGCTGGTCAGAGACTACGTCTGCTCCCTCCTCCCCAGCTGCCTAGACCTGTTACAGTTTGCATACCAGTCCAACAGGTCCACAGATGACGCCATTAGCCACACCCTACACACTGCCCTCTCCCACCTGGACCAGAGGAAAGGAAACTACATGCGGAAGCTGTCTGTGGATTACAGCTCCACCTTTAACACCATCGTCCCCTCACACCTCTGCAAAAAAATCCAGAATCTGGGGTTGAACTCCTCCATCTGCCGCTGGATTCTGGACTTCCTGACTGGACGCCCCCAGGTGGTCAGGATGGGAAACGACACCTCCTCCACGCTCACCCTCAGCACTGGAACCCCTCAGGGCTGCATCCTCTACACCACTGACTGCACGGCCACACACAGCTACAAGAAGCTGGTGAAGTTTGCCGATGACACAGTGGTATTAGGCCTCATCACCAACAATGACGAGAAAGCCTACTTACTCAGAGGAAGTGGACATCCTCTCCACATGGTGTTGAAATAACAATCTCTCCCTGAATATCAGCAAGACTAAGGAGGTCAGGAATTACAGCCTCCTGTTAATCAACGGGGACCACAGTTGAGAGAATGAGCAGCTTTAAATACCTTGGTGTCCATCTCACAGAAGACCTCTCATGGACAACACACAAGTAGCTTGGTGACAAGGGCGCACTAGCATGTCTAACATCTACGACGTCTGGCCAAGTTCAAGGTCTCTCACAGGGTGCTGAAGGCTTTCTACACTGGGGCCGTGGAGAGTCTTCTCACCGGGAGCATCACCACCTAGTTCGGCAGCACCACGACCAAGGACCAGAAGGTGCTGTCCAGAGTGGTGAGGGCAGCGGAGAAGACCATCAGGACTTGTCTCCCCTGCATCACAAACATCTACAAACAGCGATGCAAGACCAGGGCCAGGAGAATTGTAAAAGACTTTCACCACCCCAGAAACAGTATCTTCTCAGTGCTCCCATTAGGGAAGTGCTACCGGATCCTGAGGACCAACACAGAGAGACTCGGGAGGAGTTTCTACCCTCAGGCAATCCGGCTACTGAATGAGGACACTTGAGAAGTCTGCATATTTCTACCTCACACACAGACATACATACACAAACAGTTTGCACTATGAAAAAACATGTTTTTTGCACACTACATAGTAACTATACAGCTCTGTATATTTGCTTTTTTTTTAATTATTCTATTTATGTATATTCATATTGTATACATTACATTCCTCTAAAGGCTGCTAAACTTTTTTTTTATCATATAGTCTACTAGATTTTATTATATTCTGTTTTTATTATGTATGTGTATATCTATATCGTTGTTGTTCTGTTCACTGTTGCACTGTGGGATGTGGAACTAAGGAAAACCATTTCACTACATCACATGTATGTAGTATGTATGTGACAAATAAAGAACCTTGAACCTTGAACCATGAACAAGGTAAACTCACTCATGAGGAAAAGGAGATGAGGAAAGGAGAGAACACGGAGAGTTAAGTGCCACATAAATGAATCCACAAAAACTCATAGCTAACTGAAGAACTTATGAAGTTAGTCTGAGACTTCATCACCGATTGGAGGACAGGTTCCCCTGTAGCTCCATAGACACAAGCTGTTATATAGATATACCTTGCAATTTAAAAAAAAAAAAAAAAAAAAAAACTTTACATGTACAAGGTGAGAACAGGAAAGAAAATGGCGGCATTTGATAAGGTCATCAGGTCACTTGCATGAATGTGTGGTAAAGGTCTGGTACCTCAGGAAGGTATAGGTGTTAAAAGATTTCCTTTTGGCTCTACATATGACAGCTAAGGTTTCTTCCACTTGAGGTAATGGACGCCAAAGTAAAATCAAAGACATTAACAATGATAGGGAAACCAGTACAGGTGTTATTTAATAGATGAGTAAATGAATATGTTACAGAAATAAATCCATAGTAATAAGTAAAAGGGCATCAACCAGTTAAAAAAGTGACTAATGTACTGTTCAGTCATTAGATTGAGATTTTCGGCAGGCAGGACAGCAGCTGCATGCAGACTGTGCTCATTGTGTGCTCTGCTGTCGGGATGGTGGGCGGATGGAGGGCGGAAGGAGCTGTGGGAAGCACTTCCGGTCGGTCCGACGGTGTAAACACGGGGAAGGGAAAGCTAGGTGTGGAGTTCTACGGTTTCGGTACTCTAAAGGATGGAGCTAAGGCTCTCAAATAGTTCTCATAATTGTGTTTTGTGGTTGTGCAGCTTTGCGTTATGCGCCATTATAGGTAAGTTAAATATTTATTGCAATAACAGACATGTATAACGCTAACTTGCGAGCTAACCTGTATCTGCGTTCCCCGAGAGCCAGCGCTATTCAGTTAAAATGCTAAGAGAGCTAGCGCCTTTTCATTGGCGTGCATTGTTGTCTAGTTTGTTCGCTAGTTTGTCAATGGGGTGATGATTAGCTTGTTTGTGTGGCTAGGTCACATTTTAATAATCAATATTAACTTAAATGTAAATTAATATTGCAAAAAAAAAAAAAACGAAATTATATTGCAGCAGAAGTACAACACGTACATAGTGAGAGGCGGTTTCGTCTTTCCAGTTTCTGTGTCCCATTTATAAACATGCCGCTATTTAGTGGAGCTGATTTACACGTAAACTAAACATAACACTAGCTTGTAAAAGCTATTGGATTAGTTTAATTAGTCTTGGGAATAAGTAAATATTGTCTGTGCCAAGGGTTCTCAAACTGTTTGCATTCCTCAACACAGATTTCAACTTTTCACACATCAGGCTCATTACTTCATTAGGCACAGTAATATTTTGGGCTTTGATGGATCCATGGAGCTTTTATATTCCCACACCATCCTAGTTACCAGTTTATACCAGTTAGTTACCAGTTTATAGACCTACATGGTTTTGAGTTATTGAGTTCTGCATTAAAGCCATGCAAGCGACAAAAACAGGTTAATGACTACATGGATTAAATGTACTATCAATAGAATAACTTTGATAATGAATGAGTTTCACCACTGTAATTAAGTAAATGAATGAATAAAAAAAAATATCAGACCCTCTGGCTATGCATTTATGTGCCCCACTTTTGAGATCCACTGCTCTGTGCTTAGTATGAAGGTATCTGTGTACATAATGAGGAATTTGCCAAGTTAGTTTATGAGTTAGTGCCAGGTCACATATTGTCTATCTCAAGTCTGAGTCGCGTCTAAAGTCCTAAGCTGGAAACCCCTGTCCTGGGCCTGTCCTGGGTGATGATTATCTGTATGGTTAGTTCACCACTTTAATATTTAATATTAAATTAAATGAGAGTGGCGGCTTCCTCTTTTTATTTTCCATGCCTCAGTTATAAGCATGTAGCTATTTGGGAAACATTTATTTAAAAATGATAAAATAAAGTTGTATATGAGTATACACTCAGATGTTCATTCTCTGCTAGTAACGTGTTTATGACCTTCGGCATAGGATCTGGCTTGAGTATGAGTTTCGTCCAGAGTTCCTAGCTTCAAAAAAGTCCGAGTCAACTTTTCTGTCCCAGTGCTTTTTTTTTTTTCAGCCTCCGATGAATCATGCGGTGTAGTATTGCAGAAGTTTATCTCACTGTGGAAGCGCATAACAATAAATGTGTTGTAAATGTGTTTCTATACCGGTAAATGTAGGAGGTTTATTGACATTTTATTGTATTAACTTGTTTTAAACGTGACCAGTCTGACCGTGCTGTTAACTTGCTAATGGCATGAGCCACGGCACTAACTGTATCAGCTGTGTCAGCTCATTAGAAACCTCTCTTGGCGTGTCTTTAGATGTGGTCTGCTGTTCAGCTCCATATGTTCCGCATGCAGCCGTCCTCTTTTTATCTTTTATTTAGATGTCTTTTGTTCCGTGAGGATTGTCATACCAGTTTCTTTTTCTTTGGAAACAATGTCAGTTTGAGATGGGCAGTTAGTGTCATCTGATACAAGCGTCAACATTTTTGGCTGCTTTCAAGGGAGTCAGTTTTTCATATTGATAATATCTAGAATAGACAGGGAGACAGTGGCAATAATGAGATTTTTTTTTCTGATTTTTTTAGTTGAAAAACATGTTTATTGAGTCAAGTAGCACGAATACTCTATGATATGGTGATACTGAGCTGCTGCGAGTCGCCCTGACAGTTCTGTAAATACAATTGTCAATCAGGGCAGTTCTTTGGCAGTGTACATACGTGTTATATACATACAGAAATGTCATCATGCCCCAACGCCAGGCACAAATTAGTCAGACTGCACAGTGATGTAAAGGAGGGAGGGTTAATGTAAGCAGAGAAAACAGGAGTCTGTGAGTGAAAGAGTCTGCTATACTAAAAGAGGGTGAAGTTCCATAATCATACACTGTACAAATTGTATAAATCATGCCCTTACGCATCTAATACTCTATAATCCAATATTAATCAATTTGGCTTGTGAGTTTCAGATCTGACCACCCATTCCTTTCCACATGAGACTAAATATCTGGCCGCTCCGGTGACTCTCTTGTGTACTTTAACGGCATTTAGTTGCATCTTGAGTCCAAAGTTTGACACTTGAGAACCCATCTATATTCATTATGCCATGACTTATTTCCAGCTATTGTTTTCTATCGTCTAGATATCTACACCAGTACATGCGTTCACATTTGGGGGTTTTAATCCATTAAACATGGCATGCTACAATCAGTTAATTAAACAAATACGGTCATCACCTTACATTGTGAATGTGAGCATGAAGAGTTCAAATCTCAGGAATACCACAGTTAGGATGTCTAGCAAGGCCTGTAACCCATAACTGTTCATATGTGTTGTTTGAGGGTCAAATGAATATATATTTTTTTAACTCTGTTTCCGTCACAGGTATGTATCCAGTTGCTTGTATAGAAGTGTACACTCCCACTGAGGTGTATGTAGAAAATGGAACCACAGGAGTACTTAAATGTACATTCAAATCGAATCAAGTGATCAGTAGTCAAGCATCAGTGTCCTGGTCTTACATCCCGGAGGGCTCTTCAGATTCTGTTGGTGAATATGTAAGCATTGTGTTTTTCCCCTTGTTCATGTGTGGTGCTATGTTTAGAATTGTAAACAGGAAGAACGTGAATAGAATTGTAGTTTCAGACCACATGAACATAGGCTCATGTAGCACTGATTTGTCATGTCATGTGTGTACAGCAGTTTGGTAAATATATCTTTCAGTTCTTTTTATACCTTTCTTTTAGTATGAGGGACTCAAATAATTTGACAGTTGGCTGCTTTGTTATTTTTTATTTGTCATGATTGAATCATGATTCTTGATGTGGCATTTGCATCTAGAGTTGCTGTCTCTCGAGTAGCATGTCAGTGCCACTAAAGCAGGTTTTTATGTGCCTGAATGTCAAAATAAACCAGAGACACAGGCAAAACAGGTGTGATAGAATCAGTTGTTTGGTAACTTGTTAAGAAACAAGAACGTGTGATCATCTTATTAGCAACAACTGGCCTAAAGAAAAATTATTAGAAGAAACAGCACCATTTTAGTTTAGCTTATATTTCCTTGGTTGTTGCACTTATCTGGCCATGTTTGCTTTTCAGATCTTCTACTATGCCGGTGGCAAAAGCTTCCCAGACAGCATTCAGTTTAAGAGCAGAGTTGAGTGGGCGGGGGACCTGAACAAAAAAGATGGCTCCATCCGCATCAGTAAGATGCAGTTCTCCGACAATGGCACTTACGCATGCGACGTGAAGAACCCTCCTGATATAGCAGGCAAATCTTCACTGACCAAGCTCAGAGTTGTGCAGAAAGGTAAACAGCGATACAGTGATTTCTCATCATCTACCAAAACCTATGATATTAGATTGTATCGTGCTCATACCATGAATATACAGTATAAAAGTATGTGGACACCTGATCCTGATCATCACACCCATGTGAGTCTTCTGACCTCAGCCTCACTGGACACCTTTGGGATGAACTGGAACGCCGACTGCATCCCTGGCCTGAGCACAAATGCCCACAGCCCACAAATGAGCACAGATCCCCAAAGCTACCCTCCAAATCCTAGTGGAAAGCCTCCCCAGAAGAGTGGAGGATATTATAACAACAAAGGGGGACTAACTCTGGAACGGGATGTTCAAAAAGCACATATAGATGTGATTGTCAGGTGTCCACAAACTTTTGGTCATATAGTGTATCACTACCCCCTGTAGTGAGAATGTTTTTTTTTTTCTGTGATTTTGAAGTGCTGTTTTTTTTTTTTTCTTCCCCCCGTCAGTTTAAGACTTGTCTAATTCTGTCTACAGAGTCCCTGCCTCAGACGAGCCCAGCAGTGATTGTGGGCGCCGTCATTGGCGCAATCATTGGCGTCATCATCATCGCTGTAGTCGCATATCTGTTAATAAGAGTAATGCGGTCCACGCGTAACTGCGAAGGGTAAGTTACACCACGTTTATTAAGATACATTCCAAGTAGGCTTTATATTGTGTTTCGGAGGGAGGTTTGATATGTTGTGGTGGAATTACTAGGCTTTGTTCTATGTTGTGTGTCAGACATGTTTGTGCACAACCTCAAATAGGCATAAAATAGATGTCTTATGGATAATGATTTAACAGCGAACACATTTGCAAAGGCCCGTGTTGCTTAAACACCCCACTAGTCAAAGTGAATGAGCTCTCTCTGTCCCTCTCACATGACTAACAAGTGTGCACTTACTGGCACGATGCAAAGGGAGCATGGCGTATTGCATCAGTTAGATCACTACTTTGGGCTGAACCCAGTAACTTACTCTAACATACTATAATATTATGTTGCCTGGTTTAACCAGAGAATAACTAACCCTCTTTCCATGACTGTGTAGGGCAGAGTCACTGTTTATTGTTTTAATACTGATTATGGCTATTGGACTTGCTATACATTTAGACTCACCATTTGCAAGATGTCACTTTCTACGTCCAGTCTGCACACTCAAAGTTTGTAGTTTGAACTCCTCAGGGTGAACATGGGCTCTTTGTGTCTTCATATGTGTCACACATCACCTAGCATTTCTATAAGTTTGTTCTTCATTAACACATCCTTCTCTCATCGTCTGCCGAGCTATTTCTCTGTTGTTCTCTATCAGCATGTGTACTAACCCCTATGTGAGCAAGCATAACAAGAGGACATTTGAGAAACTGTGAAAGATTAAAGTAGCAATCAGGAATTGCAGGAATTGCCGTATAGGCTGTGCATGAGAGACTATACCCTTTAAAAAAAAAGGCAGTTTATCTTTTTTTTGGAACATCATCACTGTTTCCATCAATTCCTGATTCAGGAAAAAATAGAAATGGTCAGATAGTACAGGACAGATAGTAAAAACGATCATGCCACAGTTTGCTCATGACTATGTGAACAAGGTTTTTTCATTTAGCAGTTTGCTCCTTTGGAACCTTTGCCAGTATCTCCATGTTGCTTTACATCATTTTATTTCATCACATTGGTGTCTTTCTTCATCTTTGTCTCTCCTTTGCGCGTGTGCGTGCCTTCACCATTTGCCACTGTTTGTGCATCATCGCAACCGATTCTCACCCACACCCACCCACTCTGGCTGCCGCAGCTGCACCTCCATAGAGGTGAGCACACAGGCGGCTCGGCCGGGGAAGAAAGCTGAGTCCAGCACAGATGGCTCACGCTGTAGCAGCCCCTCTGCTCCTGTACAGGTACGAGTGAAGCTGTGTGTGAGTAAAAAAAAAAAAGAAAACCTAACGTGTGAGTTGGAATGTTGGAACAAATGGCATTTGTTCATTTTGTCTGAAATGTGTTTTGTATGAAATTTATATATCTATATATTTATTTATAATTCAGCATGAAATTATTATTATTATTATTAAATAATAAATGCGTATAAGTGTCTGTACAAGGCTCCCACACCGTTCCACTTTCTATACTTCTATTCCATTCACATCTTCTTCATATAATGTCATTTGTTGCCCATGTTTGTTTCCCTGCAGAGGCATGCTGAAGCAATATAGTATGGGGAAATACACACATTTCTACTGTAAGACCTATTAATTAGAAAGCAAAGCATTCTTTTATCCTAAGTACAGTGTAAAATCCAGGTACATCTCTAAACGGCATTTGAAGGTGTGTCTTAAATTTTGTCCTTCTTCTGTATGTACTGATTTAGGGGTGTGCATAGTATTTCAAATACCTGGTTAATCGTTTGAGGTGCCAGCATATGAATATAGAAATCACTATTTGGATATTTGTTATGCCATATATCCAGTGAGCATATAAGAAAAACAGTGTTTGGCAATATTTTCGTGCAGAGGGCAGCACTACTCTGATGTTGGAGGTACTGAAAAAGTACCTGGCGTGGGCGAGTTTTACTGGCTTGTAGGCAGGAGAGTGAGATAAAGCTTGCTTGACAAAAGAACAATAACACAGTACCGGTGACTTTCAGTACAACTCCACTGAAAGCCCCCATTAAACGCCTTTAACTACACTGGACACAAAATACGTTATTTATGTATGTATTTCTCTACATTATCATATAAAACAAAATGCGACAATGACAACAAGTTAAATTGCAATGGAAAAATGATACTGCGTTACACCACATGAACAATGCTTCTTTCACCTCTTAGTGGTTAACCTAATAACTGATCGTTAGTACTAATGGAAATTAGGATATTAAAATTAGGCAGCAGGCATGCACTGGATGAGTTTCAGTGTAGAAGCTATCTAAAGGGGGGCGTAACATTTGTATTTTAATAACATCCTACAATGTTTTTAATAGGTAAGAGACAAACCTGAACCCACGTGTTTGTAAATTAAAAAAAGACAGCTAATTAAAACAGCCTGTGATAAAAGTCAAGATGGCGGCCAAATCTGATCGTTTCAGCATTCTGTATATAAAAGGAAGTCATTAGTTGAAGAGAGTAACATGCACTTGGCTGTTGTTCCTCTTACATTTTCTCACTTCTGTATAGACAGCTTTAGACATTTGGCTCACTGCTTTGCTGTGTGTTGTTTATATGAAACCGTTCCAAAAGCATTATGTGTCACATGTGCCAGCAAATCTACTTGGCTCAGTTTACTACGTATAGAACACAAAGGTGATTTGAGACACTCCCCGGAGAACTGGATGGAGATTAATGGATACTTTTTTTTTTTTTTATATCTTAATGGATACAGAGTCTCCACAGAATTGCAAAGGAGCAGCATTCAGAATTCTCCTTTTTTTTTTTTTTCTTTATAATTTATAAACATAACCAGTATAGCTCATGATGATTGGTACTCCCCCTTATTTCTTCCTCTCTGTCTTTTCTCAGGGCCCGGTGATATATGCTCAGCTCGATCACTCTGGCAGTAAGAACTCCTTCCACAAGATGGAGCCCGTGGTGTACGCTGACATCCGTAAGAACTAGAAAGAGAGCAAGAGAGCAGAGAGTAGTACTCACTCTTCCAGAAACACTCCATTTTTATATATTTTTTTTTTCCTTAAATAAACAAATGACATTCTCACATGTTAATCATGTCCCATATACTGGGAGGCTTCAGATAACATGATGCTATTGTGCTCAGAATTATTACCACTCCAAATGCAGTTACTGATTAATTTCCCCCGTGCATGTTGCTTATTATGCTGCATCCTCCTGCTTTCAGACCTCTCAGAAGCGAGGTTTGAAAAATTCAGGTACTTGGTTTACTGCCATTGTGCTTTATCCCACTGAAGAAATGCCTCGTAGAGATATTGTTTAATATATATATTGTGAATGTCTGACTCAGTAGGTTAATGATGCAATCCTAATACACTGCTTTGTCTTACTGATTTAAATAGGCAACAACTCAACCCACAGCAAAAAGTCAGGACCAAATGAGCTTTTGATTTTACAGACCAAATTCCAACTAATTGTACAGATCTGTGTGCTTAGTTCAAAACTTTGCTGTGCTTTTTATGTTTTTTTTTTTTTTTTTTTTTTTTTTTTTTAAATATTTCCCCCCTTGTTTTTAAGTAATACTAACAGCAATTTCAGGTTCAGAAATTCAGGTTCCAAAGTATTGTCCTTTTGGTCAAGTCCTTTTGTAAGGAATTTTTTTTTTCCCCAAATGCTAAAGTTTAGTTATAGCTGTGTAGCAGCAGTGCAGTCGGTAGGATTATTTATGTCTGCTTAGCTATACTGTAAATGATCATCCCTGTTACGTTAGTAGTTAGCCTAGTAGAGTATGTCATTGGTGTCATTAGATATATTCCATGTTGATCCTCTCAGTATGCTGCGTTGCTGCCTCTGTTTTGTGACATGCCAAAACGGTTGATTTTGGGAATAGTTTGAAACATTCCTCTGTTTTTTTTTTTTTTGTTGTTGTTGTTTTCCCCTCTGTAAGTCTTAATTGTTTATCTCTTTGCACATTATGGGGTGAAATTGTAGCTTTGTTTATTTTATGGTTTGTTTTAGAAATAATGGTAATCATAACCAAAACCATGACATTCCTTTCATTTAATATGATGCTGGACCTTTGTCATGCAGTCTTGTGTTTTGAAATAGCATGTATATAGATTATTGTTTTTATGTGAAGAAAGTCTTTTGTTGCCTATTAAAACTCAGACAGTCTTACGAATCAATTAGGAATATGCTCTCGAGTGCAGTTTACATCGCCGTTGCACCATTAAAATGTGACTGATTTCCGAGTGTTTCTGTGTCGTGTTGGAAAGTATGCGTTGTGCTCTGCAGCATGTTTTGACTTATAGCACTATTGTCCTCAAGTTTCCCGGTAAGAAAAGTGTGTTAATGCAGATTAATGATGTTAATGATGTGTTAATAATGTGACCATTCATCGAGAACTGGAATGTTGTGAATTACAGTGCCTTTTATCGCATTTCATGTACTAACCCGGTCCCATTCCGTGTGTCCTGTCCACTCTTGTTTTGTATATGAAACCTGCGCTATCTGATTTCCTTTTATACATATATAAAATATATATGAAAAGTCAGAATATCCTGATTCAGCATTTTGCATTTTTACAGCTATGTGAATGAGCTTTGTGTATGATTTTTACACGCAGTTGCTGATTATTAGGTACAACCTAATTCATCCAGAGTAAATAAGAAACAGTTAGATGCTCTTTTCAGAGTCGCATTTAAAAATTAAAATTTTCCTGACATTAACTGGTAGGTTTTCACTGGTATAAAAGGAAAAGTCCTTTAACCTTCGCATGTACAAAAAATGGACAGAAAAGGTCTTTTCCCCCCAACATCCTTCTTCTAGTAAATAACTTTCTGTATATTCTTTCATTTTAGGAATTGTTGTGACTAACTATTAAAACTGTAAAGCTTTCTGACTTTGAAGATTATATTCATTTTGTTCATAATTTGAAGCAAAGCATATTTTCATTAGAAAAACATGAGACATGCAATCTTATCAGATGGAGCACTGTGTTTTGTTTTAATTTTCTTTCCTGACTGTTAATTTACAAAGCACACCGGGAAGTGTATCTAAATTGGGATCAAGAATACGCAAGCTTAACCATCTCATTAGCTGAAATAAAATAAAGACAAAGGGACAGCTTTTGCAATTATTAAGAAGAAAAGTTGCCATTTTGTTTGATGCTAGGTTTAGGGATTTTTAGTAAGTAACAAGAAGGCCTTTACATATGAATGAAATAAAGGTATTTTTCATTAATACAGATTTAGTGCTTTTAGTTAATTGGTTTGCTTGTGTAACTGAGTTCAAAATAATAGATTAATTTAAAAGATGAACTTTACTGGGTTCTTCTTCATGAAAGTACATACAAGTGAGCATAGGATAACAACAGTAATAACAAAATTAATTGACAGTGGTTTGAAAGAATGCAGGATGGCCTTATCCACTGAAAAATCCGAAATGACTGGATAAACTGGTCCTTAATGTTCCAGAGATCTTTTGTCTTTTTCTGTGGAACTTCGCTGGAAGAACATACATCACTGACGATGGTAAATAGGTCGCATGCTGCAGATAAGGGTTGAGTATGTTGACACGAATTTCTTTGGAACAACAAGGATATTTTCTGTTTCTCCTGGTGACTTAGCTGTATCATAATTGCTGATAACATCAATTCCTGTCTTTCTGATAAAATTTAAAATTGTTTTAAAAGATTTAATAATCATATTAATATCATCTAATTTTGCTGTTTGGGCGTAGAATTTTCTCAGTCTTTTGCAGTACAAATACAATGGTTAGATCTGTACTGCAAAAGCTTCACATAGTATATCATAAATTATGAACATAGTGAAGACAAAAGGCATGAAAAAGATGTCTGCTAGATGCAGTATTAACGTTTAAGGACGTAGGTGACTGTTGTCATAAATGCGATATCAAAAATATTATTATTACTTAAAAAGAACCCTACTGGTCAAAAGACATACTCAGATACAGATTGTATCTCTCTCTCTCTCTCTCTCTATGTGTGTGTGTTCACTACTGTGTGTGTGCACTTGGATGGGTTAAATGCAGAGCATAAATTCCGAGTATGGGTCACCA
>CM075019.1:10515967-10518626 GCA_037576675.1 Pangasius sanitwongsei | reverse complement strand
ATTTATTGTAAATATGCCACTTATGCACTTCTGGTTAGATGCTAACTGCATTTCATTGGCTTAGTACATGTACTTTGGACAATGACAATGAAGCTGAATCTAATCTAATCTAATCTAAATTAGAGAGAAAAATTGGGGGAAAATGTAGTAAATGGCTTTTAACTTAAGCCATGTTTTCATGTGAAAAGTAATTTATCTAAAACTGTTTTAAGCAACTACACCATTTTGCCTGAAAACATTCAATCTCTGGTTAGTTTGCTAGTCATATGCATGACTAACTGTACGTAGTTTGCTAATGAATTAATCAGAAGTAAGTAAAATATCATGTAAATAACCGATATTTACCATTAACAAGAATCTGACATATTATATCCAATTAATGTTCTTTTTTATTAGCTGGAGTTCATGCCTTCTAGGGAGGAAAAGGAAACAACTGATTTCATACTAGTCTTACACCAGCATAATTTACTGAGGTAGGGCCAGTGGTGCTCATCCACATTTTTGACAATGCAGTCCTGTGGTTTATCCATCTTCAGATGCACGCAAGTAGCTATAGCATTAACTCTATTGTGTAGCATGAAAATGTCACTGCAGATGAAGAATTGAGATGGTTCTTGATGGTTCTTCTACGCTGATGAAGATGCTAAACTGAAATGTAAATAAAATGCAATGGAGCCAATCGATTGCCTAACTGACAGAATAAGACCTTTGAGATTCATAATGAGTATTTTGAAGGTCTAAATAAAAATATATGGAGGACAAAGTTATTGTTTCTTGGAAATATACTGTAATTAAGTAAGGGTTCAAGTATTTGATTTCAATAATACTCATGTAAATTATAAATCCCTTGGCAGGTGGTGAGATTATTTCAAAATGTCAGATCTACAATGCTGGAATTAATCAAAACCATCATCATAAGATGCTCCTTTTCCAAGACTCTAGTTTTACCCTAAACATATGTAGCCTTGCTGCATGCCTCTTGAGTATTTTGATAGGTCAGTTTATTATATTATATTACTAAGGAATGCCTCCAACATATTCCACATCTGAAATAAATAAGTAAAATACAAATGTGATCAAAATGGAAGATAATTATGTACGCAGATTTACTACAGCTGCTAAATTGGGCAAGCTGGTAACGATTCATACAGCATACCTGATAAATAAATGTCATTGTGAAGTTCACAGACAGCAAATTCATATTTGTATCCTGGCACATTGGCTGACGTGAGCCATTTCCCTGAGGTGGGGTCCAGTTTCTCTGTGACAGAGCATCTTGAAATCCTGTTTTTGTCACAACCTCCGATAACCACAATCACCTCGGCCCAGCCGGACTGCCTATATGTGCATGCACACAGAGAGAGAGAGAGAGAGAGAGAGAGAGAGAGAGATCAGCATGAGAGTCCATATTACTAAATTACACTCAGACCCTGTATGGATGTACAAATCGGGTTATAAATTGTGAATATTACTTTTCATGAGACAAATACGTGTACATGCAAAGATCCTATACATGATAATAGCTTCAGTAAACATAAGCTGGATTTTGCCATTTTTTTTAGCCCTTAGTTTCAGTTCAGACAAAAATTAATTTTTAATTAAAAGTGGAACAATGCTGAAAATGCTGTGGCTAGCAACAGAAGTAATGTTGCATCTAGCTTTTCTCATATCTCTCCTTTTTAATGCTGAAATCTTGTTGGAAAATTTTGTGCATAGATTCTGTGAGCATGAAGAAGGAAATTTGAGTCTGCAAGCTAACCTGATGAATTTGGGTGCATGTGTAAACTCAGCAAAAGCATGAAGAGCGCATGGTAGACAAGACACCAGAAGAAATCCTGTTCACTGCTTAAACTATTGCTCTGGTGTTTTGGCAGTATAATAGCACCACGGTCGCCTTCGAGTAAAAACATCTGTGGTGACCAATTATGACTAAACCTAGCTCCTGATAAGGAACCAACTGAGTACTGTCACTTCAGTCTTGCTGTCTGACTGACCTTCTTGGTTTGGTTCTCTCTGAGCTGATCTCTCTGCCATATGTGCGATAAAGTCTCGCCTCCTGTAACAGCTTCCTGCACTCATGAGAATCCTGGATGAGTTCATCAGCCTCCAGCATGTTGGTAAAGAACACAGGGTCTAGCAAGGGCAGTCGAAGCTTCTCCAGTAGCTTTCCTAGAGCTGCTTTGCGCTGGCTGGCCTGGTGGTGCACCCATAACAGTGCAGCCTCCACCAGGACTTCCTCCTGCACTTGTAGCTTTTCAGAATCCAAAAGCTCCACCACTTTCTCCACTGGCAGCTCAAGGAACTCATCCTGCTTGGCTACAGTGTCAAAGTCCTGATACAGCAGATTCTGGCACTGTTTCAGCAGCGGCTGCAGAGAGTAGTGCTTAGCGAATTCCATCAGGCCCAGGCAGTTAAAGTGAGACACGCACTTCTCCAGGAAGTCCACACAGGCTCTAGACAGTGCAGGCACATCCAGCAGGTCGGCAGCTCGAAAAATAATCTCCACATTCTCTTCCTGGAGCTGAACCTGGCCCTCATAAATGAAGTTCAGCAGGTTCTCTAGGGCGACTGCTGAGACCTCATTCAGCCGCACCATGGGCTGACCACTCTCACGCAGATGGCCCATAAACATGGTGCGGAAGTAATGACTGGAGGCACA
>CM075019.1:10505967-10510967 GCA_037576675.1 Pangasius sanitwongsei | reverse complement strand
CTTGCCCCAGTGTTCTTGGGATAAACTCTGATTCCACCCTAAGTAGGATAAAGAAGTTACTGAGGATCAGGTTTTTATGTTAGGAAAAGGAGACACAAACATTTACTGGCTTTCATGGTTGTAGGAAATCACCTTGAGCTATGTGAGAGGACACAAGTGTTCCCCAAAGTGTATGACACAACATAAGGTTGATGGGAAGGAACTGGTGGGAAAGAGTGTAAAAAAATCTATTTGTGCCTGCATCCTTTCATTGCTCATACATATTTCAGCATTGCAGGAAAGGCTCGGTGTCACAGATAGGCCTCAACTGAGAAAAATATTTGTGTCCTTGAATGCCAGTACCAAAGCTGTAAATATGTTCAGATGCTTGTGTCAAAAGAAACCTCTTGTGTACAGTTACAGTTATTATAAGTATGCTGATATATGAGTGGTTGAAAGATGTTCCTGAGAAAACTACCAACGGAGCATCAGAAGTGAGACATGACATAAGAATTGATGATTCATGTACCATTATAGTGGAGGATTTGGTGACAGATATTGCAAAAGCACTGTGACTAAATGGTCTAGCAGTTTCTGACTACTCCTTATTAGGAACTTGGGAATATCAGAGTTAAATTGGTTCTTTCTTTGTTCTCCTCCATAGCTCCAGAGTGAAGCTGACTCCAGCAATGTACTCCCTGGCAACCATACACTCAATCTGTCCCGCAAACTCCTCCAGTTTATCCAGTCAGATGTCAAGAACATGACCCACCTGAAAGTTCTGGATGCAGTTCTGAAAAAGCATGTGGGGCCACTCTCTACAGTCCAGAAACTTGACCTTTCTGGAAATGGCCTTTTTACAGACATGATTGGCTACCTTCTGAGAGATGCTCCTGCTCTTACCAAACTCTCTTTAAATGAAAATAGCATAACAAAAATAGGCAATGGTACATTCAGTGGTTCCCCATCACTAAGAAACATTGATTTACATAACAATGTCATTCTAGAGATTGAGGAGGGCACATTTGATTCTCTGCTAAATCTCACCGAGCTGGATTTATCAGTGAATTCAATCTCATGCATTACTGACTTTAATCTGTTCCAGCTGAGATCATTAAACCTAAGCAAAAACAGCATGACCTCCTTCCAGAGCATTGACTCAAACCAAGAGTTTGAGTTGCTCTACCTGGACCTGAGGGAGAATAAGATGCACTACTTTCCTGTTCTGCCAAGGAGGAACAAGATCATCTATTTAGACCTTTCGCGGAACCAGCTGCATAGCCTGAACGGCACAGGCCCAGATGATGAGCTTCAGTATCAGAGAGACATAGAAGGGCCGACCCTTTCTCCACTCCACAGCAGCAAAACCCACCAGCTGCTTCCCAGACTTCTGTACTTAGACCTGAGCTATAACCAGCTCAAGGCTGTGCCTCCTGATTTCTTCTCCAGCTTGGTTGTTCTGGATACCCTGAACATCAGCAATAACTGTCTGGATAACTTCGTGGTGGACACTGAGGGTCCTCTGAATGTACTGAAGACCCTCGACCTGAGCTTCAACAACCTGCAGAACCTGACGTTTAAGGAAAACACACTGTTGTCACTGGAGACACTCTACCTTCAGGGCAACATTCTCAGGATGCTGGACTCTGGACTCTTTCATCTACCCAGCATCACCAACCTGCATCTTCAAGTTAATGAGCTGAGCATCTGTGGTCCACAGCAAAACCAAACCAGCAGCTGTGTCTCTCTCTTCTCTATCCCTACCCTGCGATACCTTTACCTATCTGAGAACAAACTGACTTCCTTGCCTGCACATGCCTTCCAGGGAAGCCCACTACTCATCCTGGACCTATCTCTGAACCCTAACATGAAAATCAGTGAACAGGCCCTCTCAGGCTTAGAGAGGTCCCTCACCCACCTCTACTTGAGAGGAAACCAGCTTGAAAAGCTTAACATCAACCTCACAGCCCTACGCAGCTTGAAGGTTCTGGATTTGTACAATAACCAGTTAGATGGCCTGTTTCTAGGTGGCAGAGACTCTGCCATTGAGATTCTGAATCTGCAGAACAACAAAGTCAAGATCCTAGATGCTTCCACTGTATTGGCACTAGAGAAGACACTCAGAACTCTCTATCTTGCCTCAAATCCACTCATTTGCTGTGAAAACATACATCTGATCAGCTTGATACAGCAGGCCCATGCGGACATTGACAATGCCATGTGCAAATACACAAGGGATGCTGAGTGTGGGGAAGTCAACCTCAGAGATGTGAAATCTGAACACTGTGAAACTCTGAACAGCAAAGTGCTTGTAATTGCCATGATCGCTGTACTAGTTTTGGGGCTGATGATTGTTTTGCTGGTGGCACTAAAGTTGTGCCACTCAAGAAGTCACAGATTCAGCAACGGTTATAAGGCTTAAAATATTCTAGAAGAGAAACCAAGAAAATTATGTTAATGTTATCAGATGTCAGGTATTGACCTACAAGACAAAACCTTTCATCTGCATGACTTATACAGTTCACCTCCATCAGGTAGAATAGCCCAATTATAATAAAGGCTGGGAAGCAAGATAGATGCTGAATAACCTTACATGGAAGCAGAGACTGATGAAAGTGTGACTGGTATCATATGAGATCAGCAGAGGTACTGAAAATATGTTGTATGTGTGATGGGGAAATGGCTAAAATGGTTGTACCAGGTTGAAACACTAGGCATTATGTTAAAGCTGTAAACAGAATTGTGCAATGTTACAGCAAAACAGAACAGCAAAGCTTACTAGACACATTGCCTTAAGAAGAAGGTTTCTATATACGAGGAGCATGAGGATCAGCACAAATTAAGTAAGAAACCATCACTCTTACTTAATGTAACAATGACAGACAGTGGAGATATGAAGGACCATCATTACTGAGTGTGACTTGGTTTTGCATACCTACTGAAGATGTCCTTATTTTCATGTCAGTACTGTCATTTTGGATGGTCACTACATTTCCCCAGAGTTGTCTAACAACTATTTTTTTGCACTTTAAAGACTGTGATATATGAATATGAAAGATGTGTGAAATGCAATGTGGACATATTGTACTTAAGTATAACCGAACCCATCAAACACTATAAAGGATGCATCTACTACAGTTCCACATAGGGGTATAGAATAAAGCTGGATTTAAAACTTAGTAAGATCAACACCACTCACGATTTAATTGATTGGAGTTATTTTAAGTTAACTAGCTAAACCCTGTCTTCATCTTTAAGGCTAGTGGCATTGATGACTTTAGTGAACTTTCAATTTTACATATCCTTAGGCTGACTTCCTAATAAGCAAATCCAGCTTTGTAAAATGCCCTTCTGGTATGACATGAAGGGCAGTGGTATGGGAGTCATGGGACCAGACAGAGACCATGTGAAGTGTGGGTGTGTGAGATATGATTTAACCGAGCCACAGCAGAGGAAGTGTTGCTGTCCGGACACCTGCAGTAAAACTGCAGCATGTTTTCACAGCTTTAGGGCTGCTACAGTTACCTTTCCTGTTATTGATTTGGTCTTCACAACTCTAAATCTGAATAAGGTGTTTTTGTTACTTAGCCTAAATGTAGCTGTTGGCTGATGGAATATAGTCATTTTATTTACATTTTCAAAAGTCAAAAAGGATGTATAATATTCCTTCAACGTATCTGAGTATCAGATTTAAGGTAGCATCAGTATTCATTCAGCTTATCTTATTAATAGATTTCAGGGTGGAAGCTGTTTAAACTTCTTGTCTATACCAGGACCTGGAATGACTGAAATAGACAGGAGGAAATCCCTGTGTGTTTGAACGTGTCATCTCTTTGTATATAAATAGAACTTCATTTCATAGCTTGTTGACGCTGTAATGATACGATATTTCCTCTTATGTATTTCATGGTCACTACCACTTCTTGTTTAACGTCCTACGCAATCTGCACCAGCCGAAACTAGTAGTCATCACATACACACACCTACACAATGCTCTGTTCAGACTGAGTCTCCTGCTTCATTCCACTAAATATTTATGCTTTATGAAGGAATTCTAAAAAAAAAAAAAAAATGTATGAAGAATGTAAATGAGCAGATGTATATTTATGAATATCCATATTTTGTTAAATAAATGATCTGTCATTCATAAGTGTGTACTAATGTTGTAATGCTTCACTGTTAAAACTCACTGAGCATTAGTGGAATTGTAGATACAAAATGAAATATAACAAAATGTAGGTGTGCCAAAATTAGCATTTAAAGAGCACTATATTTTCTATATAGTGTGTTTGTACATGCATTTGTGTGTAGAAGGGACGGAATTAGCTGGTGTGAGACGTGTTTGTATTAATATAATGCTGGCTGGCAGAAAGACAGCAGGACAATATCCATCAGGCTTCTCCAAACAGGAAGCAGCTTGAGAGGAAAATGGTCAGCACATATAAATAGAGTCATGTTCACACCCGGTCCTGTTACGTGCCATCGGCCTGGCCCAGAATGCCAGTGGAGGCGAGGACTGATTATATTTATTATAATAATAATAATAATAATAATAATAATGACAACAACAATAACAATAATAATAATAATAATAATAATAATAACAGTACTGATAATTCCCATAATTAGTCTGTGACTGTTATTACCTAAGAACATCATGACCAGAAACAAGAAGAGAACATGTTTAAATAGTTCATTGTGTGTGTGTGTGTGTGCGTATGTGTGTGCGTATGTGCGTGTACAGGGCATTGCATAAGAATTCACCCCCCTTGAACAGTTCCCCTTTTTTGTAGTGTTACAACCTGGAACTGAAATGAGTTTAATTACGGGTTTAATTGGATTATATATAGTACTGTGCAGAAGTCTTAGGCACATGCAAAGAAAAGCTGTAGAGTCGTTGACTGCAAAGGATATTCAGCCAAGTATTAAAATTATGGTTATACTTACAATTATGTCACTTTGTCAAAATACCTTTGAGCCCCTGAAAATGGAGGTACTTTGCTGAAAATGGCTGTAATTCC
>CM075019.1:10484584-10505867 GCA_037576675.1 Pangasius sanitwongsei | reverse complement strand
AAATCCATTGTGGTGGTGTATAAAGGCAAAATCACAAAAACTCTGTCATTGTCCAAATACTTCCGGGCCTGACTGTATAAATAAAATATATTTACATTTAATAAAAATGATCCAAAATGCCTTAAAAGTTGAGGTGAATTTTCCCACCATGTGTCCCGTGTTATGGGGAAGGCTCCGGATCCACCACGACCATGAGCAAAATAAAACAATTACTGAAGATCAATGAATAAATGACTGAATGAATGAATAATCATCCTAGCTGAGACTTCTTCGATCTGGCATTGACGGAGTCAGCAGCCTGCAGTGGAATGTGGTTATGCCATTACTACACATATAGTCATACAGACCTTTACTGTCAAAGTTCACAATAAAAGTGAACTGAAATTCACATAACATACTGAGACAGCCAGCATCCCTTCCCCACCCCCTACCCCAAACCTGAAGCATGAGAGACATTTTTGTGTGGTTCGAGACAGCATTAATCTAAGGATCTAATCTGTTTCTTCCTTCTCCTGGAACTTGTTTGTCCATCGGAAATGTATTCCCCCCACCCACAGTACCAGTCCTTATTCCTTCTGCTGTCTGCTTTCTACCTCCTACTCACACACAGATATACACTAACTCAGCATGTATTATTCTCCACCAGCTTTAAAATTTGACTTGCAAGCAATCCACAAAGGTTTTAAGCACATAAAGTGAAAGAGCAGAGTGAGAGGGAAAGAGAGAAATGATCAACTATCTAACATCCTCATGGACTTGTGTATATGTTTACTGATAACTAACATCTTAGTCAGGCTAAGTGTCATGTGGATGGAGTAGGGGTTTAACATGTGATTCAGCATTGCACATGGTCTGAGAGATAAACTATGAAGCTAAGTTCAGTCTCACATCCACCGGGGTATCTCACATCCTCTGAGCAGTGAGCTTCATCCGGTCAGAATCCATCATAACTTGCTGACTTCCTTACAGGCTTAAGTAAGAACAGTACCTACGTGCACTGGGATATTTGAGTCGGATAATTAAATTGAGGTTAGTGGAGAATGAATAGAATGAAAAGGAAGTCTTTCTGTAGCCGCAGGGGCAAAAGACTGCATACATCAACTATGCATTTGAAGGCAGAGGCCCAGGAATGACTTGCTTTCTCCTTTATCCTCAAGCTTTGAAAAACAAATTATGTCGATTTACAATGTGACACTGGAAGACCTTACAAAAAAGAAAATCGTTCCTGGTATTTTCAAAGAAACAAACCTGTTTGTCACTGGTTCAGTAAGTGTGAGACTGGCTCGTGTAATTTGATAATCCCTTATGGGAACAAGGAAGAATCAAATGCTTAAAGTATGTGGTACTATAACACCAGAAACTACTCTGATGTCCACATTTCACAGTCACTGAATTGCCTGTAGCCATGCACTTAAAACAGCTTTCCGTACCGATTTAGTGGCACAGTGTGATCTTGAATCTGCAGATTGAAGAAGTGCTACGTCAGAGCTCAGCATTTCACAGTAGGTGCATTTTCTTCAGAACAGCATGGAGAGGCCCAGTGCAAAAATAGCACCATCTGTCTCACCCTCTATTTTCATTGCTTATGTAATGAAATGCTACAATGAAATCTTGGTAAGATTTCAGTGTAGGGGTCACATATTAGACATAGCTAAAGTTTGCAAGAACTCAGCAGTTATTGGACAACATTAGAATGCTTATTATAGCTTTATTTAGTGTTCTCATATTCTTACCTCATTCTCCGTAATGCTGATGTTTCTGGAAATGTGCAGGTTAAGTAATGATAAGTAAAATGATCCTTAAAACACCAACACAAGATAATCTCTCTTAAATGAATAATCTCTCAGAAATCAGGCTGCTCTTTAACAGGATACAACTGAGAAGTTGGAACTCACAGCCACCTGATCTATAGCTCCAAGCCTTAACCACTGAGCCACTGTTTCCCTCAACTAGTGTGCACTGAATCAACCACCTCTACTGCTGAATTAGTTTGCAGTGAAAGACAAATTTCAGTGCTTTACTAAACCGAACTTTTTATCTGCATACAAACGTACATCAAAGAGGGTTTGTGTTCTCATAAAATCCTCGCTAAAATTTAGGGCAAAAAAATGATCCACTAATTTGCAGACATCGACACAAAGAGAAACTTTACCAATCTCATACCCTACTAAAATGTTAGGTATTCCATTATGCATCGCATTTTCTTAGAGCCACTGCTCTAGTTGCTTAATTGTTTACAGTAAAATCCTGTACAGTAATACAACTTTACAGTACTTTGCTGTAAAATAAATACTGTACATTTACAGCAGGCCATTACACTCTACTACCATTACTACTCCCACCACCACTACTACTACTACTACTACTACTCCCACCACCACTACTACTACTACTACTACTACTACTCCCACCACCACTACTACTACTACTACTACTACTAATAATAATAATAATAATGTTCTATTTAATTTGTATTAATAAGTGACCAGTGGTGGCTCCGTGGTTAATGTTCTGTATTAGTTACAGGACTGAAGCAAACGTCAAATATACAGGATATCCTGATAGATTTTAATTTCATTTCAATTTCCCAAACATTTAAAAATATTGGCAACATTAGTTTAGTCACACACATTTCCAGAAACAGACGTTTCTGGTAGGAGAAACATTTCCTCACAATATAACGAAATGATAAGAACACTAAGTAAAGCTAATGCTGCCAAGTATTCATGACTTCCTGTATATGCACATTGATTAGCTATGAATTAATGTCTAAAACGTGAAATCCTATACTGAATACTATGCAGAAATGTCTTTAAACAACCCACTGGACTCATCACCCATCATGTGAAAAAGGAATCTGAGTTACAGCTGCAGCTGATCACAAAACTGTTTCTATGGTAAACAGCAATGGTCACTTAGTTACAAGGCAAAGCTTTGTGGAGTGATCAAACTAGTGGATTATTTCAACAAATGAAAGGTACTCTTCTCTTCCAGACTGCTGTAGTGCTGTGTGTGAGTGGGGCTTGGCATTTGTTAGCTCGTTACATAGTTTAAAAAGTGCTTAATCTTCAGCAATGTTGTTTGCATTATACAGTAACTTCTAAGTGTGGATGGGAGGCGCATTTACATTCCAAAACGTCATTTATGGATTAGCGTACTACCACAGGTCTCTGACCCAAGTTTGACGAAGAACAGGATTGAATTACAGGCTTCTAGCCCTATATGCAGAAAATACAGGATACTATTCTGAATGTTATTAACATTATCCAAACGTGTATCCATTATTATTATTATTATTATTATTATTATTATTATTATTATTATTATTATTATTATTATAGAAAAAGGGTTCTCAAGGATTCTTTGGATAAAGTTCAACAAATAGATTTCACCTTTTTCCCTTGAGCATAGTAACATTAGTGGTGCTTGAACTAATAGTTGTAGTAGCAACAGCAGTAAAAATTACTATCTAAAAAAAAATGATTACATTTTAAGAAAAGCAAGCATTACAGTAGAATAGTGTATGTAGAATGGTAGAAGCCTATGCTATTTGTGTGTGTGTGTGTGTGTATGGGTGTATGTGTGAGTGTGTGTCGAGTACATATTAAGCTCTATAATACTGCTACACTGAGTGAAAAGCTGTTTTTTTTTACAGTCTGCTTTCTGAAACCATGTCACCAGCAGTGAGTCAAAAACAGAAATAACAAAAAAAAAAAGGGTATGACTCATCACAATTTAATTTAATCTGTATTGCTTTGTTTTCTAGACTTTCTTCCGCCGCATGTACATATTCCACACAAGACTCTCATTTTGAGTTTCTGCAAGAAGATTAAAAACGAGTAAGGGATACCTGAATTAACCATGACGCCAGTGGGCTCTTTTCACAAGAACAGAATCAGGGGCAAATGTCAGCTTCTAGGGAAATGTACATATATTACAGAGACACCTTTTCAAAGCAACATCTTTTAAATTACACACATATACACACCCAGGTGTGCTTCAGAAATCTATGCATCCATCCATTCTCTGTACCACTTATCCTACAGAGGATCACGGGGAGCCTGGAGCCTATCTCAGGGGACTCAGGGTACAAGGTGGGGGACACATGGACGGGGTGCCAACCCATCACAGGGCACAATCGCTATGTACATTTTGGAAATGCGAATCAACCTACAACGCATGTGTTTGGACTGGGGGAGGAAACCCCTGAAGCACAGGGAGAACCTATAAACTCAGTACACACAGGGTGGAGGTGGGATTCAAACCGCCAGCCTCGGTGTATGCCAAGTTGATTGTTTCACCTCATACTTTAGGTGCTGTTTTTCTTTGTGTTGTTCTTGGCAGCGTGTTCTTGATTAGAGATGCACCTGTGTAAATATGTAAGAAAAAACCCTTACTCAGCATATATCTTATTTCCAACTCATCATAACTGGGTTATTCCAACTTGGGGCCAAATGAGAGATGAACTGCTTACTGTTCAACTTCAGCAGAATAAAGATTCTCTGCTGTACCTGTCCTATAGCTCTATATAGCTCTATATAGTTCACATGGTTTGCTGTCTGAGACAGAACATGCTTTGCTCTTTGCCAAAGGGGTGGTGTGTTGAGATCCTGCACACCTCTCGCCTTCCACTAACATCTCCTCACAGTGAGTAAGTTTACAAGCACAACTGGAATCAATTAGGATACCATTCCACTGGAACACATTTATTTTTCTTTTATGACATGCCCTGCGTGAAGCAGCAGCCAGAGCAGCAGACAATAGTGAAGCCATTCTCATGGTCTTGTTCCTGTTTAGATGGTTTATTTTAATTCACTGCTGGTGATTTGTTTTAATTCACTACTGAATTTTAGGTCAGTTAATGAGGATATTTATTTATTCTGCCTAAAGAGCACATATTTAATCGAAGCTGTTTTTGAATCTATTTCTCAGACAATGTGAAACAGATCTCAAGGGGCTCCATGGTTACCCCTAAACAAACTAACAGAGAGTAACAGCATGTTTTTGGTTCAAGGATTCCAAATTAAATAATTAATTATATGTAACGAGTAATTATAATTATAATGAGTCTGCAGGCTTTTAGTCTCTCTATGGGAAAGTAAGAGCCAGTGAAGTAAACCAAATAAATATCCAGCCAACACCAGAGTACATGCAACTCTCTTTTAACTCTCTTAAAATGTCATTTGCTAAACATACTATAAAAATGTCTCTTTGTGCTTGCCAACCAAAATATTTCCCACAGCCTAAGCTCACTGCAGTGCAGTCTCTACGGGCCTCTGAAGTCAAGACTGCTGCAAAACAGTCCCTCTGGTCTTCCACAGAGTCCAAACTGGGATTGAATTGATAGCATGCTATTATAGATATGCATTATATGCACAGCACAGTCATGTCCTCTCAGAGTCATGAATTCAGTGAGACACTTTAAAGCCTCTGTAAAGCTCTGTGTGGCTTTGTTGCCTTTCTGAAACCCCCTTCACCCTTTCTTGGTTTGAGGTTTGAGTCTAGATCAGCTTCTAAATGTACGACGGGGGGAAGTGTTTTATCTCTCACTAAACATATCTATGCGATGAAGTCGACGAGATGTATGACGATATATACTGATATGATGATATACTGTAGGAGGAAAATATGAAATAGTCATATAGTTAATGCTATGCTCTACTAATACAGGAAACTGGTGAACAACCAGCAGAGCTTCCTTTAGTAACAATGACTTCCACCAAATGTTTCCTGTGGCTGCTGATCATATGAGCACTATGGTGAGGAGAAATTTAGACTATTCCTTCTTGCAAAACTATTTGAGTTTATCAGTATTTTTGATTGAATGAACAGCCCTATTTTGGTCATGCCACACCATATCAATTAGGCTGTTCTTGATTCACTTGTGTGTTTTGGATCTTGTTACTTCATCTCAGTTCTATTAAGCTCAGGGGTAGCAGCTCCAAACCATGATGCTCCCTCCACCATGCTTCACAGTTGGGATGAGATGTTCGGTTTGGTCTGCAGTGCTTTTTTCCTCAAAACACAGCGTTGTGAATGGATCTGAAGCCAATCCCAAGAACAGCGGGTGTAATGCATGAATACATCCTGGGTGGGACCCTGAATTCACAATTGTCTTAAGAAATTTTACAGGACAATATTAGAATATTAAGGTAGCAGTCCATCAAAGCATGAGTAAATCAACAACTGAATGGTTTAATGGACCCAGAATCTATCCCGGGAACACTGGGTGTGCGGTGGGAATACACCCTGGAGCAGTCCATTGCAGGGCACCATGCACACACACATTCATACACTTACTCACACCTTGAAGCAATTTAACTTAGTCAATCCAGCCAGTGGCATTGTTTGGAAGGTGGTAGGAAACCAGAGAACATGGTGGAAACTCACATGTACACAGGGAGATCATGCAAAACTCAGACCGTTACCCAAGCTCAAGATCAAACTGGGGATCCTGGAGCTGTAAGGCAGCAAAGATTACAGGTAATTCTAAAGTTCACAAACTTTTTGTTCTAACTGTGTACATTATTATCAAAAAAAATTTTCACTAGAGTGTAGGCTACATTATAAAGAACAAATATAGTCTGGGAAATTCTCTGAGCACTAAGAGCAGTCCTGTTAACACATTTTTTAAATAAATATCCTAGTTGTACACAGCCTCGTACTTCAGACTGATGTCCTGTGTGTGGATGGGAGTTGATAGCGCCGTCCATTTGAGCTTTAGGTGGCCTCCAAACTGCAAACAGATTGCACTCACTTTCCTCCTTTATGACATGATACTGAGTCACATTTTTCTGAACTTTTACTACACTACAATTTTCTGAGTCAGAGAAAGCAATGTTTCTCTGTTCACAGAAGCAGGGACATGATTAAATCCGTATGCTTTGATGAATAAATCTCTTTCTGGCCTGCTCAAAATTCTGTACTGTCTTTTGTTAAGGGTGCAGCATTTTGCCTGTTTAATGAAGAAAGATTTAATACTGACCATCATTCATCTATGAAATTCTCATATTTTTAAACACGATAGAGTTAAACACGATAGGTTATTTAACTCATATATTAATATGGATTAACTCTACAAATACCCAGTGCTTGTATGCTCTATTCTATATGTCTATAAGTTATTTATGTTTTGATAATCAAAATTTTGTGACTCAATATCTCAAAAGTGTATAGATACAACCTTCCAAAATGAAAATAAACTTGTGACAATTCTGTCATTGTGAGACAGATTACAAATGTTTGAATTTGAATTCTACCTGAATTTGTAGGTTGTTTGGATAATAGTGTCCAAAGTTTTTCCAAACTTTTAAATATATGAATAAATAAATATAGTGCTAGTGATGTACAGCTATGAAATATTACTCTATAAACCTTTTTTATATGACTAAGCAGATTTTATATGACAAACCACTCTTAATAATCAGCTGTCATTACAGATGAGGAACTATCATTTTCTGTCTACTTTTAGCAACGTTACAATGACGATTCCACATAACTAGAAAATACCTATGCTGATTACTGAAGAAGTTTTACTATGATTTTAGCGCTCTCATTTCCCCACTGGGGAGAAACGTCTTTGTCCTTTTTCTAAACAAGAACATATTCAGACAGTTAACATTAGTAGAA
The DNA here is from genome assembly GCA_037576675.1 of Pangasius sanitwongsei. Lineage (NCBI taxonomy): Eukaryota > Metazoa > Chordata > Actinopteri > Siluriformes > Pangasiidae > Pangasius > Pangasius sanitwongsei. Next base: position 10,498,238 of record CM075019.1, on the reverse strand, counting down.
ATCTCTGGCATTACTAGGAATCTCTGGCCTTAGCAAATGCTCAAGGAAGCATTTGTCCTACTACATAAACTGGGAATGTTAAGAGTAAATTACATTTAATGGGCCATTTCCCAAGTATGGACTCCACCCAGTCAAAGCCTCATTTAAAATTCACCAGTGAAAGTATTTTTGATCTTTTGCGAATCCCATACCTCAGATCAAGATACTAATGTGTTTGCCTGATTAGTCACTAGCACTAGGAAAGGTTTAATGCTAACCATTGTTAGTCCTGCATTTTCCCCCTAATTTTTCTAATCTCTTACTCACCATTTCTCCAGCAGGGAGGTTGAAGGCTAACATATGCTTCCTCTGAGACATGTGAAGCCAGTCAGTCTTATCTTTTCTGAGCTGCTGCCCATGCTGTGTCACAGGGAGCGTAACACACTCGGAGGAAAGCGCTATCCACCGTCCTCTGCATACATGAGCTCACAGACACCCACAATTTGTTAGTTTTCAATTCAATTCAATTCAATTTTATTTATATAGCGCTTTTAACAATGAACATTGTCACAAAGCAACTTTACAGAAATCAAAACATGGCCAATTTTATTATCTTCATAGGACAAATGTTTTTCTGTTGCACCACATGGGAGCAGTGCCACATGTGTGGTACTGTATGTATAAGATGATAAGCATTGACTCAAAACTATATGTCCAGAATAATTGGCACCCTTCATTAAACAATGAAAAAAAAAATTAAGATATTAAAGAAGTAACCTTAGTTATAGTTATATTTTGAGCTGAAATATATGGTGATGCTTTATATGTGTATATAATACTTTTTTATATCCTTTGGTTTGTGCATGTGATCTGCCCACTTTCAGACCACAGTTTCAGTAGAGCTCGTATCCAGAGAATTAGGTGATTTTGTGTTGTTGTTGTTGTTTTTAAATCATTCCAGTGTTGATTGGGATGTTTTGGACCTTTATCTTGCTGAAATATCCATCCTAACCTCCTGGGAGAGGCAACCATGTTTTGGGCTTAAATATCCTGGTACTTAGCAGAACTCATGATCCCATCAATGTTCACAAAAAAACATGAACCACTTGCCACAAAACAGCTCTAAATCATTCATTGATCCACCAGCAGATTTTACAGTGAGTAGGGAGGCATTTCCATGTATGCAGTCCCATGCTAATAGTCTTTATAACCAAAACAGCTCGATTTTGGTCTTACCTCACCACGACATATAATTCCAACTGTAACTCCAATGACATCTGATGAGGATCAGGTGCAACAGTATGTGGGTTTCTCTCAGAAAGGCCTTCTTTCTTACAATTCTTTCAAATAGCTTATTTATTTATTTATTTATTTATTTAGTTATTTTACAGAGGTGGCGTCTAACCATTAGCTTTAAATCTTGAAAACCCTAAGAATCAACTAAACTGTGCAGTCCTAAAACCATCTTCCTCACTGTACATGCAATGTATAATGTTTTAATTAACTGATTACTAACAGATCAGATAAGTAACTTGACGTATAGTTTGAACCACTTGGAATAATTACAAACAATTAAGTATATTTCTTGCTTGTGTTTACACTTTTGAACATTTTCCACCCACCTGACTTTCGTTGTTCTGAAAAAAACCTCTAACAAACGTTACTTGAGCCAATAAAGACTTTAATAGAGCCCTTAAAAAGGCATCAGGGATTTCCCTTGCTGTAGGGACAATGACGAGGGGAAATCAGTGAGGGTGTTTTAGAAACCATACTAGAATTCAAACACTTGCACTAAAGTTTCATCTGGTTTGATTGTATATTGAACATCTGTAACATAATTGTTGGCATATTATAACTGTATGTTCTTTTATAGCCATGGGAATGACTAAGAAATGAGAACTGGACACAGGCATTCCAGACTCTGTTTCTCTTACTTAATCTGATGAACATTCATGCGTCTGACCAAGTGCTCCAGATGGACTTCTTTATTTCTCTCACAAACAAATTCCTTTGAGAGACAAAGCTGGCTAACACATGGTAGATTGAAATCAGTTTGTTGTTATTTATAGTGGTTTTAAATGAGATCAGGGTCTCTTGACATTGCTTAACTCAGTTAATTCAGCCATGTGATTAATGAATCAAATCACATCCAAATGTGAAAGGAACGAATCCTGAAAAGAGAATGTGAAAAAACCAAGCCAAACACATACAATACAAACTATTCTGCTGAGTTAAGTGTCCAATCCATGTAGCCCTTCTCCTGTGTGCTGTTTTGTTCTAGGACCTAAAGTTTTCCACTGCAACAGGACACAGGACATGGGACAAACAACGCCTAAACACCACTAAGTGAAGTGGAACAGTATGTAAAATCCAGGGCATGCTAATCATACAATCCAATAATCATGATTTATTGTATATCAGTATATGATAGAACATGAATAGCATACATGAAGATTTGTTTGGATGTTATATTTTGCATCAAAAATGTTTTCTTTGCTTTCATCTAGTATGTTCTTTAAAAAGTGGGCTATTTTTTTTAGCTTTTCATATATAAACATAATTGGAATTAAGATTCGTAAAAAGTCCATTGCAGTGTTCCTGTGGAGCTGTGATTTCTCTGAAAAATAGTTAGCATTTTTTGACGATGGACTTTACGTCTCTTCCAGGGTATATTCCTGGCCTGTGTCCAGACATACCTGGATATTCTACAACTGTGACCCTGACCAAAAAGATGAATGAATGAATGAATGAATAGTTATCATTTGTGTGGAATGAGCAAATCAAAGAAATTACAAATACAACCATGACCAAGACTACACTCACATGCGTGCACAGACAGACACACAAACACACACACGTGCACACACAGGGTCTTTGATTAACTCCAGATGTACAGGTGTGCCTGGAAATAGGGAGGCCCATTAAAACCCCAACAGCACAAAGACTCAGCAAAGTGGAATTTGTTTATGTCTATAAACATTCAACAGGTGTATGCTATCACACATTAGTAACATCATGTGCTTTATTTCTTCGTTCTGAGGCCAGTCATAGTTCAAGAAAAGATTATGAATTAGATTTGCATCCTATATAATAACACCGAGCATTAGTGAGACTATACTTTATGCATGACCAGCAAAAGTCTTTACTAAAATAAATATTGTGATTTGTAGTAGTGAATCATTTAATAACTACTTTAAAGGAATATTCAAGTCTCTCTATCCACTGCATCTGTAGTACATGTGTGATTTTGTGGGGCACTAGTTTCCACTCGGTTTACTATATTGAGAAAAGAACAAAAAAAAAATTCTTTTTTTTTTTAAAATTGAGATTCACTTATAATAGACATTTGAGGGCAGTTGCTCAACTCCGTCTATAAATGTTTAAATTATGGAGTATATAACAGTATAACAGGAAAAATCTAAGTAAAAGATGAGGGAAAGTCTTCCCAAAGCTGTTCTACTTTTACCGAGTACTTCACTGAGTATTTGTACTCAGTGTTACAACACTGGAGCAACACATTAAAAAGGAATTATGGTTGTTTACATTTTCACTAAGGTTTTATGGTATGTACAGTCAGACCCACATAATGCATAGCCACTTGTTCTTATCTCTGAAAAAGTAGTTCCATTCCCAGAAGAACATGTTCAACATGTTCTGTAAATGCTTTATACAGGGCAGGGTTGCAGTAGATCCCAAGCCTATTCCAGAAACACTGAACTTAAGGTGTGAATACACCCTGGGTGGAATGCCAGTCTATCACAGGGACCATGCGCACACACACACACACACACACACACACACACAACTAGGGGCAATTAAGAGTAGCCAATCTGCCTACCAATCTGCCTACCATGTTTTTGGGTGGGAAGAAACAAGAGAACCCAAACGAAACCAACAAAGACACAGGAAGATGATATGAAATTCCACCCATCAGTTGTGAGGTGGCAACACGAACATGTTCTACATAAGTAACATGTTCTAATAAGTGCGTCATATACATGTTAAATGACTGTACAAGCAGCTGCCCATAGACTTACATTATAAATGAGATATAAATGAGTAAACTGGTTTATGTTCTTTTTTTTTTTTTTAGTACAAGGAAACATTACTTGAATTCTTTCTGTTGAAAAACACAGGAGTATACCTACATATCATCCTTCATTTAATATATAAGGCTTGCCTTGTGCAATTATTAGCACTGGAATGCATTGTTTGTCTGGTGAGGTTCAGGTTTCACCACACAAGGATCTAGTATGAGGAAACGGTGTCTGTGTTTCAGCAGAGGAATGAATTAATAGGCCAACAGCTTCTTAAGAATTCTAATTATGTGTAATGAATTGGATGTACCAGACTCTCTGAGGAGTTTGGGCTCCTGACAAGATTCGAGCCAGACAAAACATCATTACATTAGTGAAACTCTTTCGCCCTCACAGTGAGCATTACGTAGCAGAGCTACAACATGACTGAACATCAAATGATTTCCTTTCAGAATGAGACGATTTCCTGTGCAAACAGAGTCTGGAGTTCAGACAGCTCTCTTGAGACTCTTGAAGATTGGAGGACAACGAAATAGTTTCTGATGAGTCAGTTCTGTCTGCTGTTTCAGAATTGTTAGAGAAATAAATTAGCAGACTAAATTGTGGAGATAGATAACAAAGTAAATATAGCATGAACCATATTAGGTAATGGTTTTGACGCAATAAACCCTTGATCACAGTTCCATCAAAGTGGAAATAATTCTCCGTAGTTTGGTGGAGGACTTCAAAGAAAACACATGGTTTCAATTTATTAATCCACAAAGAGTTATAAAGAACAACTATCACCATGAAGGAACAATTTGAATTTAAATAGAAGCAAAGCTGTGCTCAGACATTCTTTTTGTGATTAGTGGATATACAGGGGTTTGGGATACAAGACAAAAATGGTCTTTTAACTGTTTCACTCACAAATATGCAATTTTATATCAGTTTGCCTTTAAAGAAGACCAGAGAGAGATTTGACTGCTGCTAAACATGTTATGCACAAATGTTTTTAGCTGAATGTGGGTCAGGTTCTACTTGAAACTGGATCAAACCCAGAAGTCTGCAAATTTCTGGAAAAAATAGGGCAGCCAAAGATTGACTGACAGCAGGCTAATGTCAGCTATACACTCACTGTCCACTTTATTAGAAACACCTGTACACCTACACATTCATGCAGTTATCCAATCAGCCAATCACGTGGCAGCAGCGCAACACATGACACCATGCAGACACAGGTCAAGTTAATGTTTGGATCAAACAGCAGAATCTGCAAAAAAAAATGTGCCCTCAGTTACGTTTACCTTGCTGTGGTTATTTGCACCAGACAGGCTGGTTTGAGTATTTTAGAAACGGTTGGTCTCCTGGAATTTTTTTTTAACACAAAACAGTCTATAGAGTTTACACAGAATGGTGCAAATAACAAAAAACACTCACAGAACTGCCACTCACTGGTCGTTTTTCATTTCTGCACCATTCTGTGTAGAGACTTTTGTGCTGAAATACTCAAACCAGCACAACAGCCATGCCACGGTCAAAGTGTGCAGGTGTACAGGTATTCCTAATAAAGTGGACAGTCAGTGTATGTATCAGTAATCAGTTATACATTATACCTGGATTTTCAGCATGATACATGCATTTATTGTGGTCAAACTAACCATCTTTATCCCTGCATTCAGAAAGTGGCTTCCTATTATGGGCAGTGCTTGTGCACCAGATGATACAGTAAATGCTGTGTCATTCAGAAGGAAGCATAAGGCCAGCTGGTTTCCAAGACATCTTATTTTGGAGTTGGCACTGAATGTGTACTTGTTGGATAATCCAATGATTTTTTTTTTTTTAAATCACGGTTTTAAAAACATGGTAGACCATACTGTCACTCATCTGCAAATTTACATTAATATTTGCCCTTCTCAGTTAAAATGGTGCCTAGCAACCACATGTACAAATAAACGTGTTTTGCTTTAATATAGTATTAAAAGGCAGTTGTTCTGATAGGAATAACTTTAAATATAGTCACACAGCTAGCCAGCTTTCATTCTGAAATTGGTGAGATGCAGTTGACACGGCTATGAAACAGCAGTGAGTTGAGCAACATGTGGGTAAAAAAAAAAAAAAAACTCTGTTGAAATTTATTTCCTGAGTTCACTGCCGTGGAGCCTCTTCTGTGATTAATCTATTCAGCAAACTTGCCAACATGCCTCTCTCCCACTCCCAGTAAAGGTGCCTCACCTTTTATCCACGAGATTGGACCTCGGAAAATGATTTACATTCCAGTGTTATATATCCCAGCTGTAACTGTACTATCGGAACATTCTTCTGAGCGGAAATACATAAATGTGACGTGCTCTGTGTATCTGCTGAGCACTGCAAATGCGCAAGCCTGCATGAGCTGTCCCCTAAATCACATGAAAGGTGCCTAAAGTCCAGACTGATGTCAGGTTTTGTTTTTAAAAGGCTTCGTGGGGCTGTTTTTCTGAGCTGATACCAGGCCAGCAGGGTTTCCAAATGAGTGTGCAGACATGACTGCGAAGGAAAAGGAAAAGGGTGTCACCCGAAAGAGACCCTGCTCCATAAATCCTGGCCTGAAGTTCCAAAGAGCTAACCAGAGACACATGTCCAATATTTCCCCCTAATAGACTGATCTCAGTCAGAGGCCTGAGCACCATGAGCTCACTCACCTTTTGATCAGTGTCCTGCTAATTTCCTTATGTTAATTATGCAGTTAAATACCTTCAAAATTGTTCTCCGATATTCACACTACCTGGAAATATCATCTTAGGGTTGAAATTTTCTATGTATGGAATAAACCATGAACGGCTTTGCAGTTAGGGGAAAATAATTATCAGCCTGAAGCTTTCCAATAACTGCTGAAGTGTTTCATTCCTCTTAGACCACAGCAATTTGTCAACAATTGTTTTTTTCTTCTTTTCTCTAATGAACTACATGTTGTGCTTTTTAACAATTTATAGTTATATTTAATATTGTGGAGGGTCTGTGAGACAAATTAGTTCCTGCTCTCATTTGCATTATAGCAGCTATAAACAGTTGTATTCTTACCAGACTATTTTTTCCCCCTCTCTCTCTTGAAGTTTTGTCTTGAATAAGACAAAAACCACAGATAAACTGGAAAGCACAAAGAGTTGAACACTTTCCTGTGGCAGAAAACGTACTGACTGTAACAAAGCACTTTCCAATAAGTCAGCGTCTCAGCGTTTCCCATGTCCAGCATCTCAGCATTGCCCATGTCCAGAGGAAAAAACGAAGACCTTGGGTTGATTAATACATGTGCGAGCCTACCAAGTCTTTATGTAGTCACTAGAAATGTGAATTTGCTCCAAATGTCAGGTCTCAGTCTGGCCATGTGAAACGTGTTTCAAGTTTCAGGTCACTTTCTAGTGAGAGCTCTAAATCTTTAATAAGTGGCCATATTAGTCTTTCTGGGAGGACAGGGTGTAACAACAGTCTAGAATCAAAACAGGACCATTGCAGGAAATCCTCAATCATCTGATTAACTTGTTTACATGTCCCAATATGTCTCCAACTCAGTCACACATATCATACAGTAATAAAAAAAAAATGGAGCTTGAACCAAAGACTGGCTTCCATTTTCACAAACTAGCGCTTGAGAACATGATCCCACCTCTTTACACACTATACGAACCCACAGGACCAGTTTTGCAAGCAGAGATTCAACTAGTCCTGAATGTACATAGCTTTTGGTGGCGAAACTACCTTTTGCATTCAGTTATAGAGTAATCCTAGACTTAGTTAACAATGATGATTCTCAGTTCAAAGTCAACGCCTACATACACAGGGATCTCTGAACCCCTAACAATTAAGCAGGGAAGGACTAGTTTGAGCTTGTATATGGGGTTTCCCCACACCTGATGCTTCACTCTAACATGACAAGGTAACTGAAACTGAAAGCGTAACTTCAACCAGCTGATTGTCTCAGACTTGTATTATGTCAGAACCACAAGACACAGCACCCTTTCAAAGTATTCATAATGTTTCCTCTAGCTATTCCTGCAGATCTATTAAACTGGGAAAACCAGATTAATTTGAAAATGTTGGGGAATCCCAATGCCTAAACCTGATAGAGATATCTGAAGCTGCTAAGCTCCTCGCCATAGGTAAAAAAAAAAAAAAAAAAAAAACACGTTTATTTTTTAACACTTGTTGTAAATAAACACACAAACAGGAACACCATATTTAGTCGGATGATTAACACAAAGAAGGAAGACAAAAAATCTGAAGTCTATTCAAAAACCTTCATGATGTAGAGTGAAGTGTAATGTTTATTACACTAAAGTTTATATCTAGATTGAGGTGTCTACATGCAACATTAGAAGCACATCTCATGTTACATAGGATGCTGGTGTTCCTGGAAAAAGAAAACCAGTTAAATTAATTGTTATGACTCTGAAACTATAATTCTACCCAAGGATGGACACTCTAGCTCCTGGCAGATTTCAGGAAAGCTGGCACGGAAAGTCCCTGTGCAAACTCCCGTGCATGGAAATTAATGGAAATATGGCACTAAGGGCATGGAGCGACAGAGAAACAGAAAGTGAGATGCAGTGGGAGAGCAAGTGTGTGCAAATAAGGGTCTGAAAGGGGCTTTTAGTGACGCTCTCTGAATTTCCACAAAGGCCATCTGCCGCCTCTGCTTCACACAGTTCAAGGACCATAAATAAAGGCAGTGAACTTTGAATGCTTCCCGACACATGTAACCACTACAGGCACTGGAATCCACCAAGAAGCCCATCCTGTGTGTTTACCTGATAATACGTACTCCCTCACACACCTACAACCCAGCCCTATCATTAAAGAACACAATGCTATCAGCTGATTAGTAGGGAAATTGGTACTTTCCACAGTTAAATATGTGAAACAGGTACTGCTTACCTGCCTAACTCAGGTACAGCTATTCAACAAGCGTTATGATGATGACAACAACAACAGCTACCTGTCTGATGAAAAAAAGACATTAAAAAGACAAACTCCTACCAAGTATTAAGGACGGCAGAAAAGGTTTTGGTGAGAATCCTGAATCAAAGTTTACTCTATTAAAATTATAAATTGTACATTAAAAGACAACAAAGCATGACTGAGTGAATGGGGGAAGTTTTGGCTTTAGGAACCTGGAGATCAATGTCAATTTACATCGTGCATCGTGACAATAAGAATCTTCTACAACTACCTGTGTAAGCATTGTGACATTATTTACACTAAGCGGTACAGTGCACACGCTCCTTCCAGACAAAAACGGCATGAAATCGAAAGAACTCAAAATTCTAGTCTCAACAATTTAACATAAACAGTTCTAAACCAAGAGCTCATGCTCTTTAAATCTACAGTATCATATCCAGCACGCATACACAAAGCGACAAGTTAGGGGGAGCCAATAAACACTCTTCCGTCCTGCCTGACTTGGAGATCTTGTTATAATAATGCAGGATATTAAGTAAACAAAACCAAAGCATTCCGAACTTCTCCTTTTGGAATTTTACGAAATAGTAATCTCAGTTCAGGGTGGAATACTGTTCTGTAATGAAGAAAAAAAAAAATGGGTTGAGAAGAAATAGTTGTGAACAATGACTATTTGTTGTCCAACCGTAAGATACTGACGGGTTCTCTTTAGGAAGAAAATTGTCTTTAGGAAATGTCCTTCAGTGCCACCAGGCAAGCCAGATTCTCTCTTACTCCTGCTCAGCAGAGTTCATGATCACGTGAATGCTGGCGTGTTTAACAAGAGCCTTTGCTCATTGTGACTGGTCAGCGCAGGTCTCCATGGGGCTGGGCGCTGCACCTTCATCATTACTGCTGTCCACTTCCTGGTCCAGAGTGGCCTCGTCGTCTAGGCGCTGGCTGGTGTAGTCGGTGATTTCCAGGAAGCCGCTTGGCTCCACTACGACATTTGACTGACTCGAGTCAGGCATAATGGAGTACTGTGGGATCACCTACAGGAGAGAGGGAGAGAGACAAACGGTTTATTTGCAATACAATACAACAGTGGTCTCATTGTGCAACCTTTACCATGTAGGATACAGAGGGGAAAAATTCATATTAAATCATAATGTCGTAATAGTAATAATGCTTTGTATAGGAATGGGACCAGATATATTGGTAATAATAATGTCCATGAGATCGAGAAGTAAAATTTATTTATTTATTTGGTACACAAACATATGGTAATCAGGACTAAGACTCAGGTCCTGGTTTTATTGTATTCATTGTTTTTTTTTTTTTTTAAATAATGCATTCCATTGTGAAATTCCAAAAGTCAAGGTCACTGTACAAAAAAAAGGCTACAAGGAAAAAAGGAAGGAAGGGAAACATATTGGGACAAAAGAAATGTCTTAAAATGGGAACGGAAGTATAGTCACAATGGGCTTGGGAAGATGGCACTAAAAGATCTGCTCCCCTATTGATGTCAGTGTGCTCTTAGGTACTACCAGTACAGTGTGAGCAGGGTGTAGGGCTGTAGGAGCTCAGAGAGATAAGACGGGGCGAGGCCATGTTACGCTTTGTAAGTGAGAAGTAGGTGCTTGTATATGATACTCTGTGAAACAGGTAACAAATGTAGCTTTTGTAGCACAAGTGTAATGTGTGCTGGGTGTTTGGTATGACTAAGGACTAGCAGCTGAATTCTGAATGGGTTGGAGCCTGTTTAGGTAATTAGAGTAATCTAGCATGATGTTATCAGTAAGGGTTGAAGCCGAGCAGAGCCGATAAAAAGTGACTTTTGTGAGCAGCATATTATGGGGCTCGTATGAAAGTGTGTTGTCAAAAATTACACCTAGATTACAAACAGAAGGTTTACATCTCTATAAACTGACTCACACTGCAGCCCGCACTGCCACACTAGGCAATGCCACTATTTTGAGAATTCAGAGAAACAGAATTGAGCTGCTTGCAAACACCTTTACACAAAACTGACATTTTTAAACATCATTACCAACCCGCAAGATTATTAAAAAGATAGCGCACTTGCTTTTTCTCATCATCATGCAGATTAAACCACAACATGAGTCATTTTATCTTGAAAAAAAGCTGTAACACATTACATGAAATGTCAGTGGATTTAATTTGTCCCTGAGTGTAAGACTTTTTAAATGTTTTTTTTATACCTTGTAAAGATATAAGTGTGTTCAGAAAAACTTTGTATGTAGTTACCAACACAATAATTCCTTTTTTTTAAAAAAACAGTCTGAAAATATTTTGCTTATTATCCTTTTAAGAGTAATTTTAGTTGAATGTGTAATCATTGTGAGGCTTTGTCAGCCTTCTGACACAAAAGTGAACTCCCCAAAACATTTTTATTTAAAAATGATGATTGTCCTTTTTTTTAACAAAATAAAGTTAAAAGTGAATACAAGAGAATTGTGTGTTTTGCCATTAACTATAATCTTGTTACGCAACAATTAATCAAAGGACTACCAAACATGCAACACAGGCAACATCAATAAATCTACTATCAGTTACAGCAGTTAGTGCACCACTCTGATATATTGGTTATAACAGTATATCAGTTTTTGACATAGCAACAGGCAATAGTCTTTTGTCATGGTAAAAGCTTCACTGTGCCTGTTAGATACCTAGCTAACTAGCTAGCAAACATCACTTGATAAAGTGCATGTACCCCAGACAATGGACTATTTTACCTTATTAAGTAGTAAAGCAATGCTATGTCAATATATCTGCATTATTATAATCACCGTTCCTTTTGCATTGCAGCTTGTCTTCATCAATACTTGAACTTTTCAAGCTTATCCTCCTATAAAACCTTTTTTTTAATTTAATCTTTTTTTTTTTATATTTTGTTAAAAGCAAGTGGCTGTTCACCTGTATAACGTCCAGGTCTTTGCTCTTCTGGATGCGTCCAAAGGTGGCATGTGTGTGCGAGTGTGTGTGTTTGGAGCTGCTGATGAGGGGAGATGTAGAGGCGGCTTTGCTGAAGGTGCTGCAGTCGCTGGATGAGTCCACCACCACGGCCTCGGTGCCTGGCTCGATCTCCGCCTCCATCATAGAGATCTTCAGGATGTCAGAGACGTTGGGCTTCTCCGAGCTGGACTCAGCCTGCAGCTTCACCGCTGCCTCACCGCTGCTGCTGGACACGGGAGGAGCCCCAAATGTGATTTTAGTGACTGCTGCTCCCTGTGTTATGATTGGTTGCTGCACCTGTGACAGAAAACAAGAGAAAAGAGAAAAAAACTGAACATTCAGCAAGCAAAATGTTCACCCAAATCACCTCTGTGTATGTGTTTCATGTGTGCTAGGTCTGTGTGATTTCTTTTTAATCCAGATTGTGTGTGTGTGTGTGTGTGTGTGTGTGCATTCCAACCTGGCTGCTGCTGCTTGCCGCTTTATCCGAGGCCACGGGATGGTGGGCCTGCAGTGGTGGGGGCTGGGAGAGCTGTGTGTGTGTGTTGGGTCGGTTGTGTGTGCTTGGTGCCTGCTGTAGTCGGGGCAGCTGTGGAGTGTGGACAGGTTTAGTGGGGGGAGTGGGTTGAGCTCCAGATCCAGAGGGAGCAGAAAGAGGGGGAGCAGGAGAGACGGAGGGTTTATCCGTCCGTGTGGTCGCTGATGGAGCTGGAGGCCTGGAACTGGGGATGATTTTGGATGCCTCAGTCTGGCTGAGAGGTGACTTGTTGGGCGTGGATATGGAGAGCACCACTGGCTTGCTAAGGGTGTGTGTGGGGGTGCGGTGCTGCTGTAGAGGGGGAGGAGGAGGAGGCGGGGCCGAGGGATTTACTGATCTGTAGAACAGTCCAGTTTGAGGGTCCAATGTGTCACCTTCCAATTCTCCCTCTTCCACTATGGCCTGCTCCTCCAGGGGCTTGCCAGCACCTGCCTGCAACACACACACACACACACACACACACACAAAAGCTAGTCTCTCTTTCATTAGCAAAACGGTCACAGTCTCTTAGGTTACATTTCCATAGCAGGCCAAATGAGTGCCACATTGCATTAAAACTGAATGTAGTCGCATCTGCTTGTATACCCACACTGGTTAGTATAATGATGCAGGCAGATGTGCGCTGAGTATTTAAATGCAGGCGAAAATGTGAGACTTTACTGTGGGTCAGGTTTTACATTAATCTCAGCCTTCAATAACACAGACATAAAATTTTAGTATGGTGACATGCAGTTTGGAATGCAATCCATGTTCTCTTCACACATTCCTGAAGTCAAAAGTCATACAGTGCTCAGCTGAGTAGAATGCTCACATGAAATATTATGTTTTATACAAGTATGTATATATACACAGTATATAGTAACTAGAGTGTACTTCAGAACAGATAGTGGATGTAGTGAAAGTAAAAGCTAGTACACAAAATTTCCAGAGGAACAGGACGTTTGAGACAAATGTGCAAGTGCTTCTGAGGCTGCTTTTACACTATATAGTCTCAGAAGCACTTTGCTTACACAGCTGAAGGATATGCGTCATCACCAATGTCCTATTTCTCTAGAAACTTTACTACACTTAATTTTTGCTATATCCATATATATTAACAAAGTACCTCCATTTTCGGGGGCTCAAAGGTACTTTGGACAAAGTTACATAACTGTAAATATAACCATAATTTTAATACTTGGATGAAAATCCTTTCCAGTCAATGACTGCCTGAAGTCTGGAGCCCATG
>CM075019.1:10441772-10484484 GCA_037576675.1 Pangasius sanitwongsei | reverse complement strand
TATAGATTTATGTTGTTTTTTCAGCCTAATGATGGCCTCCTTCACTTGCATTGAGATCTCCTTGGACTTCATATTGGCAGCTCCAGTCGAACAGCTGCCAAACGCCAACTCAATACCTGATATCAACTCCAGACCTTTTATCTGCTTCATTTGTCTTGAAGTAACGAGGGAATATATACATATACACACACACACACACACACACACATATACACACGTGTGTGCGTGTATAATTCCAATTTTAGCTGTTTTAGTTATAATTTACTATTACAAAATGTTAAGTTATTTTCCTTACTTCAACTTGAGGTACATATGCAAACTTGCTCTGGGAATATTTTTCCATTCTGAGTAATAACAGTGCAACAAATCAGCAGCAAAGTATCTTTAATTCGTTCTCTTCAGTAATGATCTTTTGAAGAGAAGTGATTATTTTTCAACACTTCAGTTTAGATCAAACCTACACATGGCTGCTAAAGGCATCAGCTCAGAATTACACAAACACACAGTTTTACCCTAGTACCTGAACAGTGATTGAGCTGGTGCTGGTGGATGGAGCAGTGTTGGAGCTTTTCACTGTGGAAGAGAGAGCTGATGACTGACTGCAGGATGTCGATACGTCACCTCCTGCTGCAACCTTCCCCGCTTTACCTGCACACAGAAACAGAAACTTTTCTCACTCAGCACACTCATACACACAAACACACTAATTCACACACTAAGTACAAACTTATCCCGCTGCATCAAGAAATTCAGGTTTCAAAACTGGTAACGGCTTCTAAATTAGCTAATATGTTGATGGATTATTGAACCAATAACTTCACAGCTTGAAATCACTCTAAATATTTAAAGTGAAGTTGGATTCTAAAACTTTGAAAGACTTTAATGGAGCAGTGTGTATTTTTAAGAGGCCTCTGCTGCCTTGTGAATTGCAATAAAAAACAAATAAAACCTGAAACCTGAAATGATGAAACTAGCCAGATCTACATGGCAATTTCTCACCTTTGAAATTATATTTAAAAATAAATTATTTACAGGGCTAGAGACGCTTGAGGCACTGGTCAGGATACAAAAAAAAAAAAAAAAACTTGATCACTAGAGTTATATTTTGTACAAATTAAATGTTCTTAGTTTTAGGTTTGTATTCGCGTTTTCTTTCTTTTTTAAATTAAAAGTTGCCCGTTTTCCAACATTAACAGTTAACAGTACTGATACCGGTGGCCTCTGCTGGGGTCTCGGGCTCGCCTGCAGCCTGGCCTGAGGGTTCAGGCGACTGCCTCCTCTCTGTGGGCATCTGTATTGGCACCGCCATCTGACTCAAATCGATGGTGTGCTGCCGCGGCTTGGCCTCTGCCTTTTCCTTCGCTGAGCAACACACACACACACACGTTATTATCAGCACCAGAAAAGTGAGCAATGATTACCTAAAGAGGGGCAACAGGTCAAGTAGCCTTCAATAACACATACACACACACACACACACCTGTGGTCTGCTGCAGCTCCAGCAGGGCTTTAATGGTAGACGTGGCAGACTGAGCCTCTCCACTCATGTCCTGGTAAATGATGGTGGGACTCGCTTCCACTGAGACTTCTTGTTCTGTCCACTCCTGGCCCCTGGAGCTGATGACATGCACGACTGACTGGGTATCTGAGGAATGGCAGAAAAGTCAAGCTTAAACACACTAGTATGCCAATAATTCCTCTGAAGCATTTGGTTATTTCTACTAGAGAGGGATCTGTAGATCATTACTCATAAATGACAGTCTGTATCACATGCTATTCTAGATAGACATCCGGATTGTTTTTTTTCCCCGTGATACCTATTTGTTAGACATTTCTCTTTAAACTCTTTTCATTACTCCTTACTAATAGATGTATGGTAGTGTAATATAGTGCCCTTCAGAATTATGGTCTTTATAAAAAATATGCAAAAATGATTATATAAAATAAACAATATACATAATAATTAAACATTCCACTCAAACAATTGAACAAATGTCTCTCTGTTCTCCTCATTAGAGATTTTTTTTTTAAGTAACAGTATTTTCACACATACATATAGTCATTTTTGATAAACTGATGTTCTGTTCAGTTTGAAAAAGTCTGTTGTTGCCTTGAACCATGTCCTGTTTCCCTGTTTCACACAGGCAAAATCTCCACTACCATCCATTATCATGGGAAAAGCCAAAGAACACTAAAGTGACAGATGGTTGCTGACCTGCACAAATCAGGTAATGGTTATAAAAAAAGTACACAAGCAGTTCAAAAGATCACTAAGCAGAACTGGGGCCATAACAAAACGTTTCATGTCTTAAACCGTTGGAAATTTGCCTGGAATTGGACTTATGTTTAGCACCCTGCCCCCACCCCGTAGTGAGGAGGATAGTGAATGAGGGAGTGCTCAAAGATCGCAGTTTGTGAACTGCACAATTTAGTTGATTAAAATGACCTTATAAAAACATTTTCAGAACAATAAGCTGTTTAGAAGCATTGCAGGAAAGAGGCACTTCCTGATGCCTCATCACTTCATCATGCATTGTCTGAATGTCACCAAGTGTCATCAGAACCACAATTAGCATTGTGTGTTGCGGTCAGATGAGATCAAAACAAACATTTTGCTCATGCACACCATCAGCGAGATTGGTGACAAAAGGGGACTGTATACAAGGAAAAGCATGTGACACCCAGTGTTAAATCTGGTGGTGTTAAATCAGTGTTATTCATGCTTTGGGGCTGACTTGTGTTTGGTGGTTCAGGGGCTCTTGTAAAGACTGACGGCATCATGAATTCTGCTAAGTACCAGGACATTTCTGGCCATATGTACATATATATACACACACACACACACACACATTATATATATATATATATATATATATTTGCGTGTGTGTGTGTGTATATATAATGTGTGTCTGTGTGTATATATGACTTGGCCATAGACAGAGCTTTCAACAAGATCATGTGTACAATGTCCCTCTAAGTCTGAGCTCAAAATATCAATTATTGAATATGTTATTCTTTTTATATATTATACATAAAGCAACACATAGCGACACTGTACTTCTATTACTATGTTTCTCTAATGCTTGTTAAAATAATGCATGTGCTGCTGTTTAAAATGAAAGAAATGGTCTCAGAACTATTTTTAAACATTAAAGAAATTTTTTAACTTCTAAACATTAATGAAAAAAAAAAAAACCTGACTTCCATGTTTAAAAATATACTCTGGAATTTTGTAACAACTGAGTAAAATTTTACATTAACCAAAGGGGAAAGCATGTGGCTCTCTCACTCTCCCTCACCATGAGTATTGTCTGAAGATGTTGGGCTGCTCTCCATGTAGGATGGAGAGTCATCCTTGAGCGCCCCCTCCTGGCTGGAGCCCGGAATTACGCCTGCCTCAGAACCGCGGGCCACCTGCTGCAGCGTCTCGCTCACCAGCTGCCTTGCCTGCTCACTCACTACTGTCGCCTGGAACGCCATTGGCTTCGGCTTTATCAGCACCTGCAAGGCATTCTGGGTGAAATGCTGTTTCGGCACAAGGTAAATCAGGCGTTTTCTAAAATGATCTAATGCATGACTCTGTAGCAGACCTGGGTCTTGCCCTGCTGGCCGTAGACAATCTTGGTGGGGATGAGCTTGGTGGTGGTGGACGGCTGCACAGCCGAGCCCAGACTCTTCGGCTGCGTTACGATCATCTTAGTGATGGGCCGAGATGCTGTGATGATGGCAGGCTTTGCTCCCGGCACAGCCTGCAGAGCTTTCTCCCCCTGAGGATCACGCACACTTTTAATTGACTTCAACTCATAACAAATGGTTTATAGCAAGAAATAGAGCTTAAAGATTATTATTATGATCCTACCCCAGCGTTTAACAGTGTGGTGACCACATTCTTCCCAGGTAAGCCCTGGATGGTGGTTCCTTTCCCAGTGGTTTTCTGCACCACTATGACATTGGGTTTGGAGGTCATGGGAATGGTGGTGATCTTTGTGGTGGTGCCTATCATTTAAGAGCGCAGACATGAAATCATCATAAGTACTACAGAGACCAAGTGTTTCAATTATTCAGATTCTCTCTTTCTTTCCTGCCTTTCTTCACTCTGTCTATGAGTGTACATCTATTCATGTATTTCTCATTAAACTCATTACAAACTTCTAATCATTACAACACATTATGTAAGGATTCACGGTTTCATATTTTATCATGCCATGACTAGAGGGACACCCGAGCAGCTACGAACTTTTGCAATAACCATACACTCAGTGCATCATCAGTGACACATGAAAGAACTAAGGCTTATCCAACATAAATTCAAACACCCTGTTTCACCTCTTATTGCCTTTTCTCCCATCAAATTACCGGATACTATGTTGGTGCTGATGATCTTCCCACCCAGTGTAGCAAGAGACTTGGGCACCACTGTTATAATGCTGCCGCTGGTGGTTTTCACGTATGTGGCCCCAGCAGGTGACGTGGCCATTCGAGCGCCGATGGATGGAGTTACTGAGGGCCGGGTGTACGTAGCCTGGGTCCCTGCACACACAGAACACACACTAGGTATGTAAACATCCACGTGTTGTGTACATTTTATAAGGCTTTCCAAAAAGTCAGCAAAGGAAAATACAAACCGTTTACATCATGTTTATGTTCACATTAGCTAATGTTAGGTTTAATCTAAATTTTTCCACCTCAGTGATGCATTGTGCAGTAAGGCATGCTTAAAACTTCTTGTTTCCTTTGAGGTTGTGTCCAAACTCAAAATTCCCTTAAAAAACAGATGGAAACCTGACTACTACTTAAGGAATCTCTGCATGAGCCACATGCACACACACCAGCACAGTGTATTACATTGTTTAGCTGGTTTTGATGAATTTAACCAGGAAAAGAGTACTAACCAGGCACTAATAAGCCTTGGAGTTAGTATTCAGACCTGATGTACCTGTAGGGGTGGAGACCAGTTTTGTGGTCATAATTGCTCCATTGCTGCTCACCACCATGATGGGACCAGAGCTGCTACTCGGCATGGCTGCACTCGAGGGCTTCGGCAAAATCTTACTAGGCTGCATCTGCTGGGTGATGATCTTTACACCTACACACATATGGTCCAAACAAAAGATGTATCTTTTTGCATCTGGCTGTTCATATGGGAGAATATTATTTAAAAGCCTAAATACCACTCCACTTCTATGTTTCTCATACAAAGATGGTCATGGAAGACAACACACATTAAGGGAGAAATAAAGTTCTAATATAAAATTGACATTCAGTTGAAAAACAATCCCCATTACAAAGTCACAAGTATACTTCTTAAATGCCCTTTTTGTTTTTGACCCATATCACACCTAATCTGACTGATCATACAAATGGTTTCAAAAGTCCTAGGCCTCTACTAAGTTTTATTTTGTCAATCAAAAACACAAAATATTAGTGCTGATACATACTGATCAATAATATAGCAACTTACACATATAAGAAATTAAAGAATTTCTTTTTTTTTTTTTTTAAATTAAGAAATTAAAAATTAGAAATCTGGTAACAGCACTGTATTTCCACCATATCTCTGCCATTCTGCTCTCCAAGGGTTGCGTTACTTCAAGCTGTCTTGAACTGTTAAATCATACTTTACCATATACGAAATGCAAAAAAAAATGATACATTAGAAAAGATAACATACATTTATTCACAGCTGTGATAATCTGGGGGAAATTATTTGAGAACAGACTTTCTATCGAGTTCTATTGCTTAAATATAATTTGAGGAAATTGTCTCAGAATTTCTAGTGGACTGACATTTGGAACCTGAGATTGTGGAATCCAGATGAAGAGAGAGTTTGGGTTCTGACCTGACTCTTGTTTGATCTGTATGGTGGGTTTGGTCACCGACACTGTACTGGTGGTTTGAGG
Organism: Pangasius sanitwongsei; assembly: GCA_037576675.1. Classification (NCBI taxonomy): domain Eukaryota; kingdom Metazoa; phylum Chordata; class Actinopteri; order Siluriformes; family Pangasiidae; genus Pangasius; species Pangasius sanitwongsei. Next base: position 10,478,584 of record CM075019.1, on the reverse strand, counting down.
TGAGGAAGAGAGAGGAGATGCAGACAGGCCTTTGGGTGAAACTGATTGCTGTGGCTGCTGCTGTTGTTGCTTTGGGAACTGGAGGATCTGAGAAGGAGAACCCACCAGAGCCTTGGGGGAGGGCATTCTTGCTGTGGCCACCTTCACTGCTGCTGTGGAGCCAGCTGAGCCAAAAGTATACACACACACACACACACACACACACGGAAAAGAGAGAGAGAGAATGTTAATCCGACAGAAAATTTACCAAAGAATTATGTTCTCATGCACACACACACACGCATGCACACACACGCACGCACGCACACACACGCACGCACGCACACGCACGCAAACACACGCACACACACGCACGCACACGCACGCACACGCACGCACACGCACGCACACACACACAAATAATTGGAGAGAAAATTTACCAAAGAATCTTGTTTTCTCTCTCTCTCTCTCATACACACACACACACAAAAACCAATGTTAAAACAACACTGATTAAATTATTCACGCACACTTGTACTTACTTTGAGCCACGGTGGACATGACCACCGTGGGAGTAGAGGACACCACAGTTGTCACGGCGACAGGGCCAGGGGCAGTGGTGGTGCCTGCTGAAATCACCATGGTCTGCTTCTGACCGGATGATGTGACTGCAGAACTGGACACCAGCTTCGACACGGCGGCATAATTATGAGACTTGGAGAGGATGTTGGGAACAAAGCTGGAGCTTGCAGAGGTCGTAACAATAATGACCTAAGGAGAAGCAAAGAGATCATTTCATAAAGGCAAAAAGAGAAGTAGAAAGAGGAAGCGACTTCTTTTAGACACAGCGGCTACTTATCTATATGCTTTATACACTGCCACCCGCTCATATAACGGTTTACTTTACATGTGATTGGCCCAGTCAGTCTGGTTCATCCAAATGCTGCTGTTGTGTTCAGTGTGTACACACCGTTTTACACTTGCACACTGATTACACTTCTGTGTTTTGACTTCTGTATCATCTTGAATGTTGCACTGTGGTTCTAGAGGCTTGATATTTCAGCCCACTTGTATGCTAGGGGTTTCACAGACTAGCTGCCACTATGGGGATGTCAGCTAGTCAGAGTGATGGAAAAAGCAGTGCGGTAAGGAAATTCAGGCAGATTGTAAAGAATGCAGACGAAATGTACTTTAGCCTAGATGAAGTCAATTCTATAGTCAACTGCACACTGAGAAACTAAACCAAGAAAAGTTTTCTTTCGCATTAATGAAACATTCTTACTTTGTATATCATTATGAATGTAGACGTGTGCACAAGACAATCGCCCACTCCCAAAGGAATTCCTCCTGGAAGTATTTTTGTTGTTCTTTAAGGCTAAATAAAATTCAAATGAAATCTTTGCACTGTGGCATAATGAATTCCATCATGACCAGTGCGCTCAGAGCCAGAGGTTGCACTTCACTATCTAACTTAATTCAACTAGTTTAGCGCAGCGCATACCTACTGACATGGGGACTCATTTTCGGATGCCACTGAAGTAGGAATTGAACAAGCCAGTTCACCTCCTGGGTCATTATCAGCTTGGGAAAACCTCCCACATGCTACTATAGACATAGCATCCTCCATTTAAGGAAGGCTGGGCATTGACATATAAGGAAGGCTGTATCGATGGACATGAGCTTCAGAATCAAAGACTTCAGATCGGACACAAGGAGTGCATTTTAAGAACAGGTATGTCCTAAAATAGTGTAATGAGATCCACAGATTTATCATTTGAAACATTTATTCCACGGATTTGTTTTTGCCATTAACAATGAAACCTTAAAACGAAGCTGGAAATGTAGTCTGTAGCTGTGTATGGCTGGTAAAGGAACTGCAGGTTGACGTGTTTTCTTTGCTCTTTTTTATGAGCATTTAACTGCACTTATAAAACAGCCTAAAAATAGTGATTTCCTGAATCGTGGTTTTTTAAAAAAAACTATTTACAAGATTATTAGTTGACTACTTTATTTAATTAGTGGTCAAATAGTAAAAAATACTAGTTGTGCAACCCATACTATACACAAGTACAGTTCTGTGCAAAAGTCTTAGGCACATGCAAAGAAATGCTGTAGAGCAAAGATGCCTTCGAAAGTAATAATGAAATTAAATGTTTCTACATTAAAAAAATACTATAAAGAGCAGTAAACAGTAATAAATGAAATAAAGTCAATATTTGGTGTGATGATCCTTCGCTTTTTAAAAAAAAAAAAAATAGTAGTCTCAGGTACGATTAGTGCAGTTTTATAAGGAAATGAGCTGTAAGTGTTACTGAGCATCTTGCAGAAGCAGCCACAGTTCTTCTGGAGCCTTTGACTGTCTCACTTACTTCTTATTTTTGCAGCAAAACCCAGCAGCCTTCATTATGTTTTTTTTTTTTGTCTGAAAAGTGGCTCTTATGTAATCTGCTGCTTTCTTTACTGACATACAAACATTTTTCTGTAACATTTAATGTTTGTACTGGAAAACTAATGTTTGGAAATCTAAAAGTTTTTGTACTGAATCAATAATGTAGAAGTCATAAAATAAAAAATCTATAACAAAGTTTGTACTAAAAAAAAAATTAGGGTGCCTGAGACTTTAGCACAGGACTGTATGTGGTTGGAATGACAATAAAAACAGACTGAACAGAGATGAAGAGTGTGTACTGACTTTCTGGGTGGTGGTGTTAGTGGCCTGTGTGCTTGGCTTGGTGAAGGTGATTTTCACTGGAGACATGTGTGGCGGCAGCGAGTTTGCGATGCTCTGCATCAGGTTGCTCATCTTCGGGCTGCCGCTCACCGGCACCGTGATGCTCTTTGAGGTGGGTGGGGTCACTTTAGGCACCTCCTTTAGCAGAACAGGCGATGAGCCTGAGGAGTTGGTACGCCGGCGTTTGCGAGGCTTTTCATCTTCATCAGAGCAACTTACGCCTGAGAGAGAGCGAGACAGAGAGAGAGAGAGAGAGAGAGAAAAAAAAGAGAGCAAGAGATTGTCATGAGAGCACTCAAACTGAAGTACTGAAATTTTTAAAAGTATGCTTCTAAACGGCCATTACTGAGAGGACCAAATGATGGACGTTCTGCTCTTAAGAGTCATAATGGTACATACATTACAAATACAATACAATACAAAAACACATAAATACACTTTCATATTTATTTTTATTTGTTATTCATTTTTACAGTATCCAACTTTTCCCATTGAAAAATAGCCTGCTTTACAAAGGCAAATATTTGTTAGACCAACAGGAACTGCAACTGCTAAATGAAACTGGCTGCAGTGAAAGCACATTTTTTGGCTTGTGGTCTACATTATTAATCAGCATTATTTGTTCTTGTTCAGATAAGCTTCAGTGAATGGGCTACAAAAGAATATTAACTACTGCTTAGAAAAGTGACACTGAAGTGAGTTCTGAATAGCTGTTGCATACAATCCCCACAGACACAGCTCTCACTCTAGAGGACAAGAAGTAGGGCAAACTCATAAAAATGACAGAGAGAGAGAGAGAGAGAGAGAGAGAGAGAGCTTTTATTCAGGAGATATTTAATTGGGTCAAAATGTCCCCTTTAAATGTGAAACACAAAGGTTATTTTAGTTCTTTCTGCATCCATTTCATCTTTCTCACACACACACACATACACAAACACGCATGTGCACACAAGCATGTACAATTATGATTATTTATATTTTTCTATTAGGTCATGATATGACAAAGACAGAGAAATTTGAATGTGTGTGTGTTTGGGTACTTACTCTTCACATACACAGTACTCCCGCTAGGCAGCACTACGACGTTGGAGGCGGGGCTTGTAGGCCGAGGTGACTTGACTGCAGCTGCTGCACTGCTGCTGGGGGCAGATACACTAGGGGGCGTGGCTGTAGTGCTGGTGTATGAGTAACACACTACCACTGCAAAACAACACCACCACCACCATTTTAACACAACACCACAAGCAATTCCAAACTAGCTCCCAAAATATTTCATCCTTCCTTATTTACCTTCTTTGTTGCCAGTCTCTGCAGGAAGAAGCAGAGAGGAGTTCTGATGTGCCGTGGCACTGGCTACCGCATTGGCAGTCACTGTAAAAGCTGTCTGAGGCACCAGCCTGGGCATCAGGGGAACCAGCCTACGCCCTTCAATAGACCACTCTGAGGAGCTGTTCGGCCCAGACATACTGTTAAACAAAAAATAGACATATAGAGGTATTTTAATGTTGATGAAGTCTGTGGCACTGGATTTAAGGCATGAAGCTTTCATCTGCAGTGTAGCGAGTTGCCTCTCTTACTGGTATGCGATAGTAGTGAGACGCTCATCGTTCACCGCACGCCGCACCTCTGCACGATGGCGCTCAGTTGAAATGCTGGTAAAAAAAAAAAAATCATGCATCAGGTTAACAAAACTTACATTCTGCTCTGTGGTTAGTTGACTGGGATGGTTTAAAAAAATTATATATATATATATATATATATATATATATATATATATATATATATATATATATTTTTTTTTTTTTATGGTCAGGTGTCCAAAAAATATAGTGTACTATGTATATATTATCATTTTTGTATGCGTTTAAAAAGGGTGGACAAATCATAAATTCATTAGCTAGCCTACCGGGCAAGTAAATGCTCCAGTGCGCTGCCCAGTCCCATGTTTTGTTTGCCCAGAAACTGACCAGGTTAAAAAGTGGTAACATAACATAGGGCAAACTAGTCTGCTAGTCGCAGGTTATCTGTTAAGTGTCCGCTACATACAAACAGTTCTACTGTCAGCCAGATTGCACTGATGTGCGTGGTACAGCAGATGGTGGAAAAATTCTGCTTGTCCCAGCCACCCAGGCTTGTGATCTGTCCATCCCATGTTTAACTAATATTACTGTCTGTTTACACTGAAATACAGACCCAACGAAACATTAAGTGAAATCACACACTGCAGTCAACTACACAGCTACAACAGTTGTCATGGCAAGCAGAAATCAGGAGACTTTAGCCAAATCTGCTACATCGAGAAACATGATCTATATACTACAAATCCTCAATAAAAATGATAAAATGATAAAATACTACAGTACACACACACAGCGATGTATTTCTGATTCTGATTTCTGCTCTACGTGTTATGAACATGACCATAATAAAGTATTGCTATGGAAATTCAAATGATTTTATATCATGAATAATGTAGACTTATTTGAGAGTTATCTTGGCATGCACATATACCACATATAATAATACATTTATACAGAGAGAAGTACACAGGAATATGTTTATACTTGCATTATAACCTCCTTATGGCATTTCTGTATGCACATGCCAGCTAAAACAGCAACGTACACTTCTTACAATGTGTTCTGATAATCTGTGTGAGGATGCTTATTTTCATCTGTACCCGTCTGTCTCCCAGGGAGCACATAGATTTGTTCTTTAGGTATCTTAATTTTATCTACGTTTACTCTTCTTTATGATCCGGGTCCCTGGAGGACTAATGGTCAGGCACAGCGCTCTCACCGCTGTAGCCTGGGTTCGATTCCAGTCACTGGGGTTGTGTGCAACAGTGTGCTCTCAGTGCCGGTCCCAAGCCCGGATAAAGAACAACAACCACAACTCTTCTTCGTGACCAGATGGTGTACATGACCATCTTTAAACTCTCAGCCCTGCTCACTGCATTCTGAGATGCTGCATAAATCTTAAGGTGTTTAAAAACACACACTGATCACAGTCTTTTATAGCAAATCTGTTGAATCTACCTTAATACTTTGGTAAGCTCCCCAAGCAGATCTTTCTTGTCCTTGGTGAGATCACCCTGGGCACGAAGCGCACTGATCACTCCGGCATATGCCTCCAGCTCTACACGCAAAACCAGTCAGAACACAGTTATACATGAACACTACGTTTAGAGAAGTCTTCACATTTCTGACTTTTAAGTACCACATATAATCGATTAGTCACATGTCAGATCGCAGATAATAAAAGCATCTCACCAAGCTTGCGCAGGATTCGTTTACAGTCATCTCGGCTGAGGTCGAGAAGTGTAGGCCACACCACCGGCATGGTGGCAGGCAGCTGGGGCTTCTCCTGCTGAATCATCCACTTTTGAAAAACAGAAATAAACTATCAAGAGCAGAGCCATCTTTTGATAGCAGAATAAACAGATTTGTATGTGAACATTTTTTTTGCTGTTGTAAAAACTATTCATCCCATGGATGTTAATTTTGTTAATCTACATAAAGAACACATTGATTTAAAAAAATAGCATAAGAAATAATCCTTATGTTTTGTTTACTACTATATTTTCTGTGTTGCACGAGTCACAGAAATAAAATCGTTACCTCTGGGAGCCAGTGAACACTGTCAGAAATGTGCACGCTCTATTTAGTGTGGATCTTCTAGAAGACGTTACCCTTCAAGAAAACCATAATGAAGAAGAAAAATCATTCATTCATTTATGAATGCCATGGTTGTAAATGTTTCTATTTAAATACCATTACAAACATTATAAATATTCTGAAGTACTTTAAGAATATGTGCTGTGACTTTTTATTTTAAAAAAAAGAGCCTAGCGACAAATCTAGCAACTTTCTGAGCAGCCATTAGTGACTGTCTTACACTCGATACAGCTCTCCAGCTCATCACAGCTGCTGGTTATGTCTGTTGAGAGAGCAGGTTTGGTCGACTCAGCCATGTGTAAAGCCTGACTGAGCTGCCGCTTGTGTGGGCAAATATTCTCAACCAATCACTGATCACCATTATTTCTAACAACCAATCACTGATCACCATTATTCCCAACAACCAATCACTGATCACCATTATTCCCAAAGACCAATCACTGATCTCCATTATTCCAAACGACCAATCACTGATCACCATTATTCCCAACGACCAATCACTGATCACCATTATTTCTAACAACCAATCACTGGTCACCATTATTCTCAACGACCAATCACTGATCACCATTATTCCCAAAGACCAATCACTGATCTCCATTATTCCAAACGACCAATCACTGATCACCATTATTCCCAAAGACCAATCACTGATCTCCATTATTCCAAACGACCAATCACTGATCACCATTATTCCCAACGACCAATCACTGATCACCATTATTTCTAACAACCAATCACTGGTCACCATTATTCTCAACGACCAATCACTGATCTCCATTATTCCAAACGACCAATCGCTGATCTCCATTATTCCCAACGACCAATGAATGATCACCAATGTTTGTCAAACGTTTGTTTAAAGTTAAACTCTCTTCTTGGCTAAATTTAGTAATAAGTAATAAAAGTGAGTTATTTCAACTGTAGCCATTTCCTTTGTGTCTGTTTACCAATTATCACTTGAAATTATGGAAATTAGAAACTGGAAATGGAAAAATATTTGTAAACATCTAAATAGTCAGTTTGTGGTGCCATAACCAAAGACATATTTCTGTAATAAATAAGTTATAATCTATTATATATTTTCTATTCTGTAAAACTATTGTATTCTAGTTTATTCTGAGTGTCTTCAGGAAATCTTCCTTCTTCATGTAATAAGCTTTGATATGCAAATGATTATGACGAGTCGACTAATATGCAAATAAGATTACGTCTTCTAGCGGACTTTTGAGCATGCGTTAGTTACTTTCCCCTGAACAGAGCTGGCAACTCTGTCAAGCCTGCTCCCAGTTTGAGACAGCTATCATTTCATATTCAGATGTTCATCAGAAATTGAGACACACCTGATAAATAACAGTGCAGCTCAGTCAAGGCACAAGCCGAAGCCATTCAAGAGTTTTTACAGGCATGGCTGACTCCATTAGGCTCCTACTCTTAAAAGACAGTTTTATACTGAAAGCAGAGGAAGAGAGGAAAGTCTTCTCTACCAAATAAGCTGGAAAGAAAACAAAACAAAACAAAACAAAACAAACAAACAAACAAAACCCGAATAGCTCCCTAATGGAAAAACATATCCTGTGTAAGTGCGACCAGGAATTCACCTAATATCAAAAACATGTGAAAATATACAATATTGCAAGGCGTCCTTTGGGGAAGCATCTACTTGAAACCAGAGCAATCAGTGAGATTAAACAGCATACAGAATGACTACTGTCATTAAATCGGTACAGATCAGTTAGATGCACAGTCCACTAAGACCAACAGCTAGTTAATTCTCTATAACACAATCCCAAGCAAAATGAGATAAAACACATAAATGGCACTGATCGCGTGAATTTTCCTTTTTGCATTCTGTTTTCCAAAAGAAAAAGAAATCCCTCATCGGCCCCAAGAGGATTTTCTCTCAGCTCTAGCTGGGCAGGGTTGATATTCAAAATTAACCAGCTAGCCTAAACACTAAGTCAACATCAAACCAGCACATTTGATCGTTTAATAACTGTGCACCAGGAAAAAAAAAACTCATGCAACAGGCAGAGATAACATTTTATCGTTGCAAAATGCAGCCGTGTTACCAAATATAGACAAAAATAAGCACCAACCTTTACTAGATCCAGTCAACAAAGTCCGCCATGTTTAATGTTTAATCGACGCCAAAACAGAAGAGCCGCAGCTATAGCTGCCCGCCGGAGTGCCTTAATGCAATTACCGTCCTAAAGGAAATCCATCATCATTGTGTGTATTAAACGTTTTTATTACCAATACAATATGTCTACACATATATTTGCAGAGAGTATCCCAATACTTTGTCTTTTCTATGTTAAGACTAATGGTCGATCTTTTCCCCCTTACAACAGGCATTATTTAGGGTCCCAATCAGGGCCCTCATAAAAAAAACTGCAAAACAGAGCGAAAGCTGTAACTGTGGTTTTCAAGAATATTGCAGGCCGAGACTGAGTCTGAAATGGTTATACCTGCTATAGTGCATTATTTAAACACTAATATAATTCTGGGATTTCATGAACGCATTGGAGAATAATGTAGTTCGCTCTCGGACACGAGTCACCCAAAATAGTGTATTAAACAATGAATAGGCTGCGTTTCCACACAGCGGCCTTGCTTTATTTATTTATTTATTTATTTTTAAAGATGACCAATCTAATGTAATTATAGCGGAATTTTATGAAGGTAGTGTTAGCATTAATTGGGTATCAATGATGAAATGAGTCACTAAAATTAAAAGACTCGGTCTTTGAAAAAGAGCACAGCACAGCGACCTCTGGTGGCTGACTGACCAAAACACCACCTACACACCGATTACGGAAAAAGAAATACTGGAGAGGACGAGAGTGTCCTTAAAACTTTGCAAATGAAGTTCAGCAGTGCAGTCAGGCCACATTTTTAGAGCTCTGTGAAAGTAAACAGATTTGGGAGTGAAACCTGGAGCTGCCAGAAGAATAGCGTATAATAATAATAATAATAATAATAATAATAATAATAATTAAAGCTGCAAACAGCATTTTCGGGGGCCAAGCACCCAAACTCGGTGAGCTACACATTTACAGACATGCTACAACTGTTGAAGAAAAAGAAAAGAAAAAAAACATCGAATAACAATAGGGTGCCTATGCACCTTCGGTGCTTGGCCCCCTAATAATAATAATAATAATGTATTAATAAAAAAATAAACATTACACACAATCATTCAAACAGTTATAGAAACTACTTTCTTTTCTAACAAAACAATCATTCTAATAAACAGGTTTTTAAGTAATAGTAGTTTCTCGGCATATAAATGCACTATGGCAGAATTATTGGCACCCCATAGACTATGTAAAATAAATGCAAACAGATTGGCATCCTTGGAAAAAAAAAAACATAGTTAACAGTCTAACAATAGAGTTCGTGCAGACTGTATGGTGAGGACATAATGTTTTACATCATACACAAATGAAGCACAAAATCACAAACAAGCAAGCTCTGTAAATTGGGCAGATGCACATCTTCTGTCTCTGCGAGTTGCTTATTTACCAAAGCAAGCATAATAAATATGTAAATATGGAAGAGTGGCCCAGTATCCCTCTCCATCCTTGTTAGATATTACAGGAAGAGGCTCAGGGGTTATTGTCTTCAGCGGGAGCCAATAATGGGCACCATGCACATGCACACACACACCTACACCTAAGCATAAAAAGTCCACCTACCAACATGTACCTGGAAGACAATAACCTAATCTCAGGATCAAACTGAGGACCCTTGAGCCCTGTCATCAACAAGGCATTTCTCACTGGGTGTTTTTTTGTTTGTTTGTTTGTTTTTTGCACCATTCTATGTAAACTCTGCAGACTGTTGTGTGTGAAAATCCCAGGAGATCAGCAGATTCTGAAATACTCAATCCAGTCCTTCTAGCACCGACAACCACGCCAAGCTCAAAGGCACGGGTTCACATTTTTTCACCATTCTGATGTTTGATGTGAATATGAACTGAAGCTCTTGACCTGTATCTGCATGATTTTATGCACTGTGTTGCTGCTACATGACTGGCTTATTGGATAATTGCATGAGATGAGAATGTGTATTGGTGTCGTTATAGAAAATCGTGCATAAACGTGGTGTGTGTAATGTACAGAGACAAACACACAGTAATAAGACATCTCAGTTGAGCATTGTACTGACAGGTGTGTATTGACATTTACAGCTGTAAAGGAAGCTTTGGTTTGAAAATAATGATTTAATCCCACAATAGATATTTTTCAGTAAAGACAAATGACAGTTTCTTTATGGACTTTGGGCAAGTTTGCCCCTTTATATTTGTACACTACAGAAAAATCTAAACTAGTCAGTGGCATCTAGAGTCACATTAACACTGAGTGTAGAAACATGATTCTTTTTTGCTACATTGATTGACTGATTGATTCACATTACAAATGTACACAACACCTACAAAAAATAAACTGCTCAATGACAATTTGTAATAATAGATATTATTATTATTATTATTATCATCATCATCATCATCACCACATATTTGGACCCCTTGTAATGACCTGTGTAAGTGTCCATTAAAAATATAGTGAAAAGTTGACTAACTTAATAATTAGAGTCTCAAATAAAATACCAACTTTAAAAATTTGATGACAGTAAACTTCATGTGAATTTTCATTTACGCACAAACCTTCGGCAATGTTGGTCACAAGCCCACACACATTTACTAGCAACATATTTAAAATAATTCTTAAAAAAAAAAAAAGAAGAAAATGTCCCTTACAGACAGCCCAGTCCGTGATTTTCAAGATGGATAAAAACAAGTTATATAGTGGCATGTCGATCACAGACTCACAGACAAATCACAGACTTTCACAGAACAAACGAGAATTACAGCAGAAGCACAATAACATTAATTTGTTAAAACACAAGGTAAAGCATTACACACTGGCTTCATGCAAAAAAGACATGGCAAATACAGTTACAGTCACATTCAAAAGCACCTGGAAGCACCCAACATCAAGCAAGATGTACTTATGCTTACAGTTCAGAACACTTTTGTGCTGAATTCATACTTAAATACGTACTTTTATGTCAAAAATGTTTTTCTTTTCTTCCAGCCAAAACATTCACCTGCACAGACATCTTGTATTATATACAACTGCAAACAAAGTATTCTGATCATCCCTCAGTACTAAAATAAAGTGCACGTTTTTCGGCGGACATCTGGCATCCGGAAAATATTTTTACAAATATTATTACAGTATAATATTTAACCCAAATATGATTGTAAGGGTTTATTAAATGTTAATCCAAATGATGCCAAGTTTAAATCATCTTGTCTTCTCTTCAAAAGAACTCACTCTGAGCAGGTGAAGTCACCGATTTAAAGGACATTATTTCTGAATGTGATCGATACAAACTTCTGAGCCTGCAGAGCACCGATTTCTGCCACGTAAAGCGCTCCGCTTTTCTGATCCAAGTCCACCAGGTGAGGTTTAATGTCGTCAGCCAGCTGGATGGAACTCACCACTTTGCACTGGCCGATAATTCCCACAGGTGGAGCCTCCAGCAGAGTGACACGGTTAGTGTTTAACTGAGCAACCACCAGGTACTTCTGGTCAGGGGTGAGCCTGTAGAGAAAAATTAACTGTACTTGAGCACAATACATCCAAGTTTTGCATCTTAAAGCGTGCACATCTTAAACCACACTCCATTTTTACACTGTGATACAAGAAGTGTAACGTTGTGTTTAATGTGTGTCAATATCACAGGCAATCATTCATTTCCTAAGTGACAAATCCAGATGACTGGCTTTAGATTATTACCAGGTTATTACAGACTGGAAGGCAGTGGTTTAGCTTTAGATGGTTTAGATTTAATCTTATATACACACTGATCAGCCATAACATTAATTATTATTGCTATATACCAAACAAAATGTCACAGAATAGCAAGTAAATAAGGATAGGCATTGCTGTGTGCAACTCTCAGATGCTAATGGGGCACTTGACTGAAGGCAGACACACTTCAGGGGTCTATGCCTTCAGTAAACATTACGCCTCAGGTTGTGTTAGTATTAACTGTAAAACATTAATATGTGGTGTGCTCCAAGTTACTAATGGGAATGATAAAGGTTTTGGCCTTTTTCAAACAGATTAGATATAGATTGGTCCAATAAAACAAAGTTATTTCTAACATTTCACTAAACTCATTGAGAAAACCTAGAAAACCTTTCCAGATTCAGGTATGCTCATCCTTGGTTAGATTTTCAAATTTTATAGTGTTTAAAAATGACATCATTTAAACAAAAATGCTATAATACAAGGTGCCGTGCATTTTATGCACGAGGCCTTTAGTTCTAGGTGCGGTTTCATTTGTTTCGTGTATTTAGACCAAGACGGCATTGCCCATGACTGTATTTATCATCTAGCAAAATAAATTAAAGGTGGGAAAGTTCTTTCAGCCTGTGACTACCTGATCAAGGATAAATGTGGGTCCTCTGGCAAGAAAAACTGAGACGCACTAATTTAGAGTGTCTTGTCTGGACCTTATAACGCTTACTTGAATTAACATCAACACTGGACTTACTTTGCATATCTCCTCTAAATTCATATATCTTTCCACTGAGATGTGCAACGATCACCTCAGAGAAACAGACTATATAATCTATAACAGCAAGAAACATATCAATTAAAATGTGACCACATGCTGAGTGTTTTGTCATCGTCATGTCTCTGGCAGTGATCCTGTCTTACTTCACGGAGTAGGGTGCATCGTCTGTGAAGCAGCTTCCCCATGAGCCCAGCCAGTCCCCTGTCACAGAGTTAAACACCTGAATCCGCTTATTTCCCCGGTCTGCAACCCACACCTGACATGCAACACAAACAGATATGATACAGCCTTTGCATAGTGTACGACGTTTTCAAAAACATATTGCTATAAAAGTGGATGAATGATGGGAAAATGAGGATTATAAATTATTTGGAGACATACCCTCTGGAAGTTATCAACAGCCACGCTGTGAGGGATGTAGAACTGCGAGAGTCCCTCACCTTTCTCACCATGCATCCACACCGTCTGCAGGTCTACACAAAAACCACACAATCAATCAAAATGCTCCTAGAACATCACATCCCAAAGTGCTTTATTCCTCTTATACCACAACAATCTGCTAATGATTATTATTACAATTATTCTTTTTTTTTTTAATTAAAGAATGACACATACTTTTAAGTTAGTTTCTGATATCACTTATAACAGCTACAAAGAGTCCTTCCCTCAGCTCCCTCAGTTAAAAAGACAAAAAAAATGCAGCTTGTCATGTTACAGAGAAACAAAAAAGGCCTGCTGTACTGAAGACTTTGCCATGGCAGAAAACTGAAAGTTACAGATTTACCTCTGACTGTTACAAAGTGCTGACACTGAAGACTCCTTCCAAAAACGCTAAATAAACATCTCACAAATCAATGCTTTGATTACATACAATCAACAGTGTAAGCTGTTACTATACAAATGATAATGTACTAAAATGAGCTATATTAATATAAACCTGGCAGCTGGATTTACCATCAGAGCTGCTGTAATAGAAAATGAATCAATACCTTCTGACCAATCAGAATCAAGCACTCAACAGCTCTGAGCAGATAATTATATCGACAGATGCCTGAAGAGAAATTGCAAATGCTGCTTATTGGAAAAATAAGAATATCGCGCACACACAATTTTTAGGTCTCTGCATTTAGCTCTTTTGGGATTTATTTTTTTCTTAAAAAGTGTTCGTAGATTAGTGCCAAGCTGTTGGTTATGTTTATGTGGTTCAGGAATCTTTTACTTTTATAAAAAATGTTTTATAAGAAACATGCTTAAAAAATAGTGTTTTTAATGGTCCAAAGAATAAAAAAAGTCATTTACATGACAGTTTAGAATGCAGCACAAACCCAATTGATATAATTTGTCTTTTATTAATATTTTTTGTTGCTTTTATTGTCAGAAATTATGACTATTTTAACTGGTCATTTTTTTATTTTTTCAGTATTTTACTCACTTTTTAATTTCAGTTTCATATATTAAAGCCAGAATTGCTCATTGTACTCTGCTTTTAATTTCATGTCAATTCTGGAATGAAAATAAATGTTAATTCCATGTTTATATATAAATATAAAAAAACAAATTTCACACCCTGCATGTCGCGTGGAGCATTCATTTCTGTGTTTTCAATTACTGATTTAATAAATATGCAGAAATCTGTACTGATCGTCAGGTTATTAATATCCATGCATTGCCACCGTCAAGATCATTAATCCATCAATCCATCATCAAAATGACTGGAAATGTATTCTCTCTCTTTTCTCTGGTGTGCTTTATATCTGACTGCCTGCATGAACACTTGAATATCTGTGAACATTCCTAATACACAGTAAATCAAGTTATTATTATTATGAATAATTGAGCAATGTAACAAGCGAGGAACAGAAAAACCACCTTGCGACAGTTTGATGAGCCTGTTGTTCATTCCTCCATCTCCGTCCACAATGTAAATTTCTCTGGTGGACTCGTGGATGAAAATCTCAGCAGGCTGGTCAAATTGTAGTGGAGTGAGACCAGAGCCGGCTTTCCCTGCTGTTCCCAGCACCTGCAGCAGCTTCCCCGAGGGAGAATACTGCTTTATAGTGTGACCATAGGGCCCTGGAGACATATAGAAAAACTATTTCATACAAAGTGTCTTTCACAAGACAGTCTGAAAAGTTTCTGAAATGTCGAGAAAAGAAAATGTGAATCACTGCAAGTTCCTACGAACTATGGCTAACGGATATTTTTCAGAAAAGGGCACAACAAGATGCTGACCATCATTAAGACACTGGAATACATACTTGCTACAATCACAATTAATGTGAAAAATCATGTTACCATCACTCTTTAACTGCATCTCCTTATATTCTTAAGATTTCTACCTCAACTATGCATCAAAACTCAGCACACACATGTAACAGTTAGATCATAGACAGATCCCTGCATTAGAGCAAACGCAGGAAATAGAATTATGGCTGGAGGTAAACATAAGAAAGATTGAATTTGAGATTTATACTCCAGGGTATTCAACTAAAAGGTCCAGCTACATAAACGCCCTTGCTACAAAGGTCCAAATAAGCAACTAACATGACTGAACAGCGACAACAGTTACCTTTTAATGCTTATTAGTGATTATATCCTGTCTAGAATTCAAAGTGGTTTTGACTAACGCTGACTCCCACACACAGTTTAGCCACCACTCCCAAAGTTATTATATTTAGTGGCAACATTGGTGGCAAAATCATTTGTATAGTAACAGCTCTGCAACTGGACTGCGGTCTGCCAGTTGATGACCCCCGCTGTAGGGTGTCAATAGTTTTATTAATAAAGATAAAGTGATCTCAGTTCTACTTGTTTAAAAAGGAACAAGGAATGTGCTGTGCTAAACTACATAACTGCCATGTGATGTAGGTAATGCTGACAGCTACTAGTCAGCAATGTAGCTACTAGCTACATTGATTATTACCTCCTACTGCAAACCATCTTGTGCTTGCTCCTGCTCAGCTACTTTACCTTCACTGTCCATTGTTCACCATCAGTATCCTTGGAATGGATTCTGAATTTGCAAACCACCTTGGACAACAGCTCTGCATTTTGCGCAGTTTTAAATGACAGATCAGAACTTTTATGATTAAATGTCTAGATCTGTGCATGAACTCACCATTCCCCACATCAGTTATCCACACGGAGGGGGCACTCGAAGCGTTGGCCAGGAAAATGCCATGTGGCATCTCTAGTGTGCTGGTGTTCCAGGCTTGTAGGAACTCTCCATCTGTGCTAAACACCAGCACTTTGGGGATATTCTCACCTCTCTGCATGAAAACAGTGTATAGAGACATGATACATTTCTGTGGCATGTCATCAATTATGTGGATGTGAGCATGCTTCGACCTCACCTGTGCAACGTACACTACGCCGGCCAGATGGTCCACAGCCACTCCAAAAACCTCTCCAGTGAAATGTTCTGAATATTTGGGCCAGGAGACATCCAGCTTGTATAGGGTTCGCCCCACAATACTGAAGTCCCTTTTACGTCCTGATGCTACATACTTCCCGAAAATGATCAGAGAGGGGAAAAAAAAAAAAGATCAAATACAGAAGAAAGATAGATAGCTATTAACGGTGTACAAAATGGTTCTTTCTAGTGATTCAAATAATTTAATTCATAAGAACAATAAAAATAACATAAGGATGTTTCACAGTTAAGTCACCCATTTACCCGTCCATAGCTGCATGCAAATGAACAGTCACATATATCTGTGATTTAAAGACCATCTCTGTATCAGTTTACTCTCTTGTCTGTGAAAGATTGTTCCCCTTATTTTCCCCTGAATGTTAGTCATAGTATGAAACACAGCTGACTGTCTCTCTGCCGGTTTGTGTTTTTATACAAATCCCCCTCTCTGAAATTTCTCGCCATAACACACCACGTGAAGACAGAACAAGTGACTTTGAAACATTTCTGGGACTCAAACATAACAGACTGGAATTTTGCATATTTGCATGCTGTTGTATAGTCTTATTTGATTATGCACATGTATGACACACACACACACACACACACATATATATATATACATACAATTCTGCTCCATTACTGTTCTTAGCATGGTTAAGATTTATCTCAGCACAATTTAACTAAGAAAACGTAGCATGTTAGATAAATGTTGAAAAATCCGCCTTGGTCTCACCACCTATCAGCTGCCAAAACGCTGTAAGGGCAATTACAAAATCTTAAACATTTACTGGTCAATGAAGTCAAGTAAGAAGGAAGTTGGGGCAGCACGGTGGCAGAGTGAGTAGCATTGCTGCCACACAGCTCCAGGATCCCTGGTGTGATCCCAAGCTCAGGTTACTGTGTGGAGTTCCACGGGTTTCCCCTGGGTTCTCTAGTTTCCTCCCACTGTCCAAAAAAAGGTAGGTATGCAGAATGACTATGCTAAATTTCCCCAGATGTGAAGGAGTGTGAGTGTGTGTGTGTGTGTGTGTGTGTGTGTGTGCATGGTGCCCTGCGATGGACTGGGGTCCCATCTGGTGTTCATCCACCCCAGGATACAGGACCAGGATAAAGTGGTGAATGAAGATGAATGAATGAACTGCTCAGTCTGTTGTTTTGGCAGCTGATACACTGGGCTAAGCATGCTGGATTTTTCAGCAGGAACAGCTAATGTATTCAGTGTATAGAGGGTTGAGTCTGAGTACGACTGAATATTCTTTTCGGACAAGAAGTCACCTTAGAAGTGAATCAGTAAACAATGAATCTTTTTGAGTGTAATGATCCGGTTCAAAATGATTCGTTCAAAGTGATTCGGTTATTCGTTGACGTCACTACTAGCTCGAAAAGCTATTCGTCAAGACGGTGCGCATTATGGATGGACTGCACCTTAACAGCTACAGCAAGCACTGTCATATTCTGTCACGTAGAAGAATATTGCTTTAGATATCAGGAAATTGTTTTTGTATTAAATTGTTTAGCATTAACCAGCTAGCTAGGCGCCTTCTCTGCACACAACAGCTGTACCCAAGCTACGGCTAAGACACCCATGGCAAATATCATTAAAAAAAACAACGAAACAAACTTACGTGGGAATTTAAGGTGCTGTACATCACAAACATTACGAGGAAGATAATAGCCATTGCTGAACTAATGAAACACAACTGACTTTTCTTTTTCATGTAGAAAACGTACGCAGTGTTAGCACACTAAACCGAGAGGCTGAGCAAGCGCGAATCCGCTTCCTGTTATGATCACGTGACAAGGCTCTTAACCACGAGATCTCAGACGCTAAGAGCGATTCGGAAAGAAATGTTAAAAAAAGAAGAAAAAAAAAAAACACTGAAAACGAAACATTGGTCAGATCACTCGGAAAAATCGGGTTAAGCAAGGCCAAAACACTTTATTTGTTCTTGTCTTCTGTAAACTCCTGTTAACATGAAAAAATATATATAAACAGCCCAAATTTCCAAAAACAAAATTAATAAAATTAAAAAAAAAAATAAAATTAAAAAAAAAAGACCATAGAGTTTTATTCAAAATATCAGCGGGAAACGAAGAACTAGCGAGATCATTTAAAAGATCAAGAGCAAGATCTCTTCCTCCACAACCAGAGCAGAAAAACTCTGTTACTGATCTAATGTACTGTATTTGAAAATTCTGTGCGACATCTATTATCATTTTCTCTCTGGTTCTTAATAAACACTGAACTGAGAAGCTCACATTGGACAGTGAAAGCAGAAACAGTGGAGCTAGTGTACAGATGTAGTGTTGGCAGAAGGTCATAACAAAGCACTCATGGGTTGGCAGATGCAGCTCCACCCCATGTTCAAAACATACATATATGTATACAGACAGTATAAAAATGTCTAGAACGATACATTTCAGCACACAGCCTGGACAGTGAAGATTACATAATAGAAACAGGTTAGTTAATGAAATAGAGCAAAAGTCATGCATTCATAGCAGGAAAAAAAAAGCCATTTCCTCCAGGCCTGGACCAAAACATGAAACTCCTACTTTTAAAATAACTGCAGTCATACATTAATGAAGTGATGCTTTGGGCATCTCACTATTTGGTAACTAGTTGCATGATAAGGCGTAAAACTAGCATTAACTAATGCAGGCTGCAAGTCTTTCAGTTTGTTTAGTATAAGATCTGAACAAAATACTTAGGTATGGCAGGAAACACTTTTTGCACTCACACACACACACACACACACACACACATTAAAATTAATGGATGACTGCTAAAAATGGGGGATACGGCTAACATGGTACATTTGATAAAATACTTAATATTCATTGCATATGTCATTCTCTTGCAGGGAGTTAGTACAGGAATACTCCCTTTGCCATAAAGGTTAAGAAACATACATCACAAGGCTTAAAAACTGACAGTTTAAAGAAAGACTTCACAAGCACAGTTAATAATGGTGAAATATGGCCCCCAGGAAGGACAGTGATGATGAACATTGAAATGAAGGGACTAGTGGTTAGATGGTACATTTTCGTTGTTACAGTACATTCACTGTGTCACATGCTCCTCATCACAAACACACTGATTTATGGCTATTAAAGAGGCATTTAAATAATTCCATATCTATCTCCATAAACCCCTTACACAGAGCAGACATACATACAGACAGACATACACATTCAGTGGATGATTGTGTATCACAAGGAACAGTACAAGAGAGACTGCAAGGATAACACTAAGCAGTTCAACACGTATAAAGTACAAACGTGCTTTTCATTGCTGAAAGGTTACAGTGACACAGAGCACTTTGGTGAATGGTGGATTTAAGGCAATACTGGTGCAATCAGCGTATGAAGAGGGTGAGGAGGTTGTTGATGCGCAGGGGGAGCTGTAGAAAGAAGTGTCGAGAGAACAGTCAGGACTCTTTATTTGTCTTGCATCTTCTCCAGGATGGGCACGATCATGTCGAATTTGGGCCTCTTGGCAGGATCTTCGTTCATGCAGATCCTCATAAGCTTGCAGATGTGGGGAGAGATGCCAGGAGGGATGGTGGGACGCAGACCCTCTAGTGCCACCTGGAGGACAAATGAGTAAGGCAAGGATGAAAAATAAATTCCAAGTAAGCTGTGGAACAGAAAAATCGTGTATAAATTTACATACAAATTAAGAGACAGGACACTGACAGGAAAGTTTTGTCGCCAACACCAAACTTTTGTCACCAACACTGTCAATAAGTTTTAAGAGCAAAGAATTCTACAAGGGCCCAATATACTGTCATGGGAAAAAGAAAGTACACCCTCCTTCAATTCTTTTTTTATTTATCAGGGCCTAAGTAACAGTTGTGTGGTCTTCACCAACTTCTATAAACAAGCAACCTCAGGTGACAACAAAAACACAACAGAATTCAATATGTAGTCATTTTTATCCCACAAAGTCATGTTAATCTTGTATAGAAAATGAGGTCCAAAGTTTGTTAAGCATTTTTTTTGTGATTTGTCATTACCAATATCTTTTTGTTAAAATTGAAAATACTGTTCCCGTTCTGTTTAGATAAAAAAATAAACATTATGAATAAACTGACTATGCCCACTCCTCTTAATTAATTTATTTATTGCAGAGAGAGCAACCTCATCTCTCATTATTAACAGTATACTTAGCAACAATTAATTATTGAAAATTCGCATACCACCCCAATCCTTCACTCATATACACACACAGGCTGAATGTGGTGACACTCTCTTACCTTCATGCCGATCTCCATGTTGGACAGATCAGCGAATGGTACCTCTCTGGTGACCAGTTCCCAGAGCAGCACAGCAAAGCTCCACATGTCTGCAGAACGCCTGTTAATTTCCTCGGGTTTCTTCTGCAGAGCTGGTGGACACCATGTAAACAAACAGGACACCAGTTAAACAAACAAACAAACAAACCAAACAAAAAGGGTCTTAGTGAAAGGGAGGTACCTTCAGGGGCCATCCATGCTGGAGAATACATCCTGCCAGGACACTGGAAGGAGAACTTCACATCTGCCATGCTTATCCTGGCTGTCATGTCCTCATCTATCTGTTCATTGGCATCAATGGCAAAAAAGGAATTAAAACATAAAGCACTGGGATGTAAGAAGTCATTTAGATGGTACATTATTCAGAAAAGAGAAAAGGTCAGGTATTTTAGTAATTCAAGTATTTTAAATGCCTAGCAGTAGAGCCAAGGCAACTGGACTTGTGTTATAATATCGAACAGCCTGACTTGCTTCTAGACAGAAAGTGTTAGAAGTAAAAATCAGAACTGGGTGGTGAGACACACTTGCTGTTTCTCTTTGTATGTTTCAGTAGTATACACTTCCTGACTTGGGATACTGCAGACTTCATCAGGCAAATATAATGGCACTATTAGGCCCAAGAAATGATTCGTTCCGTGCCGATTTCACGCTTACCATGACACTCTTGCTGTTGAGATAGTGACGTGGAATCATGGGCTCCAGTGTGTGAAGGAAGGCCATCCCGCATGCAATATCCAGCGCAAACTTCACCGCCTGCATCTGATCCACCACAAAGTCTAAAGTGAGAGCAAAAACTGATTAGAAGTCATAATCTTTCTAACAACGTAGCTTTCACAAACAATCACAATATAACATTGGGATGCCAAACACAAGACACAGAGGGCACTTCATGAAAACAAAGACCTTTTGTTCTGTGTTCAGACGGTGTGTGTTTATAAAAAAATGTACTCACTGGTGCCTTCATGGAGCACGTTGTAAAGGGAGCCATAAGGCATCCAGTGTGTGATAATGACTGGGTGAGGAGCAGGGGGCGACTGACATGCCCCCAACATAGGCAACACGTTGGGATGGGAGAAGATTCTACAGCAGGGTGACACACACACACACACACACACACACACACACACACATGAGAGCTTGCAGACAAACATTTAAGAGCAGGTTTGTTTGATACAGGTCAAGTATCAATGGGAGGTCTTTGTATAGCACTGTAATTCTTATGAATACCCATCCATTTTGAATACTTGCCACACATAATATAGGTTTTATCTGAAATTTGTCCTATAAGCAAAGTTGAGACCCTCGAGAGCTCCTTTGCATCATCTGTAGATAGAATTGATTTGTGCATTCCCCCCTTCCTCCTATAAATGCTGCAGAGAAGGTGTATGTATACCTCAGCTTGGGGTATTCCTCATTAAAGTCCCGACTCTTTCTCGTGGTCCAATCCCGAACATGGAGCACCTTCACCACTATTTCTGTCCCTTGCCAGCGGCCCTTCCACAACTAACACCAAGAGATTGATCATCATCATCAAAAAAAATTCAGAGAAATTGAAAAAAAAAGTCTGATTCTTTGGCTTTGAAAAAATTCAAAGCCAAAGAATCAGACTACAATGGGCAGTGTTTACAACCGAGAACTGGGCTCACCTCTCCTGAGTGATTTTCATTGATCTTGGCCATAAATGAGAGCTGCTTGTAGTCTATGCCGGCATGTTTGTTTAGTGTGCCATTGCCTATAGATATCAAACAAAAAAGCGGGAACATTAAATGTAATACAAGACGAAACAAAGCTATGGCACTATACTGTAGCTTTCTTAGGAAATAAACAGTTTTTCTCATCTATTTTGTACCTCAGAAGCATCCAGTTATATCACTTGTATAAATGCATTAACAATGCAATGATTTAGACCTCTTACTTTGAGATCAGATCTAAGTACATGCATAAAGGGAAGAACCCAAAGCAAAACACTGCACGTACAGTACATCCTAAATACATATTTTCCACATTTTTCACACAGTGAGTGCTTACGTGGTCGTGTTCGGGTTGTGCCCTTCCAGAAGGTGTCCTTAAAGGGAACTTTGGTCAGATTCTGTCCCTGCTTCTCAGCCATTTCTGAACAAACAATGTTTAAATTAATGTGATAAACGACACTATGGTATTTCATATTTAAATGCATTTCAGTGTCATGAGTTCTATAGTTTTTCACAAATAAATTTATCACCTTTCAGATGGTCACGCAGATGTGGCTTGGCTTTGTCCAATGGTGTTTCTCCATATTTGTTGCAGATGCTCACCTGAGCACCGTTATTGACAAGGTCCTGAAGTGGATTGAAGAGGAATGTAAATGAGGTACTTCTGATAAGAGGAAATTAATTATTTTGGCATTCAAATCTTCATTAGGTACAACTAATAGCCTATTTAAACTCACTAGGTATTTAATTGCTGCCATACATGTGCAGTACAGTGTACAGTAACTAACTGTTGGCTATCTGTTGCTATGTACAATTTGTCACCCCCCCTCTACCCATCATTCAGTAGAAATGAACCACCATATCCTAGTGGCATGTTAGTTGATGTTGCACTTGTATGAGTGTATTGGGTTGGGTAGTGTTGGGAAGGATTTTCAAAACACGGCTAGGTTGAAAAGTATCCAGCCAACAGCTCTCGAGGGGTCAGAAACTGAACACTCATAAAGGGTAGAGAATATTCATTCACTCAGCTTTTCCTGGAGGTGATGATCTTGGTGGCAAAAGGCAGGGAAGATCAGCCCAGGCTTCCCAATCTGTGGCTATAGATTCCAGCTCCTCCTGGGGGACCCCCAGATGTTCCCACGCCAACTATGAGAACCTCTCCAATGGGCCCAGCATCTGCCCTGAGGTCTCCATCCAATGGGATGTGCCTGATATAGCTCTAGCGGGAGCTGACCATTGAGCATCCTCATAATTCATTTGTCATTATCACGCCCTCTTTTCCTATTAGTCATGAATAGGATCCCAAGGTATTAAAACTCCTCTGACAGGAGCAAGGTCTCTCCCTTCACCTGAAGGGAACATCCCACTCTTTTCTGGGAAAGAACCACGATCTTAGATTTTGAGGTGCTGATTTGCATCCCTCTTCAGATGGTGCCAAGATAATATCATCTTTAAATAGCAGGGATGGTACCTCTTGCCCAACCCATACTGCAAACTTCTCCAATCTTGGCTGCGTCTTTACATCCTGTCCATGAAAACCATAAACAGTGGTGGAGACAAGACACACCCTTGATGGAGATGGAAACCAACATTAAACAGTTTCCACTTAATGCCAAAAATGTGGACACAAGTCATGCTGCACTCACACAGAGATCACATGTAGAAGCAAACCCAACAACCTGTACTCCTTCAGTACCTCCCACAAGTGATGAAGCACATAACCCCAGGCTTTCCCCAAATACACAAAACACATGTAGACTTGATTAGCATACTCCCATAACCCCTCACAAAGCTGTGCAAGAGTAAAGAGCCAGTCCAGTGTTCCATGGCCTGGCCAGAACCCACATACCTCCTGAATCCTAGGTTCAACTGTTGGACAGAGTCTCCTCTCCAGAACCCTGGCATGGGCGTTTCCCAGGAGGCTGAGGAGTGTGATTCAGTTATAATTGGAACACACCCTTCTTTAAAAGTAAGGTCCAACATGGCAGTTTGCCACACAGCCTCAGATCTCCATGCAAGATTGAAGAGCGATGATAATCACACAACTCCAACCTTGTCCTTCACTGCCAAGAATGTTTCCAACCGCTATAGTAACCCCAGTCACAGAGAGGGACTCCAAAACACCAGAGATTTCTGGCACTGCCTCATGAAAGGAAGCTATGTTCAATGGCTTAAGAATATCCTCAAATTGCTCCTTCCTTCGCTCAACAATATCACCAGTAGATATCAACACTCCCACACTTCCTCAGCAGAACTTATGCACTGTCTTGTCTCCCCTTCCTGCGGAGCTGAGGAGTTTGCCAGAACATCTTTGAGGAAAAAATTGTCTATAACTGAACCTCCAACTGAACTACAACAAGGTGGACTAATGAGGTATGTGTCTCTAATCAATACCTGATCAATTATGGTCCTATGGTGGTCTCTCTCAAGTGATGAAGGGAACAGATGGAAGTGTTGTTGGGGCTGACAAATTTCATATCGTAATTGTATGCTTACAAAGTTCAGCTATACTGTATGCATGTGTACTCTATAAAAGTGCCAATGAGTACAGACAGAAGGTAAGTGTAAGATTAAACTAAGATAAGATAAGGTGGTGTAGAACAATTTGTGTCTGTGGATTCTCATGCCTGTGTCTAAATCGCTGTGTTTCTATATTATGGCCAACAGAGGGAGGTGTAAACTCACCTCAGCGACCAAGTCATGGCCCCAGAAGCAGGCGTAGTGGAGCGGGGTGTTGCCGTGTTCGTTAGATGCATTGGTGTCTGCTTTGCACTGGATTAGCTGATTAAAAAGAATAAACATACAACACATCATTCTGCACACTATGGAAAAACGTAATCGTGTAAAAATATAATTTTTAATATGGTCTTAAAGCAGCAGAAGTATACTGCTGCATAAACTAACCAGCTCTTATACAATTTTAAAATTGTATACTTTACATGATAAAGTTCAATGCCTAGTCAAAACTGTAATATTTCAGATTTAATAATGCTGACCTTTTGAAACAAAATACACTAAGCATGTGTAGTGCAGAGGGAGCTGGTGTTTGTATTTTCTGTGTTGAGAATTAGGGGCCATACTGACTGTGGTTAGTGGATTTTTTTTTTTAGGTAGTTTATTTATGACTCACCAAGAATGGTATGTTTATGTCTGCACTCATATGTTTGGTTGTGTCTAAACGCAAACCTTAACACCTTGCCCAAAACATGCTGGACTACCTTATATAGGCATATGTGCATGTGTACATGCATACTGATCCTGCAAACCTTGCCCAGAATGTCACGGTGTCCGTGGCTCGCAGCCAGGTGGAGTGGTGTATCGTCTCCACGGTTCATCACATTAATGCGGGCTCCTCTCATAATGAGCATGTCCACCACGTTGGTGCGGCCCTCCCGACACGCCCAGTGCAGCGGACTGAATCCGTGATCATCTCTGAGACACAAACATAGAGAAGCCTTACAGTCAGATAAAATCGGTAACAGAACCCAACCGGTGCTTGGTGTCACTTAGTGCCCTGACAGAAATGAGAACACGTTTAAAAACTTCATACACTAGATTTGTAGCTTTTATTGTGGCAATATTTATATTTCAGTATCCTAGTCACTGTGCAGCTGTTTATACCCAGTTCTTTAATGACACATTGACTGCTGTGGTGAGCTCACGTGTTCAAGTTACTACACGTCGCAGCCAGGACTGCTGCCGTGAGCATGTCCTACACACTCGAGAAAGTTTACCAAGTTAGGTAACTGCCTCATTTGAAAGCACTGACCTAATCTGTTTATAAATACTACTGTACGAGCAGCTCATACCACTGCTCATTTTTGGAGGGTTTTTTTTAATTTTTTTATTAAATGCAGCCACTGGCCACAGACAGTTCTACCGTCCTCTTTCCACACACAGCGGGTGATCCTAGTCTCAGCTGTCAGTCTCTAAGGCTCCCCCGTCGGGTTAAATATAAACAGCAGTTAACTGGCTCTCTGCTGGCCGCAGCGCATCCTCCCTCCCCCATCTGTGTGTGACATGCTCCCTCACTCAGCACCAGGCTTTATTTATATTTGAATGCAGGATTCTTTCTCAGGCCATCCATTTCCTTTTCACAGTCAGAGTAAAGACGAGAATGTTGGTGTGAATGCTGATATCAGCACTTAATTAGTACTGCAGCGGTACAGTGCAAATCGCTGGTGTGAAGAGCAAGAATCAACTTTACAAACTGCCAAAAGCAATACAAATCATTCCTACTGACTCAGATTCTACCCAAGAAACAATTTTATTACAATAATGAAAATACTTAGGCACCAGATTTCCTACTCCTAAGCACAGATAACCTTAAGACAGCTGTAGTGTTTCTCATGCTGCATTACATGACCGCTGACCGCTGACCACACACACACACACACACACACACACACACACAGGGGAATGGATACAGTTAGAGAGTTTAAAGGACCTCTGAATTGCTACCATGTAAGAATTAAGGGCCACAACAAGATTTATAAACAAGACATTACAAAAAGATGGATACAAAGAAGGAAGCTTCTGAGCTAGACTTTCAAAACGCAATTTATTTCAAAACAGCCATTCAAAATGAGAAGTATCTTTAAAATAAACACAACACAAGCAACAAGACAAAGAAAGACAGCTTTTAAAAAAAAAAAAAAAAAAGACAGACAGCTTTTTTAAAAAAAAAAAAAAATTCTGTCTGCAAACTAGATATGCAAAACCACAGCAGAAGTGTGTCATTATCACACAGCTTACAGAAATGATTCCTAAGAGAAAAGCCTGACACTATCGAAGACAGCAAGGGGAGAACTGACGAAACAAGCAGGAAAGATAGGAAATAATACTCCCGTCCGTCCCTCCCACGCCTTTTTAACATGTGGGTGTTATGCTGTTCTTAGAAAGACACTCTCTTGTCCTTGTAAGGATGTGTCCAAAGGCCCATCATTAACACCCATCCCGAGGGTGTACAAGACCAACCAGCTGACAGAATGCACAAATATTAGTTTGAGCAAAACTACGCAGGACTATTAAAGGCCTTACATACGTCAGTTTAACTAGGCAGAAAAAGGGAACTAAACCTGCCTTTATACTGAGCCATTTAGTACTACTCTGAGTGGCAGTCTTGATTTTTTTTTAAAAAATTCCATTTAATAATTGCATTTAATGCTTTTTTACACTATATTATGTTATTGCTATTGTTAGCACCTACGGTTAGCTTTTTTTTAAATCAACAGCTCTTTTCTTCGTTTGTTGAAAGCAAAAAAAACGATCTATAGACGTACAATTGACATGATGCATCATGGGTTTTCTCTGTGTACAATACACAATATAACTTCCCTTGGAGCTTTGGACCACACTTTCCTCTTTAGAGGAAATTCCCCACTAGAGAAAAAGGGATCTGCTGGTTCATGTATCAGAGTATAATTATCTCTGTATATTGTAATCATTCTGTTTCAAAAAGCAAGAAGTGTTCTCAGATTAGGTAATACAAAAGCACCTATCCATTAGACACAAGGTCAGACAGTGAAACGACAATGTTGTAATTTGGTCAACACTCCCCCCAACCCAACTAATATAACTAGCATATTCAAGACGTGTTTGACCCTATTTGCACCTGTACTTAGGACGCATGTTAATGCCAGGTGTGAACGAGACCAAAGAGGGCGATCCAGAGTCTTTTTCAGACGCTACCGAGACCACGCTGTGAGAACACGGAACTAAAACCTCCGAGATGCTGATTTAGAAAGCACATCATCCATGCCCAAAGCTAGCATGGCAATGTAGGTTCCTCATGCATAACAGACAGACAATCAAAGCATGTGCATGTGCACAAGTTTAATACCATTATAATGCATGCAGATGGATTAGAAATACAAGGTAAGAAATTGGAAGTCAACAGCTAAATAAAAATTGAACTACCAAATGAGAAAAAATAACTAACGTCCAACAGAAGTGAGGGACCCAAAAAAAAAAAAAAAAAAACATGCAATGATTCTAAAATATTACTCCTTTCTGGCGCTATCTGGTTGCCGAACAGCTTCCAGAATGTGCAACTGGTGGACTGCTGAAGGCAGGATTTGTCACAACGCACATGGAAAAATGACAACATTGCATTTATCTTAACATTATTCCATTAAAATACAATGGCGCTTTTGTAGAGCTGGGAGCGACAAATATTAATTTTATAAGCTTGCAGAAAAGTGAAAGCCAAACAAACATATGGGAAGACAAAACACTAGCCTATTACAAGCAGATTTCCTATGTGGCCTATTCATTTTTATTCACAGTAAAAGAAGCAATAAACACTACTCCTGATTGACTTTCGCAAAACGGTAACATTTAGTAACATTTGCTATGTTTAAATGCAACATGCTTCATGGTGGTGCGATGCACCGCGATGCTGTAACTACAGCACATGAAGAAGACACTCATTTTTACTCGTTTTTATTGGTGTGCACAAATGACAGGCAGGCTTCTAAAGATAATTCTGAGCATACAGCAGCTTTTAGGCACCAGTTTGCACTAAATTCGAAAGAGGACCATGCTATTCTGTCATTTCAACACAAATGAAAACAGTGGCCTGTACGTAAAGTGGAGACATTCTGCTATTTATGTTCGTCGCTGATTCTACAGACCAAACTGGCTTTGTTGGAAGCAATTTACGTAATGCATTAGTATACAGAGGTCTTCTGACGAAAGTTATTTTCCTGCATGCAAACCACAAAATGTGTAGCTAATTTAAAAGAGAAATCAGTGGGGAAAACCTTGAACCAATCATTGTAATGTTAATTACAGCAATCTTCTTTAGCATTTCAGACCGTCAAGTAAAAAAAAAAAAAAACAAAAAAACATCGGTCCTCAAACTGACTACTGCTTTGCCCTCAGATAAGATCAGTCTATAACTGAAATCGTAAAGCTGCTATGGTCATTTATGCAGCCTCACTGCGTTTTGCCATTTCCTGTCCCCTCCTACAACAGCTTAAGGTCATGACATCTAAATGCCTTCTACATCCCCCCAAAAAAAAAAAAAAGCTGAGAATTTGCTTTATATGCTTCATGAGAAAAACCACAGCCAGGTTTTGTGATTAGCTCCAAAATAATTTACTTATAATCTCCATTATAGACAAGCGAGTGAAGACTGAATAGTAGTGACAATCGAATCTCTTGGGTGGAGCTTTTCTATTTCTGCAAGAGGAAAGAATGCGTGAAAGAGAGTGTGAAAGGAAGAAAGGGTGATAGAAAATGCAAGACAGAAAGAAAGAGAGAGAGACAGAGAGAGAGAGAGAGAGAGAGAGAGGGAGAGGGAGCAAGAGAGTGCACTGGTATGGCTCAGTCAGAATGCTCTGGTTAGTGAGCTCATAGTATGGAAACTATTCGCCCCTGCCATTCCTGAGCAGTCTGGCTTTTCCTTCCCCCTCCCACCTCTGAGTAAGTATAGTGCTAGAGACTACATGTAACGTGACACATCCCTTACGTTAGTCACACTGCAAAATATACATGGCTGAATTCCCTCCCCAAAAAAAAGCCTAGTCTTCTCATTAGAGATTCTTCATTAGTCTGTTTCAGTTAAGCATTAGGAATGGCTTGATTGCTCGAGTGTCTCAGCGACTAACTGTTTGATGTGTCCAGGAAATGCCTAGATAGAATCTACAACGGATATGACGATTTTCTCAACCCTAGTCACGTGACAGTACCTACACTACGAACGGAGTAGTATTGCATCCTACAAACATGCTGATGCCTGTGATCCACCCATCAGACTATGACAACATTCAAGCATGTTATAACGACCCACTGGGAGTGTTACTAAAACATTTCTTTCCTGCCCATTTTTATTAAAAAAAAATATATCATTCAATTTTCCTCGTCTAGCACAGATGCTAAAAAAGGTTGTGTTTGGCAACAGCCTTGCAAAGCTAAAATCAGAATGAACTTTTGCCCAGATGTCTGTAGAAATACGAACTGAACTAAATTCCAAACGAAAGAGATCTGCTGCAAATATGCTTGGATTAAGTGCCTAAAATGATATCATTACCTATTTCAACGCAGCCTCGGTTGTTTGGCCGGAGGAGCTGTCTGGAACAGGGAGTCGTGGATAAACGTTGTATATCTCTGCACCATATAGGGACACACTTTCATTACTCTACTCCAGCATGTGCACGGCTTTTTCCACTGTGTCACCTTTCCAGAGAGGCCTACACTGCCCCAGTGATCTTTTGATGGAAAATAACTTAACTGTCAGTAAGATATCCGAAGAGTACAGGGTTTGTACTGTTCACTTGCTAAGAGGAAGAATGTGAGAGCGATTGTAAGGCACGGGCAACATCAGCACACACTATTATCCAGCAATCAAAAGTTCCTCTAAGACATCTGGACCAATGCCATCACACTCCAGGGGAGAGTGAACTGCGATCTAGTACCAACTCACTCAACTAATGACTCTCTTAATGTGAATCATTAGAATTCCCATCACACTAGGTTACACACTATGCCACCGCAACTTCCAAATGGAGGATAAACTATTCCGACTTGTAAGTCTGCTTGAAACTCAAGACTTAAACTGCACAGAACCGGAACAAATTAGAGCTAAGATGAAACAGGCAGCAAAGATAAATGCGATGGCAAAATATTACCTGTATAATAAAATAATAAAAAAAGACATGGCATAACAATGAAGTGTGTGAGTGGAATGCCAAGCAACAAGCCTTGACAAAAATCCTGCCTGCTTGAAGTACAGACTCAGTTAAAAATGCATCCAGAGGAATTTATTAGAAGAAGAAGAAGCCTTTATTTGTCACAAATACATTACAGCACAGTGAAATTCTTTTCTTCGCATATCCCGAGCGCAGGGTCAGCCATGATGCACGCCCCTGGAGCAGAGAGGGTTAAGAGGCCAACAGTGGCAGCTTGGCAGTGCTGAGGCTTGAACCCTCGACCTCCTGATCAGTAACTCAGAGCCCTAAACACTGAGCCACCACTGCCCCTTTATTAGTTTCATAAGCCATAAAGTTTGGTCTGTTGTGATTTCAAAAGCTGTAGTCAATAAATCCATAGCACGGTTTAGCCTCACCACAAATAAGAAATGATTAGATACTGAACAGGAATTTATGGCCACTTCCATGATTCAGTTGGTTTCCGTTACTGGTTGTCAGCATTTCATTAGATTTCAGGTGCTTCTGGAAGTGAACTTACCCCTGGTTAAGGTCGTTCTCCGTGTTATCCAGCCAGAGGCGGACGGCGACAGCGTTACCCTCTCTGCACTGGGTGAAGATGTCGTCCATTGTGGCTCCTTCTGTCTCCTCGGGCTAGTGGAATCCTTCGTCCCCTACCAGGAGTGCCCTGGGAGAGGGGTGTGATGCAGCGCTACCTGGAGCACACAGGCGGAAGAAAGTAAGACGTTCACATCAACGAGGGAACACGTGATAAAGCACTATAAAGCACCATGATATGGCAGGAATACATTTTAGAGATATGGCAGTACATCGCAATAAGTGTCAATAACCAGACAGGTAACATGAAAATATTATCAGCATTGATGTTTCATTTATATAAGATATGAAAAGTAATGCTAACCTTGATAACCATCAAGACTGATTTCCATTTTGCATGTTTCCGACACAGACAATATAGCAAGATATTAGATCACAATGCTCAAAGCTCAAAGACATTTTCATGATGATGCTCATCACAGTATTTAGTTTTGCTAACAGTGGGCCACGTCGTCATGAAAAACAATGTTTTAAGATATTTACAAAAACACATCATTAAACAAGACACAAATGGAACACTGAAATGAATCAAACGGAGTAACTTTTTTATTAGCATAAAATTCACCGCTGCGAGTAACAACAGAATTTGCCATACTAATGATCAAAATCGAAACAAAAAAAATTTTAACTGCATTTAATGGTATTCCCACCTCACTACTCATTTACCTGTAGCATCTAACATTTAAAAAAAAAAAAGAAAAAACCCTGACGGGCATCATATTCTCAGCTCTGTGTCACCACATGTCATCAACGTGTGCCTGTAAGATCAAATTACTTCAGTTAAATATACCCTTAGGGATAATTTCTGGAAATTTACAGGCGCAAATATGACTGTTAATCAAATCAGCAAAGAAAATGTTATCCATAAGACAGATTCTAAATATCTGTCCATCAAATTTTGGAAATGTTAATAAAACTTGATTAAAAAAAAGGTGTCAGAAAACAGAATTATGGGTTGCTTTTGGGAAAATGGAACGAGGCAATGTAGCCCACAAATCTGCCAGAAATAAAGTACTTTAGATCAGCAATTCCAAGATGCAGTGTGTCCCAAAAGTCTCCATACATAGGGGAAATGAACACTTTTTAGCAAAATGTCTTCCAAAACGTTTCATATTTCGTTTATATTATATATTTTTTTTTCAGATAGCCTTTAAGAATGCCTGTGACAAAAGAAGAACGTATTGAAATCATTCTCGTGGCTGGATCGGGAAGCTGTCGCAAGGTTGCGATGGACTTTAACAGGAAACATGGCGAGCGCATCACACACACACACACACGACACTGTTGCCAAACTTCAAAAAGACTGGGAGTGTTGAGGACCAACCGAGAAGTGGACGTCCACGAACATCCACTGACGAAGGCAAAGACAACATGGTGCTGGCCTACATGTATGGAGACTTTTCAGGAGCTTCTTTTCTCACGCGACATTTGTCAGCAACATTCAATGTCATATTAACGAGAAATCCAGTTAAAATGTAGAAACCACAAACACTGGACTCAAAGTTCCACAATGCAATGCAGCTGTTACGAGTTACGGCAGAGACTCGGCTCGGCTAGTCTCTGAGATGACAAACACAACGGTATTGACGGCGGCATTAACATGGAAGTTGAAGCTTTGGAACCTTATCTGCTGGAGCAGAGTGTAGAGATGATGATGATGATGAGGTGAGAGAGATGGACAGAATAGAGGACTAAAGCGCTGCTGCATCGCTCTCTTTAGGTGGAGATGAATTCTCACTGGCGCTACTATCAGCATGTAGCCGAATGAAACCACATTGCTACTGCTTTTTTTTTTTTTTTTTTTTTTTAAATGAACACTCTGAATTTAATCAGAAAAGAAATCTTGCGCACAACTGATGATAAATATCGATTTGCAAGTGGTTCCTGGTGGATAGCGTGGAATACGACGGCTCTACTTATTCTACCTTCAGAAGGGGACAGTCTTTATTTAAGCAGACTCCAAAATAGTCTACCTAAGCAGATTCTTACTTCATGGTATGCAGGGTCAGTAATAGTTACTTTAAAGTGTCCATGAGAGCAATATTGATTGCAGACACATGCCTCGTCTGCAGTACTCAAAGGAAAACATCAACTCACACCAGTTACAGTTTTATTTATACATACTCTCGCTTATAGAGGAAGCAGTAGCTGTAGAATGGCCTGCGAGTTACTCCACTCGAGACTTCTTCAATATCAGGAAAACTGGTTTACGTCTATATATTAAAATACGATCTACGTGAAAGTGGGACTAACGGGTAGAAATCCGGCGATGACGTAACGGCATCACAAGAAGACCACCTCTCTACACACTGTGCGTTCATATAAGGTAATGAAAAATATACTAATCTGCACGTTTCTAACAATAATAATAATAATAATAATAATAATAATAAAAGTGTGGAAATTGTTACAAAGTGTCTATATGGCATCTTTCCAGCGAAAAACATTGTTTGAAAGGTGGAAACCTCCAGGCAGATTTTAAAGGTGTGCGATATATATATATATATATATATATATATATATATATATATATATATATAATAATTCAATGAAAACCAAGAATATTAAAACAAGATGTGATTCAAGTTACAATCTACTCAATCAACCTTATAACAGGGGCTTAGACACAACATAGTATTAACCAGGGGATTTAAGAAAAACAAACAAACAAACAAACAAACAAACAAAAGACACTTTTGTTTAGTAACTTTTTAAACACTACTGGAGCTATATCAATGATGACAAATTAATCACAGGAGTATTAAGACTATTTCTATAACAAATTCTATTTATCAAATAATGTCAACAAAAACCCAGCTTTTTTATTTTTAATTTTTGACAAGGCTTTTAGATATTGTACCATATAATTATTAAATACTATAAACGTGGAGATTTTTTTTTAAAAAATCTGAATTTGTGGATAAAATGCTTAGTATAATGTTATTTATTTAAAAAAAAAAAAATTTCTATGCCAAAGTGTGTGCTATGCTAAGACGTGTTTGCAGGACTACTGACGTCAGCGCTGCAGTTTCTTTACGGAGGTAATGTTAGGTGGAGCAAACCACAGGGCACAGAGAGAAAAGTTAACTTTCCTTACTTTAATGTTTCAAGCGTGCATGCTGTAAAAGAAAAGAAAACAACGGAAACGAACTGAACTAGTCGCTCTAACACTCTGTATGTTCTGATATAAGAACAAACATCAGCGAGTTGGCGTTTTTCACTGAGCTAACCCCTAGCCTGTTAGCCTCCAGAGCTAAGCGCTAGGTCGTTAGCGAGCCAGCGCCATGGCTTTGCTAAGAACACCGCAGCAGTGAGGATTATTACACTCAGAGTCTGAGTGCAGCTTCGTCAAGGAACTGAAACATTTAAAAAAAAAAAAAAAAAAAAGGGTTATTACCTGTTGAAGTGGCAGCTCTGGCTGAAATGAATAAACGGGAAGGACAGTGTGACGGACACTAGCCCTCACTGTCCACACCACACCCTGGTCGGGGAGCTCGCCTACAGGAACCGCCTTTCTGAGCTACTGAAGTGAGCGCGCCCTCAAACTACAAAACAAAACAGCATCGCCCTCTGTTGGGAATCCGCTTCAAACTGTGCCCTCTGGGCAGGAATTTTAGAAACCCTCTCCACACACAGTCCTGAAGGTTTGTGATCAGATGATCACACATGGAGGTGATGTCTGAGAGGCTTCTTCTTTATAACCTCTCAGAGAGAACCTGCAACAGCCCAAGCACTCTTCACTTCATGGGAATGGAGCTCCTGGTGTGAGAGGTCCTGTACAGCAATATACTACCATTTGCTTTTTTTTATTTATACTGTTTCAACTTAGCTTTTTATCAGCCTTCAAAATAGGAGCTCTCACAACATCAAAAAGCATTTTCTGTTTTTTTCTTTTCTTTCATATTTCTCACAAATGACAAAGTGAAACTGAGTTCATATTGTAGGAGCATAATGTCCTTTTGCAATAATATACAACAGTTATTTAGTCTGCTTACTGAAACTGAGCTTTTTCCTTTTTTTTTATCAGTCTCAGAATTGAAGATGTTACTATATTCTTACAGAGCTTATTCCTTATTAAGGGGCCAAGCACTGAAGATGTGTAGGACCCCTATTGGAATTGTATGCCTTATTATTATTATTATTATTATTATTATTATTATTATTATTATTATAGTTCTACATGAGAGACTATGGCAGCCCATACGAATGCTTCATTGCTGAACGCTTCATTGTCACAGTGCCTTCTGGTCTTCCTCCATCGCTAAGGTCTGGAGCCAAAAAGTGCTTGGGCCCCCTTTAATCGCTGCTTGCAGCTATATTTTTTCCTTGCATTCTTTTTTAAATTGTCGCAGTAAACTGATTTCATATTAAAGAACAAAGCGTAGCTTTAACCATTATTAAATAGAATACTGTATCTAGTATTTATTGGAAATTACAGAACCTAGCTGTTCATTATTTTGTATGTTATATTTACAATATATGTATATATATATATATATATATATATATATATATATACATGTGTATATGTGTATATATACATATACAGTTAGGTCCGGAAGTATTTGGACAATGACAGAGTTTTTGTGATTTTGCCTTTATACACAACCACAATAGATTTGAAATAAAACAATCAAGATTTGATCGCAGTGTAGACTTTCAGCTTTATTTTAAGAGGTTCCACAAAAATATGGCATTTACAATTTAGGAATTACAGCAATTTTAAGCAAAGTACCTCCATTTTCAGGGGCTCAAAGGTACTTGGACAAAGTGACTGACAAGAAGTTAATTGACCAGGTGCGGTCCATTCCCTCATTACTTTAAGACAAATGGAGCAGATAAAAGGTCTGGTATGTATGTGTGTGTGTATGTATATATATATTCCCTCGTTACTTCAAGACAAATGAAGCAGATAAAAGGATAAAAGGTCTGCAGTTGATATCAGGCATTGAGTTGGCATTTGGCAGCTGTTTGACTGAAGCTACCAATATGAAGTCCAAGGAGATCTCAATGCAAATGAAGGAGGCCATCATTAGGCTGAAAAACAACATAAATCTATAAGAGAGATAGCAAAAACTTTAGGTGTGGCCAAATCAACAGTTGGGTACATTCTTAAAAAGAAAGAAAGCACTGGTGAGCTCAACAACATCGAAAG
>CM075019.1:10431653-10441672 GCA_037576675.1 Pangasius sanitwongsei | reverse complement strand
TGGAGGTACTTTGCTGAAAATGGCTGTAATTCCTAAATGGTAAATGCCATATTTTTGTGGAACCTTTTAAAATAAAGTTGAAAGTCTACACTTTGATCACATCTTGATTGTTTTATTTCAAATCCATTGTAATAGTGTATAAAGGCAAAATTACAAAAACTGTCATTGTCCAAATACTTCCAGACCTAACTGTGTGTATGTGTGTGTATGTGTATATATATATATATATGCGCACCCCATTTCTACTGTGGCTGGACTGACCACAGTCTGATTACTAGATAAGGAAACTGCACTACTAAATTGTTTATGCAGGATAACAATATACAGGGTGTCCCAAAAGTCTCCATACATAGGGGACTATGTAGGCCAGCACCACATTGGTTGTGTCTTCATCAGTGGATGTTCATGGACGTCCACTTCTCGGCTGGTCCTCAACACTTCCAGTCTTTTTGAATTTGTTAACAAGTTGGGCAACAGTGTCGTGTGTGTGTGTGTGTGTGATGCGCTTGCCATGTTTCCTATTAAAGTCCATCTCAACCTTGCGACAGCTTCCCGATCCAGCCACGAGAATGATTTCAATACGTTCTTCTTTTGTCAAAGGCATTCTTAAAGGCTATCTGAATAAAATATGTATGGAGACTTTTGGGACACCCTTGTATATTTTCTATTACTCTGTGAACTCTGTGAATTAAATCATTTAACTTGTTGGATATAAATATTTCGCTTGAGTCATATAGAGGTATTTTAATAAAACTGGGATTAAACACTCTTGTCCCAATACCATAATTTTTTTTTATTATTTGATACCGATACCAAAATGATGCTATGAAAAAGAACCTTCTCACCCCCTGACATCTCTCATACACTATTTAAAACAAATACAATATTGATTATACTGTTTCAAATTTTAATATAGATGTGTGAATGGACTTTGTTGGCAATTTGAAAAAAATCACCAGTGGATTATTTTAATTGTACCGCTTTTTAACTTAAAGTTATGGTGTTAATCTTGTGTTTTTAACAACAGATTTCTGTTTTGAACACTAATGAGTGATCAGATTTATTTAAACAAGGGATATATTTAAAAAAAATTAGGCAAACAGACAATTCACTGTTAATTGGTGCTATTTCTGATGGTCAGCCTTTGTGCTCAAGCTTCACAAGTGAAACATGAATTCCGTGAGTAGCTCTGCCTAAAATGAATGAACTTATTTGTCTGTAGACCGTGTCAGAGTAATTAAAGTTGTAATAAAAGTGTCAGAGTTGTTAAATAAAACAGTGAAAGTTCAAACTGTTTGCCACATTTGATGCACATGTGGGCATATGATGGTGTTTCATTCTGTGTAGCCAACAGGAAGACTACAACTTCCTGTGACTGGCACAGACATACATAAAAGATGAGGATATTGCAACACTGCATAAAATGCTTGTTACTACTGCCTGTATATAAATGTAAAACTAATTCTCAGGTGTATTAGGTGTTACTTAATTTGCATAGAAAACACACTCTTTGTCATCTTACTTCCGTAGTCATCTTGTTCAGCCTGTGGATGAAAAATCCTTAATGTGGAATGAAATTAAATCTTTATTTGATAGCTTTTTATGCAAAAGATTTGCCCTCCTTTTTTCAATTTCTTTCTTAAAAGGTGCAAAAGTGTTCCTACTTTAAAATAGTTAATTACAAATAAAGCAGTATTCATTTGTGCTTAAATGCATAATTACTGCGTACCTGTTTCCGTACTGTCATGAGCACTGGACACAGCTGTGCCTTTTGCTACTTGTTTTTCCTGTAGTCTACAGTAGAAATTACTTTTTTACTGTACGTACGTCCTTAAGTACTTTTCTTGAGTTTTACACTCACCTAATACTACATTTCTACACTTACTACATTTCAAAAGATTCTGCATTTCACTATATAATCTATATAGGCATATATTTGTAAAGTCATATAGTGACTTTTTAGCATTAGACAGCTTCAAGTATTTAAGTTTCTAACAAATCTAAACCTTAACAGACATGACAGAAAGAATGAGACCTAATACCCATCACTGTAATCTATCTGTTGCTATTTACACTAAAATCAGTGACTAAAATTTACTGGCTTGAGGCAGATTTTGTTATTCTTGTACATTTACTTTCATACTTTTAGTAAATCTAAGTGTTTATACTATTCTATGTTAACTTGAGTGAAAAATGTTAAAGATATACTGCAGTGTTTAACAAGAGTATTTATTAAGGTTAGTAATCGCACTTTTAACTGCAAGAATTTCAGGACATTTACCACCTCTGGGAAACACCGAGTCATATTTGGTTGCTAAAATATTTCTTTTTCTATTTTGATTTCTATCCTGCACATAGCATTATTCAAGTTCATTTTAACACTGCTACGTACATATAAGTTTATTTATCTCAAATTCTGTCTTGAATTAGCTGAAGCATGATTCCATCTGGATTTTGTTTATGGAGTCAGTGATTAACTGTTAAGTGAGGCCTTAAAAAAGCCCAAATTTTATTAGCTCACTTTGTGTAATAGACCCCTGATGATTACCAACAACGCTGTGGTGATGCTTGCATTCTGAGGAGAAATATCATAGGCCACACTCTATAGGCAACAGGAAGCAGTATAACTCTAGAAACCCAAGCTGACCTAGCCTACAATTCCTGGGATTGAAACTGAGCCAGTTATGTCTTTCTGTAGCAGATCTTGGACACTGGCTGTGCAAGGCTCACGACTGCACTCCAGGCATTGCTTCTTGAGCTACCCAGAGCCATTATAAAATATGATTATTATACACGATATCCAGCAGGGCACTCTCAGAGTGCACAGTGCAGTCTTAGAGGGAAAGGGAACATACCTGTATCAGTGATTGTTTCTTCCAGTTTCTTTAAAGAATTTTATTACCTTGCAGAAAATTGTCTTATTATGTAATACATTCATTGTGACTATAAGTTAAATAAATGACTGCTATGAAAGGTGGAGTCCCAGTAGCACTTCTCATGTGAGAGAAATTTAGGGAAAACCCTAAGACTAATTCAAAACTCAGTTATTCAGGAAATATAATACAATAACCTAAGAGTGTAATAATAACCTGAAATTAGATCATATTATGAAGTTGAAAAATACCTCTGACGTTTTCATCATCACATATTTTATTTTTTGTTAAAATGTGAAGTAGTTCTACCCATCTAAACACCATTATACAATACTTTTTCTGGCTGCTTGTCTCTTCAGTCACATGGTCACATATACTTCCAAACATTAGAAGTGAACAGAAGAACACCAGCAACTAAACAATGTCATATTTCGTTGCCTCTGTGCTTGCTATCATTAGGAACTGGAAATATACATGTCCCTCAAGACAATATTAATGAAAGTCACACTTTTTTTTTCACCTTCACAAGTAGTTTTCATACTCGTTATTCTACTCAGTACCTGCTTCCAGATAACAGCTCTGATCAATGAAACTTGTCCCTGTCTATTAATAAACCAACATTAAGATGGTGGTCCGTCTCCCCCAGTAGATTGATGTGCTGGGGCTGGTGGTGGTATGCTGCTGTTCACTACACTAATGTGGTTTACATCTACATTTCTTAAAGGGATGCCTGCCGTAACGCTTGAGAGGGACTCTTGTGTTGGTACACTGGGATTTCCAGGAGGGGTAGAGACCTTCAGTCCCTCTAAAAATGGAGAGGTCACTTCTACGGATGCTTGCTTGGATGGGACTACTACTGGTGGCTTAGCTGAAGGTGTGTGTGCACTTTCTGTAACAACTGGAATTGGTATGTGTGAAACCAATCCTTCATTTGTAGACAGTGATGGTGCAGATCGAACTGTGCCATTGCTAGCTGCTGTCCCTGCCTGTTCTGCAGCAGATGTGGGTGTCGGCACACCTAGTGAAGGTGTGGCAAGGGTAGATGCTATGGCTGTGGATGGGGAATCTGATGAATTTAAACCTCCAGCGAGAGGCTCTGCTGGGCTTACTGCTTCGGTTGCCTTTGCTGCTTCTGCAGCTTTGCTCTCCATCTCCTCCATTCGCCGTTGGACCATGGCAGGCATCAGCTTCACATATGTGCCCATGAGGCGATGGTTGGAACGGATTAGTTTACCAGCACAGTTGTCCACACAGTGCTCCTGAAGCGGTCAAAAAACAACCGGTCACTTTTCTGCCTGCTTATTTCACTAACATTGCATGATTTAATGTAATCGAACCATATTCTTTATGACTATACCACAGTAAGGGTTCGCAGTGTTCTGACAACCTATCAAGACGTCCATGCGCAATTCACTTTAAGATGTCGACACACTCATGCTTCTTCATTGAATTTAATGCATGGGTTTAATGCATTTACTGATCATATCAAAATATGTTACTTATAGTGTTATGCTGGACTCATTTTCTGACAAGATAGCTTATACTATCAAAATAAGATACCTATAATTTTAATGCTGGAATGATTTTATGATAAGATCACACTAACAAAAAGTAAACAAAACAGCACAAAATGCTTGCAGTAATGTTTCAGGAAGATCTATAAGGCAGTTTGATAAGGTAGGTCGTTTGAACATCAATCTTATTAAGCATTATTACCATATACCATTATACAGTTGATGGATTTGTGCACAGTGTAATTTGCCGTGTACTGTGCAGTTTACTGATTTGTAGTACATGCTTGACTTACTTCATCCATTGTGAGATTTCTGTAGTTGAAATTGTTCGTGCATCGCTGGAAGCAAATTTCCGTCATTCGATTATAAACCAAGAGGAAGTCGCGAAGCTAGAAAGCCCAAATGCAGAAAAGAAAACAGCAATAAGCATTACACCCTTGGATGATGTCTACATCCGATGAAGCAGGTATTACATTTACTTACATTCCGTAGTTGTCCGTCGGGGTCCATAACAGTCTAGGTTACAGGGTGTCTATAAAATACAATATATGTAGACGCTAATATTAGCCTGCTCGCTACTGGTTCCTTATAAAACGAGACTCAACCAACAGCAAATAGTGATTCCGATGAGGTGTAGCATGACTTTCACATGCGCGCAGCCATGTTGATGTCACGTGACCAGAACAGCCGCAACGTCACTGTCGTGGCGGCGGAACCCCGGAAGTCATTTTCAATCGCGAAAGTTAAGCTTGGTTATTGCCTTATGAATACTGCATGCCTAACAAAAGTCGTTTAAAATCATTTTTACACAGTGTATACCCTGTGGATTCTGTAAAGTCCAGATATGTGAACATTGAGAATTCTGTCCCTTTTGTCAGTGTGAGATAATTAATATTCTGGTCTGATTTAAGGGATCATTTGCTCAGTCCTGTGAAAGTTGTGATGTCAGTAAGCACCAAGAATATGTTATTATTCTAGTGCAAGTTGTAGGTGTAGGATTCATTGTCATTGTTCAGTTAATAATAATAATAATAATAATAATAATAAACATTATGTAAGTTAAGTGGTTATAGCCAACATTTTGTTTGTTTGCATTTGGAATGATGACTAATAATATGTTTCTTCATTCATTGCAATGCAAACTAACATCTTTTTGTTTGTTTGTTTGTTTGTTTGTTTTTGTTGTTATTGTAACCCTGTAATTCTAAATTTAAATGAAATGAAAATATAGTCATATATGACAATAAAACAATTTATTATAAATAAACTTTATATAACTTTATGTTTTGGACTCCTCTCTGTTACATACTGGCATGTACATATGCCTATTGTTTCCACTGACCCACATTTTAATAAAAAAAGAAAGAACAAAAAAGAATTTAGCACGTCTTTCATCATCCATTATGCATGTACATGCCTTGCATTCTGTTCGTAAAGATTTAAAGGTCAGAAGTGACAAAAACCAAGACTGCTATGATAAACAGGTTCACTTTTATGGAAGCTTTTCTTTTAACAGTGGAGTAGGTTTGACCTGAATTATATTATTATATTTAAATTATATATGGTTTGTGTATAATACTAGTTCACTTGCAAATGCAGCAGCAGTGACAGCTGTAGCCGGGAAAACTTATCACAAAGCAGACACAATTTATTTAAGTTAACTTTCATATATAATTAAAGTTGTACCATTTCTATCATCATAAACAAAACATGAATTTCCAGCATGCATAGAGTGACGAGCTTGCATAGTGAGTTAAATGTAAAAGTAGATATGACCTATTACAAATAGCTTTCTTGCTCTGCACTCTTTACATGTGCCTTTGAAGCTGTTTGTATTCTATTTTTTAACACCCTATTTCAAATTTAGCTCAGAACTGCTTAGGCACAATATATTTTTCCATAGACATAGAAAAATTATTTCACTTTTTTTTTTTTTTTGCTATCAGTTTCTTTATGGAAAACATTTAAAGGTGTTTTCCACATCATAAGTAAACAATGTTGCTCAATATCCTCCTCTTGCATACTGTTACAGAATATTGTGCAATCTGATTACAGAGCTCAAACTACTCGCAGAGGCATGAAAGTTCATAATTCTACTCACTTAGAGACAGCGAGATTTGTCTTCACCTGTTTTGACCAAAATATTTAAGGTAAAATAAGTGATTCTAATGAATTGTGCCAAATTTAACTTTGCACTTAAGGGCTTTTTACATTTGCTTTGGTCTTTAGCTGCCTTGATCATGATTCGGCTCCGACTGGCCCGGACTGTGATCAACACTGGCGTGCAATGTCATCATTATCTCTCACTCATGAGTGCTTTTCCATTCTGTCTCTCTCTCCCTCTCTCGTTCTCTCTCCCTCTGTAGTTCCTCTGTCTCCAAAGCTACTTGATGGCTGTTGAGGTAGATGCTGCTGCGAGACACAATGAGGCTGCTGGTCCGTGAAGGCAGGGCGACGTCACAGTCTGCTCCCATCTCCATGCGCCTCATCTGCGCCCCAGGAGGAGGATGAGTCTGAACCTTATGCATGTGATTCTGTTTCTCCTGGTATCTCTTCTTTTTCTTACGCTTCTGAACAAGTCTCAAGTCCAACGATGCATAAGAAACATCTTCTGGGTCAGACTGGGGAAAAATATTGTTTTATTTAATCGATATTCCATTCAGTAACTAAACTACAGAATGGTCCACAGGGCTGAGTCCACTATCAGGACATGTCTATTACTTACAGAACAACTATTTTAACTATTACTTATGAAAAACTAATGCTATTTGTTCAAACTGGGTTTATCAGACCATCATAGAAACCA
Organism: Pangasius sanitwongsei; assembly: GCA_037576675.1. NCBI lineage: Eukaryota > Metazoa > Chordata > Actinopteri > Siluriformes > Pangasiidae > Pangasius > Pangasius sanitwongsei. The sequence goes on along the minus strand of CM075019.1, from coordinate 10,434,479 downwards.
TGCGAATTCAGTCAATATTGAGTCATTAAAAGATAAAAAAAATAAATAAAAATTGGGGTTTGTCAGCTGTATTCTTGACTAATACCTTGTACTGTTGATTAATAATCTGATAAAATGATAGTGGTCACAGCACTGTAATATACAGATAGGTGAGATTAACAGATAAAATGGTGGGAAGCATTTATTTTTTCTGGTATAATTTGGGTCCACTTTTCTCCATAGAGTGTAGGGTCACTGTAAACGAATTCAAAGTTCTTCTGACTGATCACCTTTACTTTATGATGAAACATTTCTATCCTGAAGGGGGTGGTCTCTTTCAGGATGACAGTGTCCCCATCCACAGGACACGAGGGATCACTCAATGGTGTAAGTATTAAATGAATATTAAAAGTGTGTCAGTTATATGCTATGGCCTTCGCAGTCACCAGATCTCAACTCAACTGAACACCTATGAGAGATTTTTGACCGAAGTGTTAGATGGTGCTCTTCACTACCATCATCAACACACAAATTGAGGGAAAATCTTTCGGAACAAGAACAATATGTATTTCTCCAGTACAGTTCCAGAGACTTGCAGAATCTGTGTTTACATCTTATGTTGTTTTTTTCCCTTTAATTTCATCACCCGTCTATTGATCTATTGCCTGAACATGCAACCACAAATCAAAATTCAAAATCTAGGAGCTAAGGTGGAAAACCTTTAAAATTCGGAGTCTTTGAATGTACAGGAATCAGTAATAGCAGTCTCAATTGTTAAATAAATAAAAAATAAATAAAAGCTCAAAGTTCATGTGTCCAAATAGCTACTTGTATTTGGCCACTAAATTCAGTTTTGTGACGTTTTCTTAAAGATGACATTTCCTTACAAAGATAGCTCATTAAAAAGATAACTATTACATGCATGAAGAGTATCATACTAAATGCAATATACAGTGGGGTCCAAAAAATCTGAGTCCTCTAGTGGAAATAGAAAAGGTTTTCATTACAAATGATACTACAAATGATAACAAATGATGCAAATGATATCGTCTCAGGGAGCTTTTCCTTGCCACCGTCGCCTCTGGCATGCTCATTAGGCATAAATTCACACCTTTACAATTTATTTTGATTTAATTTGATTTGAATGTATTTGTTTCTGTAAAGCTGCTTTGTGACAGAAAAGGGCTATACAAATAACATTGAACTGAATATTATCAGCAACAACTTGAGTAAGAAGTTGAATCTTAAAAATATTTTTATGAATTTCAGAATTTCTTAGTATTTGGTATGCCCCCTTTTTTTTTTTTTGCTTTAATGACAGTGTGCACTCAAGCTGACACAGACTCCACACGTTTGTGCAAAACCTTATGATCAAATTCATCTGAGTGTCATCTGAACACACGCTTCAGTAGAAGGGATGAGACTGTCAGAGAATTTGACCTTTTGTAACCAGGTCAATATCACAAATTTGCTTAAATTTAAAGAGTGAACTAGAAATTGTGTGTACTGAATAGTCAATATATTGCACATTTCCTTTTTTTTTTGTTTTAGAATTTTCAAAATTCTAAAACTTTGTGTTTATTTCTAGTATTAAATAAAAAATAAAAAAAATCCTAGATTTTCAATGTGGTCTCAGCCTTGTACTGTAGATCTGTAGCTAAATAACATTTTTTGATTAATTTACATATTTGGAGTCGATAAATTTTCACTAGACTGCAACTGAAAGAGATGTCTCCTCCTTCTAATGAAGTATTTTTGTTGAACACCAATAAACTATTAAAACATTTTAAGTTGTAGTGAACGGTACACTGGATGTTACTGTGAGTTGGATAATTATTATACCTCCCAAAGAAATAGTCTATCATGTGACATTCAGCATGCGATGGCATATAAAAACCAAACCCTTTGTTAGTTTTTAGTCTTATATGGTTTCCTGTGTATTTCTTAGAGTCTAACTTATTGATGCACAGTGGTCTAAAAGCGCAATACCACAGTAGTTGTGTGAAAGTAAAGAGCCACAGTATTTCTGTGCATGTGGCTGCTGTTAAATGCGTGGGATGGCCTGCTCAAAATAGTTACCTGGCTATCAAATTAACACTGCTAAGAAGGTACAGTATAACTTTTTACTTTTATATGATGATAACATCTGTTCTAAAACATCTGTTACAAAAGCTCTAGCATCAAAAAGTATCAGCAAAGGTGACGCTCCCATTATCCAACTGTTTGAGTGTTTGAGCCTTTTATTTACGGCTTTCCTTTCGAATGTTAAAATGCATGTCACTGGGTTTAGACTGTTATGTTGCAACATTAGGCAGATTTCTGACACTTTTTTAGTAATGAACAAGTCATTTGAGCACACATCAGTATCACATGCGTGGACTGTACCTTTTCATCTTGCCTTGCACCCTTTTTTGTCATTTGTTCATAGTCCCCATATTCATCCACTGGCACAGATCCTGAAAAAAATGCAAAAGTCATTATTAACGTGCATATTTTTGCGAAATGGATGTAGTGAGACAGTATATTTTTATAGCACAGTATGTACCGTTTATTGTACTGCGTAGCATAGCTACCTATTTACAAGACGTAGGTGCATATAAAATTATATTTCAAAGAATTAATTTATATGACTTGCAATCTGTTAACTGAAGTTTTGACTTCTTGACTTTTTACAGTGTTTTATTTTGTATTTCTTTTTTGTAGCTCAGACAATTGCTTTATGGGCTATACAACGATTACAAATAGTAGTACAAAATTCTAGTTTTTCCCAACTGTCAAAACTAGTCAATAATTAATATATTGTGTGTGTGTGTGTGTATATATATATATATATATATATATATATAT
>CM075019.1:10409290-10424572 GCA_037576675.1 Pangasius sanitwongsei | reverse complement strand
AACATTTATTTTCATTATTTTTGAAGGCATCTTTGCTCTACAGCATTTCTTTGCATGTGCCTAAGACTTTTGCACAGAACTGTAGTTATTAACAGGCATAAGCTGTATGACATGATGTTGTTAGCATTTCACAGCATTTCAAAACTGGGATGCTTCATTTTAGGCATTTTTTTTTTTTAAATTTTACTTTGACAAAGTGATACATGTCTGAAGTATTGGCTTGCAAAAAATCACATTTTATGGTTAGCAGAACAGCTTCAGGCATTTGTTGCAATATACAATGTAGTGCTTTGTTTCCAGGCAGTTGACATTGTCTTAATCTAAATTAATATCTAAATATTAAAGTAGAGCACAGTGTTAAACCAAATTATGTAGTAACTAGGAGAGATTGCTTGCATCACCCTACCTTTTCTTGTAATTTTGGTTGTTGAGACATTGCTTATTCCCACAGTGGCCATGCTTATGGAAGCCGATGTAAAGGTGACTGTACTGGTATCTGGGTGTACGTGGTTGATTTCTCTGCTGGTAGATCCTGGGCTGGATGTACAGCAAATCTCAAATGTCCTGCCCTCAGTTGAGGAGAGTGTGAAGGTGGTGGCTGAGCTCTTTACATCCGTGTGTGGTGTTGTGCTATTTACATGCACCACGGTGACATTTCCAGTAGATGGAGCTGAGGTGTTGATGTACATGACTTCCTCTGTAGATGTCTCAGTGGTGTCAGTGGGGCTGCTGGTATGGTGTGGTTGGGATGTCGGCATTGTAACGTTAAGTTCGGGTGTTGTCATAATCGTGCTACTTATCTTTGTTGTTGTTTCCATAGTCATGGTGCTGCTAAGATGTTCTTTAGATTGAAAGAGACATCAGTACATATTGTGTGTTATTGACCACTCTAGAACATAAAGAGCCACATGACCCAGGGGGAACAATATTAAAAATGGAAAGCTACACAAATGAAAAAGCAATATACAGTTAAATTAACACCCATGAAAAAAAAAAAAAAGTTTCATCTCTTAAGATGGATTAAATGGATGGTCTTTGTAAATATAAATAGGCATCAACAACTGGGGCATGGCTAGGTATGCTGAACCCACCATTATTTGACGAGGGAGATGAACTGCCCTCACTGTGATCACAATGTGGATCTGTTTCATTAATCAACCTACCACTGAGTATTAGCATCCACATGCAAGTTTGCTCAAAAACAAGACAAAAAAAAAAGCAATTATTTATCAATGCTGTAAGCCTGCAATGTCTTCTTGTTTGTCTTGTTGAACACAATTTATGAGTTTATTCAAAGGTTGTCCCTAATTTTAACACCGATAACCTAGGACAGGGAACGTCAGCTGGTGGACCGCGGTCTGGATGCAGACCCAGCAAAGTATTTCAAAGCATAAAACACATTAGTTTATCACATTATTTTATCCTCCAATTTGCTAAAGAAGCTTATAAAGATGTAAGTTAAGCACAGTTATTTTCACTTCCGTATACCATATCTGGAACATCCTGTCCATTTTGTCGTTAGAAGAAACCACATTTTGCTGCGGTATTGCTGAAGACCCTGAACAGCAGACTGCCTAGCCATTACAGGAAGTGAGCTAAGCATAAGCAACAAACTCAGCAAACATCAACCCTTTAGTCATGTAGCTTTATCAGAGTCCTCAACCTCATCACAGATTTATGCAGTCATTTTGACACACTCACCCGTGTGTATCCTGTTTATCACAGTAATTGTAAAATCCTTCTGTCTGTGTAGACGAGTATGATTTCCAGTGTGAACAGTCAGGCTGTAAATCCCAGATTGATCAGGACTCACTGACCACAAGTTTATACTGGCACTGGAGGACACTGTCATGTTGTCCTGTAGGGAAAAGGGCGAGGCATCTTAGGCATATATGTATATGGGTATTATCTTTTTAAATAGGCAGCTGGCATTTGTCAGAGAGAAAGGTATGTGTTCACAGGCAAGAGTGCATTTAAGAGATGGAGGTCCAGGAAACAGGAACTAAACTAAAATCATCATTTGCTTCCACAAATAAACTTTTGTGTATACAGTTTGTGATGTTACATTTAAATATACGAAAGTATTAAAAAAAATTTTTTTAAAAAGGTAAAAAGTAAATGTTTTTAACTGATGAAATTAAGTTAATGTCATGTTTTCATATCAAAAGTAATTTTTATTACTTAACTAGAACTGTTAGAAGATGATTTTTGTTTTAAAGCAAGTACTCCATTCAATCTCTGGTTAGTTTGGTGGTCATATGCGTGATGAATACTACATAGTTTGATAATGAATTCATTAGAAGTAAAATATCATGTAAATATTTACCATTAACTAGAATTTGACTGCCTAGAAAATTGATGCTAGCTACTGGAATCAATGCTAGTCTAACCTGGCATTAGTAGAGAAATTTGGCCATGGTTTTTCAAATTAGATGTTTATGCTTAATAGGGAGGGAAAATTTTTAGTGAGGTAGGGCCAGAGGCGCTGGTCCTCAAGTTCAACACTGCAGTCCAGTAGTTTATCCAGCTTCAGATGCGCAGAAACAGTGTTAACTACATTGTGTAGCACGAGAAGGTCACAGATGATGAATTGGCACAAATCTTGATTTTTTTTTTTTTCTATATTGATGGACTTGAATGAAATGATTGGATGTAAAACTGAGTCCATTTGACATATTTAGCATACAGTCATTGGCTGGAGGAGAAAAGTAGAGACCTTCATGATTTGTAATGAGTACTTTGAAGGTCTAAATAAAAGTATAAGAGGTAATAAAATAAGTCTTGGAAATTAAGCAAGAGTACATATTTTTTATGTCAAAAATACTCAAATAAAATATACATTTACCAAAATAAAAGTTTTCACCCCTGCCAAACAGAGTATAAAGGTTAAGTATCTTGGGTAGTGATAACACCCAGAAACATGAATCTACATTTTATTACATGTATGTGTTTCTGACATTCAGCTCAGATTGTAAATTACCTTCATCCAGACAAAATGCAAGGACTTGGAAGACTTTGCATCACAGGTAATCATCAGACTTGTCCCATTCTCAACTTGTATCTGGCTCTCGGAATTACACTCTATGTTGTCAAGAACTGTTTGGCAGAGCAAGAATACTATTTTCAAGCATTTTTAAAAGAAAGCATTAAGATTCATGTTCACCTTCATCCATCTTAATTCATAATGCATGTGAAGTGTGTAAAAATGTATGTTATTGATAAAGATGAAGACTCACAGTCTACAGTCAGGTGCACCGTTGCACTGACGCTTTGTAAGTGTTGGTTTGATGAGGTCCAGAGGGGCTGACAGATCAGGTCACTGATGTGCCGAGTAACGTTCTGAATTACGAACTTTCCATCCTGACTTTCCATTATTGATTGACTCTGTAGGGAGGAGCAAATCAAGATGACGGTAGGGCAGGGCAAAGGGAAGAAGTCATGCAGAAGAAAATGAGTGGGTTGTGACTGAGCACACAGCAGAAGACTGTACGTTTTTTGACTCACCAGTGAGGACAATAACGTGTACTTGTCAGGTGGAGGATCACTGACACATGAGATGCTCACCGTGTCCCCTTCTATTACAGTTCTGTCAGGGGGCGTGACCTTCATTGAAATGTTCGGCACTGGGACCCAAACATTCATTGTGTTCAGGTGAAGACATTCAATCATAACGTATCAGCAAAGAAATGATTATTTTCCAATTTTGTATCTCTATTACTATAAAGTTTGCTATGTGTAAATGAAAAAGGAAGAAGGTATTTCTGAGCGATTAAGTCTAAAGATATACAGTAATTATATACCTGTATAATTGTATAATAAATGTATAATTGTATATCATGATAAAGAAATCTGGAATAGGTATACTATTATCATTACTTGTATATTGTCTAGCATACATTCTATGACAACAGAAAGTTATAAGCAGATTCTGGGAAAATATATTTTCTTGTATATTACGATACTGTGAATCTTACATAGTGTTCCACCCCTAATTAAATCCATTATGAATTTACCTGTAACTTGGACTTTTGTGGAGATTTTGATACTGCCATCAGGAAATGAGACAATATCACAAACATAGACTCCGCTATCTTTCTCTGTAACCTCCTGCAAATGCAAGATGGAGCCTTGCAGCTTCGTGGTGTTTCTATTGTTCACCAGCTCCAATGTAGTTCCCACAGATGAAAGAGTAGGACCAAAGGATGGATTAAACACCACTAATTTTTGATCTCCCTGTTCTCCCTCTTTATGCCATTGTAACTGGATGATTGTTAGATACTCATGGAGCATGATGCACGGAAGGCTGATGTTCTGTCCAACTGCCGCTTTCACCTCTGGTTTGTGTTCTATGGCGACACTCTGAATTCCTGTTGATTAGTTTGCATAACATTAAACAGAGATGTACAGGTTGTTCTAGCTAACTTTTAATTTTCAAATGTTTAAATGTTCAATCTTTGTTTGAATTTCACAGCTGTGTCTTATACAACACTCTCTGAATGTCTTTCGAACAACTGATTCTTACTATTAATATCAGAAAAAAACATGATCCATTTCCTAAGAATATACAGATGAGAAATAAATAGATATAAATGGAAAAAATATTGAGATAGAAACTTAATAGATGCTTAATCAATTAAATAAACCACAGAGTTTTAAACAGTAAAGGCATGATATGGACGTACTTAAGGCTTGTGTATAAATCAGGTCATGCTTACCTTGAAGAATGTTTATAAAAATCAGAAGGCTGGTAACTTTATTAGTCATGACAGAAGTCATGACTGTAAAGACAACAGTTAGTTTTAGAGAAAGAAAAGAAATGATGCATTGCACAGGAAGTGGCTATAGGCTATACCACTGAACAGGCAGGAACAAGATTATCTGCATCTGCGCACATCCTTGTTTCTCACACAGACCGCACCGGAGATTAACACTGTGAAATCTTGAATATGTAAATAATAATTTAAATGTATATGTGTAATACATGATTATACTTGAGTATTGATTTTTATTTTTAAATAATAATTTTTAAAAATATAAAATTTTCATCACTAAGAAAGGAATATAATTTTGCCATCTGTACAGTAAGGGATTTAGATAGTTGTTTTATTTTATTTTTAAAAAAGAGATGTTGAGGATTTTTAAGTCTTTGTGTTAGATTTGATGATGAGGTTTTCTCTGAAGCACTGCTCGGGCCTGTGCACAATCATGACCTCCTTCCTAGTTGAATTTTGGTTTCCTGTTGAAATGCTCAGTGTGAAAGCTTAAAGCAGCTTCAACGATCACGCAGGTGAAAATACACACACCACACACACACAGATGAAGATAGGAACTAAATGTGTTTTTCCAGTGCATGAAAAAGGCCTACATCAACATATGCTCATTATATTTCGAAACCTGCAAATCTTGTTTGGCCAAAAATGTAAAAGAATGCAAAAATCTCCAAAACATCTTTGTCAGCTTAATTTGCAGTATGTTCCAACAATCTTTCAATGCTTAAAGACAGGTAAATATTTACAAAAAACGAAAAGTAAATATAAATGAAAATTATAGCTAGAGAGTAAAAAAAGTTCAGAAAAAAAAATCAGCATTATAACATTTGGTTCAAATTCCAGGGATGTTAGTCACCTTAACTTTTTCTCTATGTTAAGATGTGAGCCAGATATATAGGCATAATGCTTCTAAATCTGTGATCTAATCTTCTTTATGTTGAATAGGCCTGCACCTGAGCAGGTTTCAGCTCACATATTTGATGTCTTGTTAACAAGCTGAATAAACTCTTTGAAGAGCGGACAAATCTCGGATCAAGTCAAATCGACAGCAGTGCAATCCAGCTAAATAAGTAATTCAGTAATCGTCAGATGGAGGATCGCTGACATATACACTCACCAAGCACTTTATTAGGAACACTATACTAATACTGGGTAGGGTCTCCCTTTACTCCCAAAACAGCCTCAATTCTTCATGCCATGGATTCCACAAAATGTTGGAAACATTCTTTTGAGATTCTGGCCCATGTTGACATGACTGCATCACGCAATTCCTGTAGATTTTTCTGGTGCACTTTCATGCTGCGAGTCTCCTGTTCTACCACATCCCAAAGGTGTTCTCAGAAAAGGTGATTCAGATCCGGTGACTGGGAAGGCCACTGAAGAACACTGAAGTCATTGTCATGTTCATGAAACCAGTTTGAGCCAATTTCTGCTTTGTGACATGGTGCAGTATCACGCTGGAAGTAGCCATTAGAAGTTGAGTAAATTGTAGCCATGAAGGGATGCATATGGTCAGCAACAATACTCAAATAGGCTGTGGCATTCCCAGGAGATCAGCAGTTATAGAAATACTCAAACCAGCTTGTCTGTCACGAACAATCATTACATGGTCAAGATCACATTTTTCCCCCTTTATGATAGTTGATGCTGAATCTGCTGGCCCGTATCTGCATGATTTTATGCACTGCTCTGCTGCCACACGATTGGCCGATTAGATAACTGCATGAATGAGTAGGTGTACATGTATTCCTAATAAAGTGCTCAGTGAGTAGATGACGCTCTCACTGTCTCCTTCTATGATGGTCCTTTCTGGGGTTGTGACCTCCACTGAGACCTGCGGTACTGTGGCACAAAATTGTGTTCATGTTTATGTTCAATGATTGCAACTGCATACTGTCCAGAACTGTTTGGCAGAGCAAAATAATTATTTTGCATTAAGAGTCACATTCGCTTTTGTCCACTTTAATTCACTCTGCATGTGAATTGTATAAAAAGTGATTCATATTTCTTTGACCATGCATCTACGAGCATGTCACAACGTTATACGCAAATGCTTGCATAGGGGTCAGTCTTCATACGTGCATGTAATGTAAACGTGTCCACTAGGGGAGCAATGTCACGTGAAACCACATTTTGAAAAGTGCTCGAGAAAAAAATAGAAACCTTGTCTGATGAATTACAAACCAATTCAAAGGATTTTCACACTGTATTCAATAGGGGCACCATTGGGGCACAGTGGGTAACCAAACGTAACAATTGCTCTGCTGCTGCATTTTCTTTGATAATAGAAAGCTATATGCAGATACTGGGGTATGCTAATAAAATATTTTCTTGTACATTTGTGATACTGTGAATCTTACCTACTACCTACATACCGCTAATCAAATCCATGAATTTACCTGTAACCTGCACGTTTGTGAAGATTACGATGCTGCCATTGAGGAAATGAGGCAATATCTCACACATAGTCTCTGCTATCCTTCTCTGTAACCTCCTGCAAGATGGAGTCATGGTGTTTGTTTCACTCACCAGCTGCAATGTAAACCAATATTAAAACATCACAAATCATTATAAACAATCTACTCTAATCTATTTATGTATTAAATATTGTCTAGTTAAAATTGTACGTAAAACAATAATATACAAATAATTTGGTTTCACTGTAAAATCAAATAGTATACCTTGCTATAAAAATACTAGTATATTTTCTTGATTTTAGCCAAAATGTTGAATACCTACAAATTTGAAATTGTTGTCAAAATGTTAGAACACATAGCTCCATGGTGTTTGTTTCACTCACCAGCTCTAATGTAACATCCACATAGTAAAGAGTAGAAAATGCAATGTTGTGCACGTGTGCCAGCCAGCCCCAACATGGTGGATCAGTGTTAAAAAGGCAATGAATGAATCAACAAATAGAAATAATCAAAAATCTTGACCAAAAGAAGAACAATACTAAGAAAAAGAAAATAAAATTGGACCACTGTACCCATTATTTTTTCTTCCTGTTTTTATATCTGTAAAGTTTTTTTTTTTTGTTACAATGCCCATTGTTAAAAGTGCTATGTAAATAAACCTGAACTGAACTGTATCCAGTTAATCTAGGTATGTTGTTTCAACTATATCTTTAAAAGACGTGTACTTAATTTTGTAAGAGAAATTAACTTAGACAGATTGTAAATTTCCAGTCTGTGTCGCTCTCTTTTTTGGTCATTGAACACTGCCTTCTAGAACTTTTCAAGTACTAACTGATTATAAGTAAGTAGAAGTTTATGTCGGCGAACGTCTTTTCACAAATTTGGTAAGTCTTTTTAATTGTAATTAAGTTCATTTTCTGTGAGCATATTCAAAAATGTAATAACTAGAAGCTTGAAAATAAATGAAAAGAAAGTTGAGTTTATTCAGATGAAGCATATGAAGATTGTAATATCTCAGGCAGGAAACTGCAAGAGAAGTTTATATTAGAAAAGTCAAAAGAAAATTTTTTAAATGTAGGAAACAGAACTAAGTTCTGAATTGTTTTGGGAAAAGGAAAAAGATAAAACAAAGACAAATTGTTTCGAAAATGAGCAAAATGGAGGATAGTAAGAAGTTGATGGAAAGGAAATAAAAAAATAAGACACTAAAAAGACCGAAAAGTAGGCAACATTTTGTTAGTTGCTGAAGCAGGAGGTGCTTTTTGTAACAAAGGAAATGAAACCCAGAATGAAACAACAACGAAGCAGTTTGCAGCAAGGCCTAAATGATGTTTCTTACTGTTAGTTTTAGAGCATTGTTTAGAGATAATTCAGATTCATAGTGACTGTACACCTCAGTGTGTGTGTGTGTGTGTGTGTGTGGCAGCCTGGGAAAACCCAACAGATGTCACTGTGCCTGAATTCTGGCAAACAGATGTAAGCAGGTGCGATAGTCAAGGTCTCCAGAAGAACTGTGGCAGATTCTCCAAGATGCTCAGTTAAACCTACCAGCTAATTTTCTTATAAAATTGCACAAATTGTACCTGAGATTACTTACGTTTTTTTTTTTAAAAAACCAAAGGGTTGTCACACCAAATGTTGACCTTGTTTAACAAACGTTGTCTGTTTACTGCTCTCTATAGTATTATTATTATTTTGAAGCATCTGGACATTGACAAAGTTATTGTTATTTTAACTGTCTACCAAAGTAGATTGGAGCTTTAATTTAACTTTATTTACATCCACATAAGGTGAACAGAGTAGGAATTAAAGTACTTTTTATATGTGGTCTACCCCTTTTTAAGGGACCAAAAGTGGTTTGACAAACTAACAGAATTATAAATTAAATTGCCATTTTAAATACTTGGTTGCAAATCCTTTACTGTCAATGATTGCCTGAAGTCTGGAACCCAAGACATCATCAGATGATGGGTTTCTTCCCTGGTGATGCTCTGCCAGGCCTTTAATGCAGCTGTCTTCTGTTCCTGCTTGTTCTTGGGACATTTTGCCTTCAGTTTTGCCTTCAGCAAGCGAAACGCATGCTCAACTGGATTCAGGTCAGGTGTTTGACTTGGCCATTGCAGAATGTTGCACTTCTTTGCCTTAAAAAAGTCTTTGGCTTGTTTCGAGGTTTGCTTTGGGTCATTACCTATCTGCAGTGTAAAATGCCATTCAATGAAGCATTTGGCTGAATCTGAGCAGATAATATAGCCCTATACACTTCAGAATTCATCATGCTTTTGTCATCAGTCACATCATCAGTAAATACAAAGGGACCAGTTCCACTAGCAGCCATAAATGCCCATGCCATAAGATGAGGTGATATACTTCAGATCATGAGCAGTTACTTCCCTTCTTCATATGCTTCTCTTCCCATCATCATTTGGATGTAAATACCCTCAAATTAAAGATGAAAGTCTGCACTTTGAGGTCATATACATTGTTTAATTTCATCTTCAATATACTGTGGGAGACAGCTAAAATAACTATCCCTTCAATATATTTATACACTTCCAAATATTTATGAACCTGACTGCAATAGGCTAAGTAAAGGAAAAACAAATCGAGATTGACAACGGCTCCTACAGAGCGTCTTATTTTTTCTTATACATATATAAAACATCAGTAATAGCTTAAGACTATACACTCACCATCCACTTTAATAGGAACACCTGTACACATGCTCATTTATGCAGTTATCCAAACAGCCAATCATGTGAGGGCAGCACAATGCTTAAATTTGTGGTTGTAAAGAGTAATTATATGAGCTACTATAGCTTTCCTGGCAACTCGAATCAATCTGGCCATGTTCTTCTGACCTCTCTTATCAACAAGGCATTTCCACCCACCGAACTTCAAAAAATAAAGCACTTCATGGATTCTCCCCGTCTTAATATGATAGCTGAAACGCTTATTATTTCTGGATGAGAAAATCACTTGGATAAATTTCATTAGCTCATTTGATGCTTTGAAGCTTTACCCTAAACAAATGAATCGCCTCCTGACATCATAAGTAGTACCAGTGTACCAGTAGTACCAGTGTACCAGTGACTCAGTGCCGTATAGTAATGGTACAGTAGTGTTTGTTCAAAAAAGTTCAAAGGCTTTAGAAAGGCTCATTTCACCATTACACCTCAGAGCCTCTTCCCATGCTTATTAAAGGAAGCAGCAGACCCACTGTGATCTTTACAGGAAGGATGAGAGCTTTTAACACTTGATCATTGTTAAGCTGTGGGCAGAGAGTTAAAGTAGGGCAAAGAGATGTTACAGAAAATGGTTGCATTTCCATTAGTAAGCCTTTTAAGAGAAGATAACCAGGATAACATCTTTGTGCATCATTTTGCATTTCACAGCACTGCTTTGCACTTGGAAAGAACAATTAATGAACATGAATTCATTCAGCAGTTAATGTCAAATAAGTTTAATGGAAAATGTGATAAAATAATTGATAAAGTAACAACCATAAACAGCCGTAATTCAGGCAAATTCTAATATGCCACAACAGTAACAAACATGAATGGTGGAAACAGTAGCATAAAATTACAGAATAGTCTCGCATACCACATAGTAATAAAATACTAGTAATTAATAAAAGGCCATATTGTCATTAATTAACTTCTGAATGAGTTTATGTTCATTATTCATTCACGAAGCAATTAAAAATCTGCTGTTGATTTCCACCACGAGTATTTCATGCTCTGTTCCTGGTTACTGCTATATTACTTCATATATCTGTTATATCTGGTTACTAAGAGACCATATTGTTAATCAAAAGTTTGATCGTGAAGTTTTGAGAGTTTCATTGATCCTCACTTTGCTTGGTCCCTGTTTGCCAAGATCTATTAGTACTGCCTCAGTTCTCTGAACATACTGCCACTTCACTGACCTTTCCATTCTTTGTCACTTTGTCTTTGTTCAGGTCTCCTGTGAGCTTTATTAGTAAACAGTTCAAATGCATGCTGAGGAAAAAAAAATTGACAAGTTTGGTAAATAATACTCATGCTTATTCCATATGACATGAATAATGCCTATTAAGAGATTGGCGATACCATATATCCTGATTTAGCATAGATATTTGGATTTGGGAGTAGGATGAGTGAATTTTTTTATTGCTGCACTTGCTGTTATCAGTTATGTGGTTAATCTAAGCTCTGCAGCCTCTCACGATGAGTCAAATTCCTCTTTTTTTTTCTTAGAACAGAGCAGAAAAGCAATTATACATCATGCCCTGCTTATTGCATTTTAAGGTATCAAAGCCAGAACTTCAGGGCAGAGAGACTAGATTTCCTACCATGAACTGTAATCTTGCTCAGTAAGAACTTCACAACCTCTTATAGTACTAAAATTATACTACTGCAACAGTTTAGTTGCATGCTATTTACTCTGAGAGGATTGAATGCAAAAGTTTGTATACCCTTAGGACAAAATGAAGAAGACAAAGAAATTTATACCAAGACATTTAGTTCCTTAGGTTTCACTGAAGTTTTAAGTGCGCTAATGGTAATACATGTAATACATACAGTACATGCAATACAAAGACATACTTTCTGCCTTATCTTTTCTAACTCCACCAGATGTCATACTATGCCTATTTAAAAATCAGGTCTGGAGGGAAAATGTCTTTCTTATAGTTGTAACTATTTTTTATGGTTTTATCTTATTTTTAAAGAATGCTGTTTTGTGGATACCTTTTTTTCTCTCATGAATTTTGAGGCATCTAAACTTTTGCACTAAAGTGTACACTGAATTGTAATCTTGTTTAGCCAATAAAGCTGATATTGTTTATGATCTATTCTTTTCAGACTCTCACGTAAGTTCACCTTCTTCCAAAATGGGCCGGCTAACAAGTTAACTATGCATATGGGTTTGCCTTTTATAGTCTGAAATTTTAACATAGCGAAGTTTAACCACAATATCAACATGTCCCTCATCCTACACGTGAATCCAACCAGTTGTTTTTGCCCTGATGAAATAAAATGATCTGACGGTCTTTTCAAGCAGTTTATTATAATGGTGTATTCCTGATCACAGCAGGATCTCTTTTCAGCCACTGAATGCAGTACCCAGACAAAGACAGTGAAGTTTGGTAGCTAATAATAATAATAAATAATAATAATAATAATAAAGCTTGCTACATGTACCTACTGTGCCAGATGTGATCCATGGGCATGAGAAAGGAGACAGGATCTCTTTCATAATTGAGCTACACCTAAACGTGTTATCCTCTGACAGTAAGGTGCTTAACAGAGGAAGGTGCATGGAGGAAAGTGTGTACTGGCCTCTTACACTCATTCATTTGTCTCACAGAAATGTGTCTTAAAATTATGATAGTACAATTACAATGATTCTACTAGTACTACTACTGCTACTAATATAGTCATCAGAATCAACAGTAATAGAGTGGAACATTTTAATTAGTATGTATTATGCCTATTACTGTGTGACATGAAAGCGCGTTTCTAAACATTCAGACAACTGGCCTTAAAGGCTTTCTAACAGCAATAAATTTCAATCTGACAGAGCGCTTAAATAAAACATTAGATAATCATTTTCTCAGATGATTATTACCCTTTTGCAATTCAAACCCACTGCTGTACACACCACAAGGAGTTTTGCACACATTCCGGGTGAGCACGTGCACAGCTAGAGGACAAGTTCGGTCCCTCCTCAGGTGGAGTTGGAGGGTAATGACATGACATGTAGTCGATGTCTGGTCTCTGGGGTCTGTGTGTCTTGTTAAAGCTTTTTAATGGTCCAGCACTGAGAGGACTCATTTATAGGCAACTGGCCTCTTTAGGAGCTGACAGGTCTGCCCAGTGCTGCTATTCCAGCCCACACACTTTATCACATCTGTTACTGATGACTGTATATACACACACAGCTAGTTAAAACGATGCACGACCAACATCAGATTTGGAATGCTTTTATACATTTTACAATACACATTTTATAGAGACTTTTATCCAAAGTGAGATTAGAGTACAGTCTTTAGTAGCTGATTAGTTGATGGGTAAAGTAAGGTGGATGAATGTTAGATTGGGAAGGAATAAATGGTGACTATTTCTAAGCTGTGGTTGGTGGATCACCATCTCAATCTCCTGTGGAACTTAAAATGTCACGCCCCCTTCGATTCACGGTCAGCAAGCATGCAATTTTTAGAAATGGACATCAGTGTGTTAGTGGTTGAAAAGAAAAATGACGATGAGGTAAAAAATGCGAACAAAAATACACTATTAACGTTAATCCATACAATTTTTTTTTAAAGTAAACTACCCTGTTTAATCACAGTGTGTGTTGAGTGACACGGTGGCTAAATTCGGTAGCTAAGGTAACTAACCTTCTGTTAACTTAGCTGGTGATGGAAAGTGCTCTTTCAGCTCTTCTGTCTTCCATGAGTAGGCTAGCAATGTTTATTCATATCATTTAGTTGCATATTAGTCTGTTTGACAGATTTTAAAGGCGTAAGTGTCATATTAGTTAATTGGTATTGACTCTTTCCTGATCAAATCCCGATGTAATTTAGCTAGGTTAGACTAGCAGCGTGTAAAATGGGAGTGTGCGGCTCAGGCTTAGCAATTTAGAGACTGTCGTTAGATTTGGTGACTTTTTAGACTCCTTTACCGATTTTACTGACTTTTTGAGCAGATGTTTGTGACTGTCCTGAACTCGATGCGGCTCTCCAGCTCTCATCATAGCTGCTGATAGACGAGTTGAGAGCAGGTTCACTGTGTGTAATGCCTGACTGTGTTCAGGGTGTTGCGCTTGTGAGCGATCAATGATCAGCATTGTTCCCAATGACCAATCACTGACTACCACTTTTTCTCAACGACCAATCACTGATTACCACTGTTTATAAGACTCATAGATTTACAGACCTCTTGACTAAACACCATTCCGTTGTCAACTTGTAATGACAACATCAACTGGACCTACTGGAGCACTGTAAAAATTACAGAGCATTTTCAGAACAGGCACTGTATGCAAAAAAGCAAATTAAAGTAATTTAAAATATAGGCTTTTAAATTCCTGAAACACAGACTTATTCTACCTTCACTAAATGCATCATTACATGTGGCTTTGGAAAGGTTCTAAACTACTTTTAAAAACATAACTGATCACTATGTAACTACTAGATATTTGAACCACTGGCCAATTGAAAATTAATGCAATTAAAACAATATATGCCAACAACTTAAACACATTTAACAGGACAGGACAGCACAGGCATCCAAGGGAGAAAGCAAGGAGACAAAAGTTTAACTTAAAAGCTCATTTTTAATGGTTTGGAGTTTGGGTTTGAGGTTCTTCCCTCCCGAAGACAGAATAAAATCCGAATAGAAATCTGAATAAAATCAGATGTGTTCCTCATTGTCTTTGAGTAGTCTAAATTTATAGCATAGATCAAAGCAAAGTGGAGACATACTGCATGTGGCAAATTTGGGACATCATCCACGACAGTTCTTCCCTCCAGAATGATTGCCCTTGATGAGTCAACATGAGGGCATGTGGATTTTTGGCAGGCAAAAAAAATGCCAAAAACTATGAGCAGGCCAACATGAATTTGACTGAAGTCTGCATCTACATCCAAATCCTAACAGAAGAAAATAGGGAAAGTGTGAATTTCTACTTCATTGAAACACTACTGGAAATGCTCTAATGAATTCTATACCATGAAAGCATACAGTGACCAGGAACTGTATAGTAAATAAAAAAAAAATGCCAGTCACTTACACTTCCTTGTGCATGATTCATGAATCAGAAGACATGGACTAAACCACTCAGCATAAGGGTGAATTATCATTTTTGGGTGATTATATATATATATATACACAGTCATGTGAAAAAATTAGGACACCCCATGAAAGCCTGTGTTTTTTTAACATAGTTAAACATATGGACATTTGATCTTCATTTTAACAATATTGGGAGATTCAAGTAATATAGCTAAACAAATAAAACCAAAGAAAAGTTTTTTTAAACTGATCTGTAAAATGTAATTTAAAAAAAATCCAATTTCTTGTGAGGAAAAAGTAAGGACACCCCCACATTTATTTGTA
>CM075019.1:10354630-10408019 GCA_037576675.1 Pangasius sanitwongsei | reverse complement strand
CACAATTTTTATTGATCTCTCTGTTTATATATATATATATATATATATATATATATATATATATATATATATATATATATATATAATATAATATATATACAGTCATGTGAAAAAATTAGGACACCCCATTAAATATTCAGTTCTTTATTAGTTATAATATATAATATATTCAGAAAACCTTTTCACAATATGCTACTTATACTGTATGATCCACTGTATGTATTTAGATTTTAAGAGCATTAGCTCTCTTTTGTTATGGGGTGACAGATTGCACACATCATTTACATGGGTTTACATTACTTCAAATGGCGTAATGCTGATGAAGCCAAAAAAAAAAAGTCTGTGATCAGTTTAAGTCAATACAATTTCATCAATTTAAGGCATTCAAATCACCAATGTCACAAATCAGAATTGTTTCACTTCAAGAGACAACTGTAAAAAGTACAACCTTTTATATTCTTTCACAACCTGATCTATATCTTCATGGAATAAAATAAAGTGGCACAATTTAAAAAAGCAGAAACACCAATAACATTACTTACAAAGCACATCCTGAAAAATTCCTCTGGGTCATCCCCCAGGAGGACTGGAAGACCCTGGAGTACTGCGGTGTGCACATATGTTACATATATCAGATGACTATGAAAAAATAGAGACAGAGGGAGACATGGTATTGGCAGAGGGTAACATATTCATAATATTCAAATCATGACTCAAAGATGACAACAGACAACATCATAAAGGTTCAGTAAATGTGTTTAACAATTGGCTTAAAGCCAGAAAATCTTTTGTGGAAGAGGTAGAGAGGGGGGACAAATGAACTAAGAAATTAGTTCTACACACAAGAACATGTTAAGGACAAAAACCTGACAAATGTCTTGAAATAAAACATCTGAACAATGTATTGAGGTGTGGTAACTGTGGTATAAGCGGAATAATTGACTCTGGTCTTGCATTATTAGAAAAATAATGTACACCCGCGGTGGTATTGCGGCCATGACGCGAAGCGTCAGTGGCCTGTCATCAATTATTCCTTACATAATATAGATTTTGCAAACATTGAAGGATGAACAGACCTTACTGTAACAGCCTGTTTTGACAGCTTTGTTTTGGGTTAACAGTCTCATGAGTCAGATGTTCCTTCATCTGTTCACTGATTCTGAGCCATTAGATTGTTGGAGGCTTTGCCCAAATTATATAAGCAGCCCTTGAGAACAGTGGCCCTCAGTGAATAGAAAAAAAAGCCTAGACCCTTTATACTATTCATATTATATGCACAGGCTGAGCACATGGAGGCCCATAGGACTTATTTTAGGAGTATAATTGAGTAGGATAATTGTATCGGTTATTTCAGGCAGCACAACAATAGCCGAATCTTGCTTATTTACTATATCTTTTTGTCTTTAAATGAAGTATGCATTATTTGTCCAGCTGTTAGTTGCTGTAACTCTCAAGTAATGACCAGGGTTAACAGGATGTCAATTGTAGTATACAGAAGTGGTTCCTTATATATAAAGGATCTTGAGGGTTGAAGCATGCCATCATTAGGCTGCAAAAATCAAAATAAACCCATGAGAGAGATAGCAAACTATTTGGTACATTCTTAACAAGAAAAAATTCACCTGTGAGCTCAGGAACACCAAAAGGCCCTGTAAACCACAAAAAGCAGCTGTGGTGGATGACTGACATTGGTATGTTTCACCCTGACTGTTTTGAGCCCAGCCCTGAATGAATTTTGCCATGCAAAATGCTGTAGTGCAATTTGGTACATCGGAACTTTAGTTGAGTCACGGTGGAGGTTATTGGACAATTGACTGTTTTGTGCTCTAGAAGTAATTTAATCATAAACACATTGGTTTATAGATATGAATGGTGATGACCCGGCAAAGTCACACCCACAAAGCATGGTTTAACGTGGTTCACAAATGGTCAAAACATAAAATCGACTAGTGCATACATTTGAGCCATCAAAGAAATGAAGCAAAAGTGGTTCCTTGTGTTGAACTGGTTTATTTTTTAGAGAATAAAAAAATATATATTGGATGAGGAGGACATGGTGTTGATTAACTCTCCCTACATCCCTATTGGCAAACCTGGCACAATGAATTTGGACATTTAAATTTCCTGGGCTTTGAGAAAAACAGTTCTAATGCTTTTTTGTAGTTGAATTCCTCTGGGCTTGGCTCACTGATGGAGACCCCCAGGCAGGCAGCCAGGTGCTCTCCTTGCAGCCTGTTACGAAGATCGGATTTGACCTGAAAATCAAGGTAACTACAATGAGCCAAACGAATGAAAATAAAAGGTACATTTGGAGCACACTGTTTGTAGTTTGCAGTTTTATCATGTAAGTCATAATCATACATTTATTGGCTTCATGTTTCTTCTGTAGAAACGTTTATCTGTTAGTTATGTATGGAGACAACGTGAAAGTTTATACGGGACATTCATCATGCAGAAGGTGGGAGATATACACATGCAATATGATTGACGGTTCTGTAGCAAATCAACTCTCTGTGGGTCATAGTCATCTATCCTATTATCTAGACAGAGGGAGACTGTTATATGACACTTCATGCTCATCACATTGCATAATTTGGTGGAAAACAGATAGAAATTATTATTCTGTTTAAAGAAATGTGAAGTAAACATAGGGAATCCATCAATATTTCTCCAATTGTGCACACTTCTGGACTAAAAGCCCTAATGGACATTGTTTAGTGAAGCCCTATGATCACAAATAAATGGAAACAGGCACGATTGAATATGTATGTGTCTCATGATTTCATTTGAAATATCAATAACTACCAGTTTGATTTTGCATTTTTAATGTGTACTCTGGACAGAAATTAAGAAATTACTGTCACTGTAACTGTTTTTTTTTTTTTTTATCATAAACAGTTGTCAAATATTGAAACTAGAGTCCTAAATCCTTCTAATGATTTACACTCAAGATTGTCAAGATTAAATAAGATTGTCATGGTAATAGCGTGCAGTGAATGTAAACAACAACAATCAATAACAGTTAAGAGGTTAACGTTACTTACCTCAAATGATGTTGTGTCCTCAAAATGCCCTGGTGTCTCGGATGCAGCTAGGTGGTTCCAGTGATCATGTGTGCGTACAGCAGGGGGGAGAGGAGGGTCTGACTGACCGGAGGAGGGTCTGACTGACTTGGAGTGAGAGAGTGCTTTGAGTGCTTTTCTGAAACAATGGCAAAAAAACAGAGATCCTTTGTGTTATTATGAGAAGTGTAAAAATATTTTCAGTTCATTATGAAAATGTGGCGGGACAAATTAGATTGAGGCAGCCCGCCACAGTCGAGGTAATTAATGGGAAACACTGGCTCATAATCCAAAGCATACCGCATCATCTGTCAAACATGGTGGAGGCAGTGTTATTGCATGGGTATATATAGCTGCCAGTATAGCTAGGTAACTGGTGTTTATTGATGATGTGACTACTGATAGAAGTAGCAGAATGAATTCAGAAATGTACAGCTATACTTTTTCTCAGATTCAGTCAAATGCTGCAAAACTGATAGAACAGCGCTTCACAGTACAGATGGCTAATGACCCAAAACATACCGCGAAAGTAACCCAAGAGCTTCTTAAGGCAATGAAGTATAATGTTCTTAAATGTCCAAGTCAGTCACCTGACCTCAACCCAAGCGACCATGCTTTTCACTTACTGAAGATAAAACTGAAAGCAGAAACAGCATTTGGGGATGTCCATGGGTTCCAGTCACTGACTGCACAGGATTTGCATCCAACTGTTAAAAATAATACGTATGTTAGTTTGTCAAATTACTTTTGTGCCTGTGAACATGGAGGAACTATGTAAAAAATGGCTGTAATTCCTAAATGGTTAATGCAATATTTCTTGTTAAACCCCTTGAATTAAAGCTGAAAATCTACACTTAAGTCACATCTTAATTGCATAATTTCAAATCCATTGTGGTGGTGTACAGAGGCAAAATGACAGAAATGTTGTCACTGTCCAAATAGGACCTGACTGTATATGTTATGTGTGACAATTGATTTGGAGGACAGTGTCCTCTGGTGGCTGGGAGGCTGTTGTTTAGGTGACTGAATACCATTTGTTTAATTTTTTATAAACATGCTATATCATTACATTTTAAATTGTAATACATGCCTTTTTCTAACACACACAATATTAACTGTTGTCTTTAGATGACTGACACTTGACACTGACTCAGTATAGTCGTCTATAAGCACTTTTTCCACCCGATAATTTGAGACGACATGGTACAGTCACAAACTTGTGACTAAATCAAACTAAATCTTAGTAGTTGGCTGAGTATCATCTGTAAGTGCATGTTCATTGATTTTTTTTAAAAAAAATTCTTTTTTTTTTTTTTCTTTTGCTCAGACAGTACAATCCTATTAGAACACTATCACTGTAGCATGCCTGGTAGAAGTGGGCAAATCAAACACTTAGTTGAACTGAAAATAGATGAGACCAACTCTGTCTAGCAAATATGAGGCAGTTGACAATAATTACTCTATAATCCCCCAGCTTCTATTCCTTCATTCCCACAGTAGGGAAGATGACATAAAGCTATACATATTGTGGCTGGGAGCCATTTAGTAGAACTGTGATTGCTTGTCGGGTTTCTCTGATGGATCAGTTGCTGAGAAAAGTGAGGTGTCTTGACTGTCAGAATAACTGAGGAAAGTGCTTTATTTTAAATGGTCCCTTCATAACACTGCTCGCTGGCTGTTGGCATAACAATATAAGCACAGACTCAAAAAATAATGATACACTTATGTTGTTCCATAATGAAAAAAAAACCAAAAACAAGTGGAGCTGTATACTGACCTACAAGAAAGATTTCTGGGAAAATGGAAAAGAAAAGCAGGCAACATTGTTAGACAAAATGGCTGACCCTGATGAAGCCACCTTGTTTGCATGACATGTCTCTGAGAAACACCATACTGGCTGCATGCACATGTACTGTATGTGTATACATTATTTACGTGTGTGCGTGTGTGTGCATCGGTGTCTGTGATGTGTTTTTATGTCTGTGCGCAAGTGCAGGTATGCGTAAAAGCCCTCTACGATGTAACAGCACAGTATAGCATAACTACTGACTGTTTCCTTCCCTCCATTTGTTGGAGGTCACATTGAGCAGGTAGCAGCGAGCAAATCGGGGCACTTCAGCCCTGATTCTGGTTAATATGATGTGAGCTTCTCCTCATTTAGTCATCGTTCTTTCTGTTTTGTTCTGCTTTTCTAATGAGTCACATGGAAAAGAGCACAAGGAAATAGGAATATAGATTTTAATCCACAGGCCTAAAAGAACAGCCCATGACACTTTTATACAAAGTTATTCAGTGCTGTGCACATAACAGGCAGTGTTCCTTGTACATGAAGAACTGAGTTAGCTGAGCTGAATTCTGAAGGTTTGACATGATCCTAGATTTTTTCATTCTTTGAAAATCTTGTTTGACTGGTAGGCAAAACTACCAACTCACTAAGCTCAGACCTACTCACGAGCACGTTTATTTAACATAAACAAAGACTGGTCACATATTTTGAAACATTTTATGTTTTTTTTTTTTCATTTAATATGATAGTATTAATTGTATTAATATGATAGTAATAATGAATGCAGTTTGCTTTTTTTGTGCTCTTAATTTGCTATTGCAAGTCCTTTGATCTGGGAGCACTGTGGCTTAGTGGTTAGTTTGCCTCGCTCCTCCGGGGTTCAGGGTTCGATAACCGCCTCCACCCTGTGTGCGCAGAGCTTGCATGTTCTCCCTGCGCTTTGGGGGTTTCCTCCCCTAGTCCAAAGACGTGTTGTAGGCTGATTGGCACTTCCAAATTGTCTGTAGTGTCTGAGTGTGTGTGTATGATTGTGTCCTCCAAAGGATTGGCACCGTGTCTAGGGTGTCCCTTGCCTTGTGAGTCCAATAGGATATACTTCAGGCTCCCCTGCGACCCTGTGTAGAATAAGTGGTACGGAAAATGGATGGAAGTCCTTAGATCTTTTTTTTTTGGTTCATTTTTGAATTGTGGGAAAACACTGATGTTTGATCCTGAGCTTGGGTTTCTGCTTGTTAGGAGTTCTGCATGTTTTTCCTCTGGGTTCTTTGCGTTCCTCCCAAAAACATACTGGTAAGTGGATCGGCTAGTCTGAATTGCCACTAAGTGAAATGAGTGTGAGAATGTATGTGTGTGTGCATGGTGTCAGGATGTATTCCTGCCTCTGTCTGTATTGTTCCTGGGATATTGAATTGAACTGATTCTGACCAGAATAAAGTAGTTATTGAAGATTTTGGTTTATCCAAAATAATATAGTCTCAGGCTCAGCTACACCTACTTTAACGTAAGTTTATCCATTATATTGTGGATTAATGTTGGATATACATACTTTGGTACCTGATGTCTCCAACTCTTGTTATCTTGGGTTTCAGATGAACCTTTTGAACTGAAGGTTGTTCATCCCTTGAAGTCATTTTGTGCCTCATTCCTGAATGATGCAGTGTCTGTGTGGTCCCAAGGTTTTTATATTTGCATACAATTGTTTGAACCAGACTTGTGGAAGTCCACATTTTTTTCCTGAGGTCTTGACTGAGTTGCTTGGCTTTTCCTATGGTATCAAGGGCAAAAATGCACTGGCCTAAATACAGCCACAGGTGCACTTTGAATTTACTCCTAATAATGACAATTGGTCAATCAGAAGCTTCTAAAGTCACTACATCAACTTCTGGAATCTTCCAGACTGTTTAAAGAGACAGTCAACTTGATGTATGTAAACTTCTGACCCACTGGAATTCTGATATAAAAAATAAAATCTTTTTTCTGATTTGAACAAAGTAGACTTGCCAGAAGTAATTGACTTGCCAAAAGAATTGTCTGTTGATGTGAAATTTGTCAAGTTGTTAAAAACTGAGATTGAATATTTTTCGCTTAGGTGTAGGTAAATTTTGGCCTGTAAATTTCAGAAGTGCAGTAATGGTTAGATGGAAAATTAAAGTGGGTACACACAATATATTGTAGAATCTCCCATTAATTTTTTACCCAGTCTTTTTATGTATTGATCATTTTTCATTTATTAGAAGAGTCAAATTATCTTGTGGTTTGACCATCTGACCATTACTGCAATTCTGAAAACATGCTTGAAATTTTACTAAATCTTTTTATATTTGCCATAATATGTGTTTTGCATTGCTGACCAAAACTGCAAAGCATTTGCATTTATAGTTTGTTCATAATACACTAATGAAATTTGTACCAATATCATCAATATTTTATGTTGAAAAAAAAAAAAAAGATAAAAAGTGACAATACAGCAACATGGCAAGGACCCTTAGAAACATCTACAAGGTTTGTAAAATGTTGTTAAATTTGGAAAATACTTAACATTTATGTAGTGTCATACATATTATTTTGGTTTTAGCAAAACCTCATCCAAGTGTGATTATTAAACGGACAGCGAGAAGAAGAGTTTATGACCTAAGTACAGTTCCTCTGCATTTGATATTTGCCTTGGACTCTGGAACAAATATGCTCTGAAAATAAAATACACATGTTTTCCAATGGTCTAATGCCTTTACTTATCTTCAAATGTTACCAACTTTAAAAGCCACTGTACGGGAGTAACTGCACAAGAAACAACACTTTATCAAAGTTTTTCTCCTTTTTCCGTATGCACGTTCTGCATCCTTGCTGAATGTCAGTATTAAGCTCGATTAATTAAGATTTAAGAGATTAATCTCCACAGCAAACTGGATTTGTTGATGCACAATTAAGTTTTAGGTTGTAATAGCACAGCCTTCAATTTTAGATGACAATCACAGTTTCACAATAAGAGTATTTTTCAACTTTGCAGAAACCCCAACCCCTCCCAGGCTTGCATTTATCTGTGCTAAAGTTTATACATTTAACTGCAGACTATTAAATGTGACACATTATTAGAAGTGATGTGCTGCTGCATTGGTGACTCAGTAACAATAGTTTTGTATGGGTTTTAGGATTGCATCACAGCTTAATACACTGAACATGTCTTTAGGTCACATTCATGATATGACATGAGACAAACCATATTAGTTTGGTTCTCTCAGAAAAAGACTGTCACTGGCTGTTGCTCATCGCTCTTCTTCCTACTTGATGTAGAGATGCTCACAGTACAAGTTTCATTGCTCAGAATTTCAGACACTCTTGAAAATATTGGAGCATCTGTGACAGCTCACAGAAACTCATGTCACTGAACTGCTCAGACTACATGAGTGTTTGGCCTAGGGACTTGCAGCAATTTGCTGCCAAGCCTGGGGGGATGGTTGTTGCAGGTCCCCAAAATTAGTTTGTGATAGGGAAATCTGAGCTAAAATTCTGTAGTGTGCATTCAACCTTAGTTCCTGGTGCAGGACACAAAATGCAAACACATGATTCATACTGTAAAGTGTTAGCACCTAAATAGGGAATGTATGACTCTAAGGGAGAGCTTTGAGAGGAACTGATCATGTGAAGGTTCCATGTTTCAAGTTCAAAGTAAAGATTCCCCAACCCTGTATGTTAGTAGTTCTCCCTCCTCCCCTTAGTGACCAGAAACCATGTTAGATAGGGAACAAAGTGGCTTATAAGCAGTATTTAAAGCAAGGCCCATAAATGTCAGCCATCTGTGTGATGATTATAAGATGCTGCTGCTGTTGTTTGCATGTTTTCCAGGGAGTGCCAACGGTGGCATATCAAGAACTCCTAAGGCTGTGGTGAACAAATGTGTATATCACTACACTACCCATCAGCCCCTGCACATCACATGTCTCACTTATCACTTTCACCTGTTTCCTGTTTCACTTTGATTAGCACCACTACACCGGGTGCGACGCATCAAATCGGTTACTGGAGACTTGGAGAGAAGAGTATGAATCAGAATGGAAGTGGAGCACCAAGACTCTGATTTATGGGCTGTGCAGCACATCACGGCAAGCAAAAAGGCTTTTCTCGGCATGGCAGAATATTGTTCTCTAGCCGCCTCACAGCTCCAGGATTTCTGGTTCTATCGTGAGCTCGAGTTACTGTCATTGCAGTCTCTTGTTCTTCCAGTGTCCTTGCTGATTCCTCTCAAAAACATGCTGGGTCCCATCTCATGCCCAGTGTTCCTGGGATAAACTCCGGATCCACCCTGACCCTGACCAGGATGAAGTAGTTCCTGAAGATGAATGAATGAATGATAGTTAAAGTATGTTACAGCCTTTTCACCATTAACCCACAGCCTACATACAGCACATCATATATATATATATATATATATATAAAAATGGGTCATGCAGTTATTGTTTGCATTAAAAATCCACTGAAACATGGATATACATAATACATGATATAATTCATCTACTCAAAGCCAAAAAGAAAAGCAAAATGCAACAACATTTTTCCTATTTAAAACATTTACAAAGATTTATAAAAAGTTGTTTTCATGGATAGTGTCCACACTTATGGACAATCAATTTCAGGCTGTTTTTAGTACAATATAAGATGTAAATCTTCAAGACCACTCAAGACCATTGCTGTAATTTAAAAGAAACCATTATCTTTATTTCTGTTGCTCTCGATTTTCATGCATCACCATATATTTATTTGAAATAGAGGCATTTTTTATTGACTGTTAAACCTAGGTGTAAAATAAGGCAAAAATAGGCATGAACTTCTAATATCTGAGTAATTAACACACAAAAATCTCATTTAAATATTATATATCCCCCTTCTTTGCATATTGGCAGTTAATTAAATACATACTATTTATCAGATTGCATCAAATTAGGACTCTCTTACTAAAGCAGGGCTTTAGTGTTTCTTTCTTCTTTTTTTGTGTGTCTATGGGACTTCTTTTTCCTGTTTTCTATTTGTAAGTCTGTTGATATTGAGTTATAACCTGGTCTGTGATGATAGGGTCTGGCTATGCTTTGAATCTTGCCTTGGGGAATTATAGATTTATTTATTTATTTTAGAAAAATTTAATTTTTAAGCATCCCTCTCTCCTTCTTCCTTCGTTCTCCTGTGTATCTTTCCTCAGCTATTCTCTTTAGCAGGTCTTGTCCAGTAAACAGCAGCTTATAGGCCAGAAAAAAAAGCCCAGAGTGCTTCTGCTGCACCATTTGTCCATACATGACTTCTGCTCAGTTGCACGTCTGTCATGCTTACAAAGCTTTCTTAAGCATTCTGATTATAGCCATTGGTATCATAAGCTCTGTGTGATTATAGCTTTTCTTCTATGATCTTTAAGTGTCCTTCAGTATTACACAAGAAAAAATAGCCAATATTCATGTTCGATTCCTGAGTGCAATTAGATATTGCCAGCAGTGTAAACTCATATTTGGACTTCCTGCTGCATAGTTGATTCTTATACTTGTCAAATGGTTTGCTCTTATTAATGTCCATCATATTTATAATATTTAAAACAGCCAACATAGGTGATTACACATTGAAATGCTATTTTAAATGAACTTTACCTGGATGGTTGTATCATAATCTAGAATTAGATGATTTGTTTTCATCTGACTTCTTCCTAGTCTTTTCAACATGTCTGTAGCCATGGGATAAAGGTGATGATTAGTTCGTCATAATACTTTTTTCTTTGGTGGATGGTGCATACCTGCTAATCAGGTTGAAATTAAAAGCTTCATTATAAGAAAGTTCCTTTTATGATTGTGATTAATAAATTTGCATATGATGGAAAAATTGTGTCCCTGAGACTATAAAGATGGTGTAGAGCATTCTATTATTTTTCCTGATATTGTGATGATGGCATTCTGATTCTGCAAATAGGTGTGACTGACAGAAATCTCAAAATGCAGAGTCAAAGAGATTTTCAAATATGGTTTAGAGATGCTTTACTGGAAGTTTCTGAAAGTAAGATCAGGAGAAGCTTCAAGTCTGTGAAAAGCTTGGCTTATGAATCATCAGGCTGATTATCAGAATTGTTGAAGCACTCCAGGGAGACAGTATTAGGCAAATCCTTCCAAAAATGTACATTGAGATTAGTAAGCAAGTCATCAAACCAGTTGATAGAACCTCAGTATTATACTGTTTAAGAAAGTATGTGGAATTTAAGCAGTGGATCAGCAGCTAAAAGGGGAGAAATGTGAGCAAAACAGAACAATTGGTTCAAATTGAGTTTCTCTTCTGACAAGAAACAATCGTTTTTGTCTTATGTAACTGTCCTCTCTGATCCAATGCAATTTAACTTTGCAGGCTCTGTATCAAGCCAAAGGTGAAGGCTTTACATGTGTATTTTCACTAAAAACTCCCTCATTCTCTTTGTCTGTTATTCTTCTTTCTACCCTCTCTATATACATACTGTGCTAATTTATGTGTGCCTTGAGCTCCTACCTGCAAGGGCATGGAGAATACCTACAGATGCTCTTTTGGGGTATAAATGAAAAAGATCTTATGGTAAAATCACTGTATTTGTATGTCTACCCACAGACAGACAGACAAATCGGCATAAGAAGAGAAGGGCAAGCTAACATTCATTTTAGAAGGATGCTGTGTGGCATATTAGCCGAGGAGACAGAGGGCACTGGTTGGGGAATCTGAATTCAAAGAAACACTGAAACAATAGATTTGTAAATGCAACAGTAAATGCATAATTTCTCTCCACCCAAGCAAAACCTCTAACCTCAACCTGAACCCAGCCTACAGAGTCAATAATAAAAAATATTCAGCAATAGTCTTAGAATCTGTATTACATTTCTTTCTCATTTTTATAGCCAACATGGCTGATATAACTGCTAATAACTTTGTATATAAATATTTGGACATTGACAAAGTTATTTTTATCTTAACTGTCTACACCAGTATATTGGAGTTGAAATTAAGTAATGAATTGAATGAGTTGAATTTTAACTCATAACAAAAACATTAGGTTTAGCCAAATCAACTATTTGGTATATTCCTAAAAAGAAATAATGCACTGGTGAGCTCAGGGACTCCAAAAGGCCCTAAAGAGCATGGAAAGCAACTGTGTTGGATGACAAAGTATTCTTTTACTGGTAAAGAAAAACCCCTTCACAACAATTAGCCAGATCAAGAACACCATCCAGGAAGTGTCAAAGTCAGCAGTCAAGAGAAGCCTTCATCAGAGTAAATAGAGAGGGTTTACCACAAGATTGGTAGGCCTCAAAACATGAAGGCCAAATTACAATTTGCCATAAACATCTGTTCTGGAACAGATGAGACAAAGATCAGCTTCTACCAGAATGATAGGAAGAGAAGAGCATGAAGAAGGTAAGGAACTGCTCATAATCTGAAGTATACCATGTCATCTTATGGCATGGGCATTTATGGCTGCCAGTGGAACTGGTTCCTTTGCCTGTTTGATGATGTGACTGCTGACAAAAGCAGCAGGATGAATTCTGAAGTATATAGGACTATAGTATCTATTCATATTCAGCCAAATACCTCAAAGCGCACTGGACGGCACTTTACACTGTAGATGGACCCAAAGTACACTTCCAAAGCGGCTCAAGACTTTTTTAGGGCAAACAATTGGAATGTTCTGCAATGGCAAAGTCAAGTCAAGTCAAACTGAAGGCAAAATGCTCCAAGAACAAGCAGGAATTGAAGACAGTTACAGTAAAGGCCCGGCAGATCTAACCCCCGGGTTAGAAACCCAACGTCTGGTGATGTCCATGGCTTCCAGACTTCAGGCAGTCATTGACTGCAAAGGATTTTCCACCAAGTATTAAAAATGACAACATAATTTATACAACATAATTAAGTTTGTGGACACCTTACCGTCATACCCATATCTGCCCATTCCAAACCCATGGTTATAAACATGAGCTTGCCCCGAACTCCCCCCCCCCCAACCCTTTTTTTTTTTTTTTGTTATAACAGCCTCCACTATTCTGGGATTGCTTTCTACTAGATTTTTTTTTTAAATGTGATTGTGGAGATTTGTGCTCGTTCAGTCAAAAGAACATTTGTGAAACCCTGAAAAACAGCTCCAGACCATTATCCCTCCTCCACCAAACTTTACTGTTGGCACTATGCATTCTGGTAGGTGGTGTTTTCTTGGCATCTATCAAACCCAGTTTCTTCCATCAGAGCACATGTTTCTGTTGCTCCAGAGTCCAGTAGTGGTGTGCTTTACACCACTCCTGCCTTACGCTTAGCATTGCATATGGTGAAGCTTGTGTGCAGCTGCTCAACCATGGAAACCCATGTCATGAAGCTTCTCATGCATAGTTCTTGTGCTGATGTTGCTTCCAGAGGCAGTTTGGAACTCTGTAATGAGTGATGCAACGGATGCTTTGCTAGTTTACATGGTCTATCACTTCGTAGCTGAGCTGTTGTTGCTCCTAGATGCTTCCATTTTACAATAATAAGTTAACCAGGGCAGATCTAGCAGGGCAAAAATTTCACACTGTCAAACATGTGAAAAAAAAAAATTCACAAGACTCATGGCAAAGGTGGCATCCTATGACCGGATATACAGTATATTTGTTTTATATATTGTTGTTGTTTTTCTCCTTTTGTGTTGTTTGTTTTACTCCAGCAGGTTTGGTCCCCTTAACATATAGAGCATTATTTCTTGGTGCGCTACAAAACTTTTTACCCTCTAAACTTTCTTACTTTAGAGACAAGGCCAAGCACAGACTCTCTCTTTTCTTGTCACTTTCTTTTTCTGTTTCTTTTTCCTTTAGAACAACTAAGCAGTCTACCGGTGCATCCCATTCAGACACTGCCTCCTGTTTACCTCACAAACTTCTTTCTCTTATTGTATGAGACACAAAGGACAAACATGAGGGCATTTGCACACACACACACACACACACACACACACACACAGCTGGGATGCAGTGCTTCTGCAAGTCCTTTAAGCAGCATTTTGTTATGACTGTTTAAAATGTTTTCAATTTTTTCTTCTTTTAATAACAATAGAGAACCATAATTTAAGGACAAAAAACATACACAGCAAACATACATGTTGTTTTATTTTAAAAAAAAAAAATTAAGATAATTTTTTTAAATTAATTTTTAAAGAGCCAACAGAGATACACTACATGGCCAAAAGTATGTGAACAGCTGAGTATTGAACATCCCATTCCAAAACCATGGGCATTAATAGTGAATTGTTCATTCTGAGAGGGCTTTCCTTTAGATTTGCCCGTTGACAGCCACCAGAGCATGAAAAAGTTGGGCACTGATGTCAGGCAAGAAGGCTTGGTGCACAGCAGTCATTCCAATTCATCCCAAAGGTGTTCAGTGCAGCTGAGATCAGGGTTCGGTGCAGGCCACTCAAATTGTTCCACACCAACCGTGGCAAACCATGTCTTTATGGGATAATATTTAATTAATTTGTGCACAGGAGCATTGTCATGCTGGAACAGGTGTGGGCCCTTTAGTTCCAGTGTAATCTTGACGCTACAGCATACAAAGACATCCTATACAATTGTGTGCTTCCAACTTTGTGGCAACAGTTTCAGGAAGGCTTACATACAGCTGTGAGGCTGTCAGGTGTCCACGTACTTTTGGCCATATAGTGTATGCTTCCCTGTGCGCAGCTCACGGTCAGTATGGTAAAAAAATATGGCTTTATTCTGGACCTCAGTAAGGCAGTATTTAGGTCAGGTTATAACCACATATTACACATCTCCCATTTGTATAATATTAATGAACTTGGCTATTCTGCAACCAGGGTTGCCAGGTTCTGTGTATAATATCCGTGTATTATACATATACTGTATACTACAAATCAGAAATGTGCAACACTGTTAACTTGATTCTCCTGAAAGACAGAGAAAAAGAAAAAAATGTATCGGAACAGGAAGGCCAATTTTTGTTCTTTTGTTTTTGCTATACACTGAAGACATTTGGGTTTGAGATCAAAAGATGAATATGAGATGATAGATCAGAATTTCAGATGTGTTAAACCACTCAGCACATGGGACTAAGGTCTGGTGATTGACTTGGCCAGTCTAAAACCTTCCACTTTTTTCCCTGATAAAGTCCTCTATTATATTGGCAGGGTGTTTTGGGTCATTGTCTTGCGGTATGATGAAGTTCCTCCCAATTAGATTGGATGCATTTCTCTGTAAATTGGAAGACAGAATATTTCTGTAGACTTATGAATTTATTCTGTTGCTACCATAATGAGTTACATCATCAATAAAGATTAATGAGCCCATTCCAGAAGCAGCCATGCAAGCACAAGCCATGACACTACCTCCGCTGTGCTTGATCAATGAGCTTGTGTGTTTTAGATCATGAGTAGATCCTTTCTTTCTCCACAATTTGGCCTATGTATCACTTTGGTAGAGGTAAATCGTGGTTCCAGAACTTTTGTGGCTCATCTTTGAATTTCTTAGCGAGTCCACTCTGGCTTTCCGATTCTTATTGCTGATGAGTGATTTGCATCTTGCGGTATGGCCTCTATATTTCTGCTCTTCAAGTCTTCTTCAAATGGTGGATTGTGATACCTGCCCTGTGGAGGTTGTTGATGATGTCACTGACTGTTGTTTTTGGGTTTTTCTTCACAGCTCTCACAATGTTTCTGTCATCAACTGCTGTTGTTTTCCTTGGCTGAACTGTTCGATGTCTAGTTGTTAGGACAAACGTGGTCGCTTTCTTTTTCAGGACATTTCAAATTGTTGTACTGGCTATGCCCAATACTTGTGCAATGGCTCTGATCAATTTTCCCTATTTTTTCAGCCTCAAAATGGCTTGCTTTTCTCCCATAGACAGCTCCCTGGTCTTCATGTTGGTTTATCATTTTTAACAACAAATGCAGTCTTCACAGGCAAAACCTAGGGCTCAAATCAAGAGTAGACATTCAGAGCAAATAGCTTTTTAAACAATCAATCTAACAGGGCAGACCTGGGCAACAAGAAACATCTATCAGTCACATGTTCCGATATTTTTTTATCACTTGAAAAATGTGTGGGTTCAAACAAGAGGTACCATGTTCTAAATTGTTTAACACATTTAGATATAAATATTAGGAAATGATAGCTGAAATTCTGATCTTTTGTGTGATGGGACCCCCCTTAGTGTGAAGAACCATCATTATTTTGTAGATTGGCACGGGTCATTACCAGCATCATCACAAAGGAGAATTAAAACACTGCCCCAGGCAATATTTAATCTATTGAGGCTCTCCTTTGTGTCATCTGTCTCAAGCAGTCAAATGGCTTAGTGCTGTTTTTGGGCAAGGGGTGAGAGATGGAGACTGGAGGAAAAAAGAGATGTGAAAGGAAAGATGGATTATTTTTGCAGTCCTGGAGCAAGATGACATGGCGATTGCTGCACAGCTGGATGATTATACATTTTACTGGGCATTTTTCATCAGCACATTAAAAAGCGTGTATAATCCTTGAGACTGGAGGTGTGTGTGTGTGATGGAACAAATGATGGAAGGATTTTGAAAGTATAGGGAACATCATTAAGCATATGTGTATCTTTCATGCATTTTTGTACAGGTTTTGAGTTGTAGTTGAGATGGAAATTTTGCTGAAACCTGCAGCCCTCCTCAGGGGCTTCAACAAGCTCTTCTCTGAGCTCCATATTAAATTAAAAACTTCTTTTTTCTTGTGTAACTCTGAAAAATCCCAATGCACACACCTATTTTAAAGTTTTCTGGCAAGCTTTCATAAAAAAAATTCTGCCTAATGTTTGGATCTGTATTTGTGTTTGTTTAGGATGCATTGTCTGTTCAATCCAAATAATGTATTCATATTTGGTTACATCCCAGTGCATATGCATGTTACCTCTCATGTGTAACTGTATGCTGGTATGTGCTTGATTGTGTGCATCCTTGCAATAAAGCACACAGACAAGTTCTCTGTTATAGCTTCTGGATGCATTCAAACTTTCACCAAACCCCTAAACAACAACAGGCCAAAATAGCTTAGCAATTTTACTTTATAAACTTCAGAAAAGTTTGCTGCATTGTGTCTGGGTAAAAACCACATAGCCTATAGGCCAAAAGGTGGGAAGTTATACCCAGTCCCTAAACTTAAGACACAGTTGGCAGGCTAGGGCAGAAAAGTGGTAGTCATTGCAATTTAAATCAACAGTTTGAAAATCTAGTTAGTGAATAAAGGAAAATTAGCCAGTATTTAAATTCTATGCAATTGGAATGACCCATTGTTGTATTGAAAGTCTGAAGTGTGGAGTGTGAACAGGAACGGAGACAGAACAGTCCCTTGCGGTGCTCCTGTGCTACTCACCACCCTTTCAGACACTCAGGTTTGTTGACGGTGGAGTGGCTGCTGCTTTATGTCCCAGGGCACCTACATGTCTGTGTTACTTTCTGGCTCTCCCTTTTAGTTATGCTGTCATAGCTAGTTTTGCCCGAGTCCCTGCTTGCACTGTGCACACAATGTACATTGCCCTTAACCATTACATGACAGTAAGCATACCTAATACTCTGTTTCTCTCTCTCTCTCTCTCTCTCTCTCTCTCTCTCTGTCTGTCTGTCTCTCTGTTGAGCTACACATGTTATTCCTGAGATACCAGCAATCCTGACCCCTTCAGCTCTCCGGACCTGCCTGATCCAGCCTGATGCCCTACTTCTGGTTGGAGTTCTCATCTCATGGAGACCACTCGCTGCTGCTGAGGGTGGCCCCATATGGACTGCCTGGAGATACATGGGACTGCTGTGGATGGTGCTGCTTGGGGGCCCTGAAGATGGCTTTGGACTGCAATTGCTGTGATGGCTTTAGGACTGCAGTTACCACGAACAGATGTGTGCTCAAGTCTCCATCAGTGAAATATCTGATGACTTCAACAAGATAGACTGCATGTGGAAACTATGATGAATTTCCTGGTTACACAGTTGTGCTTTTGACCATGTAGTGCACAGTTTGTGTCTGGTTCCTCTCAAGGTTTCTTCCTCAAATCGCCTCAGGGAGTTTTTCCTTGCCAAAGTCAAATTATAAATATACTAGTGTTCATTGTTAGTTCATTGTTTCACATTGGATTAACAAATGTTACAATACACATCTTTTAATGTTTTAGTATATATTGAAATTAACATAAATTTTATAGCATTTATTAATCTTGGTTAATTAAATTAATTTTTGCTTTAAGCAGAATGCTATTTCACAATTAATAGTTTGTACTGGGTACTGTTGATGTGTGTTGGACTATGATTCATAGTTCTGTACCTCTTAAGCATTTAATAATCTTTGCTGATGTTAATTTTATTTTCACAGTACAATTTGAGACATTTTGTAAAAATTAGTCATTTAGAGTTTTAATCTGTTTTTGTGTATTTGCCAGGACTATTCACACTCTCTTGATTTAAAGAACATGATCTCTGTCTCATTGGATGGGCCCAGTGTGAGCATACTGAGAAAAGAAGTAAAGAAAAGATCCAGGAGCTGAAAAATGTTGAGGCAGAGCTTGACTAAAAACCAGCAGATTTAGAGATATTATCATATTTGTTTTATTAAAATGTTTTAATTCCTAAAGTTCCTTATAAAGTTTAAATACATCTTAACACTCAATGTGTTGGTTTACACGATGCTTTGCATTTTAAGTAGTTCACCTGTCTTTTAATGCAGAATATTTGGAATGTTATGCATATGTTCTATATCCATAATAAATATATTACATTATTTACAAAAGAAAATACATAAATGTACATTAAAATAAAGTAAACATGTCCAGAGGCATCCAAGTAGCCTTAATTCTTTTGGTAGTAATGATTTTTGGTATCTTCAGTTTTAACTATTTAATATGTTTTTAAACCATTTTTAATTGCAAATTTGGTTAAAATTTTTCTTTTATTTTGCCTTCAATAGGCTTTAAAACGCCTTAAATTTCATGATCTCAAGCCTACAGATACCATGGTGTATGGGATATCAAGGCCATTCTCTCAGTAGAGGCTGAGATTATTAGGGCAGCCATGCCTGCTAGCATGATACCCAAAGTCCTCCCTCAACATTTGAACTATAACCAAGTGACCGGACGGAAACAGGGCCATCCATCTGAAGTGAAAGAAAAGAGGAAAGTGGGCCCTGCACTACTGGAGGAACAGAGGTCACCGTACCACGTTACCTGGACTGAGCATATCCCATGTGCACTCTCTTTGCAACAAAATGGACAAATTAAACTTATTTATTTGGCCTAATAATGACTTCAGCCAGACTTCTGCTTTCTTTGTCTGTGAGACCTGGCTCTCCCCAGACATCTCCGACACAGCAGTGGAATGTCATGTCAGCACTGGAGGTGGCCATTAACTGCAATTCCCAGAATCCCCCACAGCATCCAAACATGGCCAACACAAACTGTACTTCTCATCACACACACACACACTTAGCATTAGTAAGCCTTCTGATCCTGTGTTCACATTTACCTGGTTCTTGTTCTTGACCTTGAACTGTTTGTCTGTATGGTATTCAATAAAGTTGTTAACGTGTACTTGCCACCATATCTGCCCCTTGACATGGAACTACCAGGCTATCAGCTGAGCCGATTGCAACACAGAACTAAGCAGGAAAACTAAAGGAGGAGGTTTGTGTTATTATATATACCACCTTTGTGTCAAAATGTCAAAACACTACAGTTCAGCACTTTTTATAGATTGCAAGTTTTACTCTCCTTGAGAATTCTCATCCCTAATTCTCACAGATTTTTACATTCCCCACTGAAGTTAACACACGTAATGCACAGCACTCACTAGCTGAACAGATATTGGACATTAAAAAATTACCCAAAATTTGTGCTTCTGATTATGGGCATTCTTAATTCTGTTCATCTCAAACATGGACTGCCAAAATACAAACAGACGATCAGCTGCCCAACAACGGAGGGGAAAATTTCAGACCATTTTTATTCCACTATAAAAGGGACCTATCAATCAGTCTCTTGTACTCCCTTTAGCAACTCTGACCCTGCAATGATCCACATGTTGCCTATATGCACATAACACCTGAAGAGAATCAAACCAAGCAAGACTATAGTCAGAAGCAGTGGAAATTATCCAGGAATGTAGGAACACCACCAACTAGGGGAATCCCTAGGAATATTCTGTGACTCTATGGCTCATATACTAACACCGTCTGCTCTTACATCTCATTCTGTGAGCAAATGTGTCTCCCTACCAAAACTTTGGTTAAATTTACCAGCAACAAGCCGTGGTTCACAAAGGAGCTCGGGCAGCTAAGGATGATCAAAAAGCAGGCACACAAATGTGTCCTTGTACATTTGGTGAAATAAAGTGATTCTGATTCTCTACCCTACATTGTTGGCTCTTACAGGGCTAGGGTATTTCACAACATTAGTGTAACAAATGCCTTTTGGTTTGGAGTGAAATGAGGAAACGGGGGGCAGGTTTGGGACAACTCAATTTTTTTTTTTTCAGTTTTTCTTTACTTGCTTTTCAGCAGTTTTATCACACACACACACACACACATGGCTCCGTGCTGTTCAGCTCTGTCTGCACCCCTGTGCAATATGTTATATTATCATACATTAACCTACTATGCAGTACAAGAATAACAGATGTTGGAATGGTTTTAAAGTCTTTTAGAAGTATGCCTTGTGGACTGTGCTTGATGCACACGCTTTGACAACATAAATCAGGATACTGACTGATGCAGAGTGACTTTTTTTGCAGAAAACATACCAAAGTAGAAATTCTGCACTAGTTACTCATGAGAGATGAGAAAAATGCCACTTATTTTCTGATGTTATCTACATGGATGATGGTGTCTTCTTAGCTGAGATTCCCAACTTTTTGACCATGATCTATAGGCTTTAAATGATATTCTTTTAGCATTACTACACTTACTAAACTGCACTGTTATGTTATGCATTCTCATAGAGACTGAGCCAGAATCCTTTTCAGAGTCTTTTTGTGAGGCCTTAGGCATGTTAACAAGACTGTGAGCCAGAGAGGTGTTAACAAGCAAAAGGTTTTCACACATCCACCCACATGAATATCCTAACAAGAATGCACACACACACACACAGGTGTCAGATTAGCCATTTTATCAGATACTGTAGACACAGTCATCTTTTTGACCTATTTAACCAACCAATCATAATGGATGTCCTACAATGCATGAGGTTTTATGTATATACAGTAGGTGCTACATTTAAAAATGTTTTTGGTCATTAAAATAAATAAAATTACAAAAGAATAAAGATGCTGTACTGTATTGTAATACTTTATAGTTTATAATACTTTAGTTATAATAACAGGCTGTCCTCTAATGAATTTGGTTTTGTACTGAAATTTTTGTGTGGCACAGTGGTTTTGGTACTTTGTAACTGTATACTATGTAGTGAAATCTTCAAAAATGCAAAAAAAAAAAAAAAAAAAAAAAAAATCATGATGAATGGTTGCATGCTTTTTACACCGCTGGTAAGGATTTAAATACACTTAAAATAGAAGCCCATGTGTGGCAAAGAGCTGCATCATAAAAGCTGTTAATTAGGCAAACTAAACAATTTTGTTGTTTAGTTTGTTATTTTAGTTTGTAATTTGTAACGGATAAAATAACTAACTCTGTATTTATTTAGTTTTTTAGTTGATTCATTGATTGATTTAGTTTTTAGGGTTTTGCACAGAAAAAAACATCTCAGCGCTTTTGGACAGTGCACTCTTTGCTTGTCCTGCCCAGATGCATGGCTTCTTCTTATGATGATTGGTAGACCTCATAAAGGGGTGGAACCTTGTAACCAACTGCCAATCACTGAAACAGTAATGAAAATGACTGACATCTCAAAGATAAACACATCAGCACCAGTCGGAATAACTTGGAGCTGCAGTAGCGGTTGGTTGAGTAGTATTCAGTATACTTTAATAGGAACACCTGTACACCTGAACATTCATGTAGTTATCCAGTCAGCCAATCATGTGGCAGCAGCACAATGCATCATGCAGATACGGGTCAAGAGCTTCAGTTAATGTTCATGTCATACATCAGAATGGGGAAAAATTTGATTTGACTTTAACTGTGGCATGGTTGTTGGTGCCTGATGGGCTGGTTTGAGTATTTCCAAAAGTGCAGATCTCCTGGGATTTTCACACACAACAGTCTCTAAAGTTTACAGCGAATGGTGCAAAAAACAAAGAAACAAAAAAAAATTCTGTAAGTGGAGAGTCTGCAGGCTTGTTGATGAGGGAGATCAGTGGAGAATGACCAGACTCATTTGAGCTGACAGGAAGTCTATAGTAACTCAAATAAGTACTCTTTAAAATTGTGGTGAGCAGAAAAGCATCTCAGAACACACAACACATCAAACCTTGAGGTAGATGAGCTACAACAGCAGAAGACCACACTGGGTTCCACTCCTGTCAACCAAGAACAAGAATCTGAGGCTAGGTGATATTTTTTCTAATCGTTAACTGTCCAGTTTTGATGATAGCCTCAGTTTCCTGTTCTTGGCAGGAAACTTGGCACTGGGTTACTGGTTACTAAGACAAAAGTGTGTGTGTGTGTGTACTTCAGGGCAGGAGTCTGTCACTGTAAACCCATCTTCATAACACTGTAGGAAACTCTCTGAGTGTGGGTATGTACGTGTGTTGCTGAATTATTGTAAAGAGTTTTTGTAATCATTCATTCTCATCACCACCAACTGCACACACAATTCCCATACACTCCACATAATCCTGTGTGGATCTGCAGCCATAAGGTTTAAACACATCTCATTCTTTCCTTCTTATTCCCAGCCCAACCCCTTCATCACCACTGAGACCCGCTGTAAAAGCAGCATTGGTTTCTTTTGAATCCTTTCTTTATTGAGGTCACTGGTAAAGCAGCATTTTTGTGCCCAGGACAGGTTTTAATATCCCATTTCCTGAATGTGAAAACCTCTTTCCTGTCAATCTTTCACCTTTATATGTTTTTGTCTGTGGCTTATTTTTCACAAACCGATAAACAAAGTAATAAAATATTACATAATACTGTCATGCACATTTTTCTGGAACATAACATATTATCAATTACTTTAATGTGTGGATGAAAAGAGACTAACACAGAATATGTTAGATGAGCCTCCTCATCCATGTGTTTTAAAAGCTAATACTGTTCTTGGCTGAATCATTAAAAGTTGTGCTTTATCCAGCTTTACTAGTCCTTCCTTCTCTCTACACACATCAATCTATATAAGTTTCAGCATTTTTTCAGTAGTTATAAAAAAGACTAAAGTTGTACAACATCTGAAATGTTATATTCAAGGTTAGATGTTGAACACAAGAGTTTTGCAAATGAAACCCTATCCAGCACTTTCACAAAAATGCACCAAAACATCTTTAATAAATGCATGAGACAAAATTCTTTGATATCACCAGCAGAAAAGATGTTAAAGCAAACCCTGTAGAATATACATAGTTTCAGAATAAATGATTAAAAAAAAATAACAGTGCCTTGAAACTGATCTTTTCACAGTGGCAAAAAGAAAACAAGCACCCTGAGCTGTGTAAAAAGGCATAAACAAATTTCTAAAATGACAAGTGAGGACATGCTCATTAAATAAAAATTGGGCTTGAAGTGAGCATTTCAACTAAACTTCATTTCCCATTTGAGGCAAGACAGAAAAGTGATTGTCTCATATTCACTCATTGTTGATGGCTGGTGAGAGTTTGCTTCGCACACCATCTGTGGCAACTCTAGATGTCTCCGATACAAACCGCCGTGGCATCCACACAGATGTTACAATACGCTTGTACTCCTTACGAAAATTCCGGTTGAGCAGCCCATAGATGATGGCATTGAGGCAGCTGTTGAAGTAGGCCATAAAGTAGCTGACCACAAACAGCCACTCAGGGATACGTGGCGCCATTACTTCTGGGTCCACGGCCACCACTAGGCCAATAAGGTTCAGTGGAGCCCAGCAGATGGCAAACAGCACGAACACCACGAACATGGTGACAAAGTTTCGCAGTTCTCTGGGTCTCACCCTGCCATGCTCCTCCTTCTTCACTTTGCGCCGGACCTGGATGACCAATACCCAGATGCGGAGATAGCAGAAGGTCACCACTGCAATGGGTACCAGGAAGTGCACCACCACCACTGCCACTGTGTATGAGCTGCTGGCTGTCTGTGTGAATGTGCATGAGTAGACCCTGGGGTCATAGCTCAGTGAGCCTACAAAGAAGTTGGGGACGATGGCCAGCACAGTCAGCATCCAGATGAGTGCCACCAGTAGCAATGTGTTCCGGAAGCTGTAGAGTCGCCCATAGGCAAAGCTGTGGCAAATGTAGCAGTAGCGGTTGATAGCAATGCCTGTGATGTTGAACACTGAACCAATTACACTCAGGCCCATTAGGAAGCCACTCACTTGGCATTGCGTGTCCCCCAGTGACCATCCATCATGGAACAGTGCGTACAGGACCAGTGGGTATGGGTAGAAAGCCACCACCAAGTCAGCAAAGGCCAGGCTAACCACAAACATGTTACCTGAAAGAAGGATAAGAAGAAAGTTTTTAAAATAAAAAAAAAAAACAGAGCTACTTTTCTGGACACCATTTCCTACATTCATTTGGCCAACATAACACCAAGGAATTGCAGCGTGCATTTTACAAAACAGCATGTGGAAAAATTTAAGTGAATCTGCTGTAAATAGGTGGCAACATGATAGCAGTATAGCTCTTATGAAAAGAAGTAATAGGCTATAACTAAGTGGCTTTCGGTTTCATAGTGAACATGAGGTGCTTAGGGAAGGATATTTTGTTAGATTTTAATCCTCTGAGGGGAAAAATTTAGACCCCAATCTCCCTATCGATGCTGCACATTACAGGACACTAGTCACTTTAGCCAGTGACTGTCTGTGCTAGGAGGTGCATAGACATGTCAACTGTCACATTCACTAGTCGTTGTTTGTGCGGAGCTGCCAACAATTCAGGGTGGTGAAAAAAACAGTAGTGAGGCAAACAATGTAGAAATACCACACAATTATATTCATGGTTTTTCTCTGTAGTTCCATAAAACAGAAATTGAGCAGACAAATAACATGCACTGGATGTGCTTTAGGGTGTCATGGTGCATGGAGGATGTTGTCCCTAAGATCACAGTGAGGTCATTTCCCAGCCAAAAGCCCTGGGTGAATCATTGGTCAGAAAATTAGCAAGAATTAAACAAATGCACTCCTGAGACCTCCTCTGCCACTATTTGCTTGTTTACTTTTGCTGCAGTGAACTGTTTGGGGAAAATCAAAGGGAAAAAATTATGATAATGATTAAAATATTTGATGTAAAATTCAAACTAACACATGTCTGGGTGTGCAAAATTTTCCAAAAATAACTTCTGGAATGTTTTTTTTTTTCTTAAAAGATTAGTCATTATATGGTTATCTGCCACACTTGATGCAGCCCATCAAAGGCCACAAGGCTTAAACATTTAAAGAATTCAAAGGCAAAAGCTATCCCATACTAAGCTCCTTATATATTTGTTTAATTCTTGCTAATTTCCTGACCAATTATTTGTTGTTAAGACCATTAAAATCTTAATATTTTGCCATTTTGGGCTTGGCCCATTTTTCTTTTTTGCCCAGGAGTGTACATAATCACGAAAAGGAGCGAAATGATCAATAGTATCTTAGGTTAGTTATTTTATAGATAAAATGCCTGAGTTGTAAAACAGATAGGCTGTTCACCAATTTAATTCATCTTCTGCATTAATTGAAGCCTCTAGGCATTTTTGTGACTCATCTTTGCTTTTGATCATAATCCTTTGATCAGGAGATTTTATGTATTTCGCAATTAAACGTTGCCCCAAAAGTTTAAACCTTCAAACATTTAATCCAGCACTTAAAAAAATCTCTCCACTCTTTATTTATGCTGATCAACACTCTCTGCCCAATTACAGAATGTTGGTAACACTGAGAAACAAATGAGTCTACAAAGTGAACGACACATATAATGGGACTGTAATGTAATCTGGAGGAGAATAATGATTGGGAAATATATATGTATAATTATATTTCAACATTTTTCAGCCTTAAAGTTTTCTTAAGTAGTGAAATTCTAGTTTTTACATTCCAGACTGCCAGGGCAGTTTCCTTTGGAACTGGTAGAAACGTACTATGTGATTGTTTCCTTGCCGAACCCCAACAGCAACGTCATCACCTTGTGACCATGATCCCATTAGGTAACCTATAGAACGTCCCTGTTATGTCACACTTGTCCTCTTTCCCATTCTTGTCTTGTCAAGGAGTTGAGTAAGTGAGATCAAAGATGCAAAGTGTAGATCTTTAATCCTCTGTTTTGGCTGAGTCTGATTTTGTTATTGTTACAGTAAAATGAGTACAAGGTACACAAAGATGATTTCCTGCCAGCGCAGTGAGTGCCCAAGTCTCCAGAGCATCATTCACCTAAATTGTTTGGGGATCCCAGCATCATCTCTGAAAATATACACTCAGCAACAGGCTGATTTGGAACAGAAAATCTAGTAGTAAAACTAGGAATGCTGTAAACACTTCAGTGTTGTTTCAGCGCCTCAGTGAATGCTCAGAGCCAGTCAGCCATATTATAAAGGCATGTGTCAGTAGTAGTGACAGATGAATGTTTGCACACCCTGAGGTGTTGGTCACACATTATCTCCTTTGATGTATATCCCTTAGGAAAGCTGGAAGTAATACTGACATGCATCTACACAAGGTTGGGGTCAGCCTATCAACTTTCTTGCTGCATGCTATGTACTGTGTGGCTAGTGCTGCAGCATATTCAGGAATGCCTAGCAACAAAATTTTGGTGTTTTTTCATCAACCATGACAAAATTGAATGCAATCTTGATGTGGGCAAG
The DNA here is from genome assembly GCA_037576675.1 of Pangasius sanitwongsei. NCBI lineage: Eukaryota > Metazoa > Chordata > Actinopteri > Siluriformes > Pangasiidae > Pangasius > Pangasius sanitwongsei. Next base: position 10,381,293 of record CM075019.1, on the reverse strand, counting down.
CAAGTCCTAGAAGTAGGCAGATGTACATATTCTGTGTCTAAGAGATGCCTAGCTTCCTAATACTAGTCTGATACAATCAGCTATTGGATGTGCTATCTTGCAACCACCAACTCTGTTACCACCACTGTCACTGCCATAGTTCTGAAAGTTGTTGATATTAATAAAAGGTCCATCAGACCAGGCCTGCTGTCCCAGATGCATGGGTCACTGAGGCACAGCAGACAATACATCTTAAAATTACGGTGGGAAATTTAAGGTCCCCTGGGAGCGACCTTAGCATACTGGCATATTTGCACGGAGTCAGACTCTTGAGTGTATGTGTTCAATCAATGTGCTAGTTTTATGAGGGCAGGTGAAAAGAATCTAGATTTAGTGCCCAGCAGTTTCTGCAACATGACATATGACCCCAATGCAAGATGCTGATATAAAGTGGATTTATCTCAAGGCAGCGTTTTGTTTGTGTTCACCAGAAGACAAGTGAGCAAATTGCATGCATTATTGGACAGCGTGCAGTGTCTGCACTGGGGTCCACAGTTCAAACAGTTTATGTCATGCTGTGACCAAAGTAATGGAGTTGCAGGTCAAGATGTGTTTTCCATTAAATACCATTTGTCACACGCTATGACTACCAACTGGCGGCACTAAGAAGAATGTCACCTGTGAGCAGCAAAGGCCTCACTGTACATCCTTGCCAGAATTTACATACTGAATGCTTCACTGAACCTCATGTGTTCTGGTAGGCTTGAGTGACTCTCACCGTAATAAAGAAGAGTAGCAGAACTTTGAGTAGTTCTCCTATTCAATACTGAACAGTATCAGAGGCTTTAATAATAACTGTCATTCTCAATAGTAGGATCAGAATTTGAGCAATTCTCAACCTCAACTAGAAAGATTTATGAGTAGTGTCCATTATTATCTGAGGATGTACTATCAGGAAGTTTCACGACTTTGATATATGGCTTTCACTGGTTCCAAAGGAGATTGTCTACAATAAATAACAGCACTGAGCATCTTCCTGCAAGTTCAGTAATACTGGGGACATTGGACACTTCTCTATGCAGAACTTTTCATATTACTTAATATTCTTAGGTTTGGCATGTGAACTGCCCTCTTCATTTCAGAGTGTAGGTTTTAAATAGAGTTTTTAAATCCAGAATGGTTTGTATTCCCACAACCATTTCTCTTAGTTTGAGACCATTATCTCATTACACTATTAACATATGGCCAAATCATAACCTACATAACCTAGTAATTTGACTGCTTATGATTATATCTGACAGGTATACAGTAAAAGTTATGCTTCCTTATGAATTACAATAACAAACAGACTAATATTGGACAAATCTAGTCATATCAACAAATGTGAAACCAACAAACTTTACAAGCCACCTCCCCAGAACACACATTTAGTGCTGTATTAGGTAAAATACATTGACTGACAGTACATCAATGCATTTTTGAAAAGACTTCAAACATTAAAAAAAAACATTTGCCAACATTTGAGATTCGGTTAACCCCCCAAAACATACCATCAAGTCTCAACATTTTCCAATATGATTTTATGCTTCAGCACTGCACAAATGAGAGAGTGGCCTTTCACAGAGGCCAACATTTTCTTATTTGTGCACTATTAATTTATCCTCTCTGCGTGGGCACTGATTCCTACAGAAACAAACAAACATGACTTTAGGATTGTGTAAGATTGTTTGCAGCATATTGTAATAATGTAAATAAATATATTTTTTGCAAGGGTTATTTATCTACTATAGAATTCCCAGAATAAACCACCCGCAGTAAATTTAATTAGAACTTTGCAGCACATCTTGGTGGACATGAGAGGCCAAAGGTGCACCATAGCATTAAAGTGTTACAAATAATGTCACTGCGACAAAATAACATCAGTTTGGCCATCTGCAGTCTCTCTCCCTACCTTACAGTCAGTTCAAATTGTGCACATCAAAGGCGCTTGTTCTGCTATAGCACTCCACTGTCCTTAAAAATGTCCCCAGGTCCTGTAAGATGCTTACGTAAGGCCGCTGTTCAAATTATCAAAATGCATTTATAGGAGATAGAGAAAGGGATTTGGATAAGAAATTGGATTTTATTAAATGTAATGTTCCACATGTGGAGCTGGGTCAGATGCACTGAAGTATAAGATTACTATTTCCTTCATGGTCTACTATGAAGGACATGACTGCAAACCACTGCTACTGATAGTCTCTTTTTTATTGTTGGTTTTTTAGGTACCTGTATGCACGATACAAATATAGTATCTTATGGAATTGTTGGCAACCTTCAAAACAATAAGCAAACATGAATAGGAAATAATAACATGCAAGTGAGCTCAACGATAGAAAGACATTATATAATTTTATTGTTGTTTTGTTTAGTTTTTTTTTTTTTTTAATTAAGGTTTGTGATTTTTTTTTTTCTACAAATCACTGTTTTCAAAATGATCAGCACCCTTACATTTACTACTCACAGCACTGAGTCTAAGCAGAGGGCTAAGTCTGAATCTCCTGGCACATGGAACCAGGGTTTGGCCTGAAATATCTTGGGACATAGCAGAATTTGTGATGCCAAAAAACCCCTAACCACATGGAGGGCACTATGAGTTTCTATATGACTCTGGGTGTCAGGGCCAGATGGCAAGAACAACAGTTCAAATGTGTCTTTACAGTGAGACAAAAAGATGACAAGATGATATAAAGGAAGAGAGCTAGAACATGTGAAATGGATGCCAAGTAAAAGTATGAGAGTGAGAAAGTAACATTGTAGTAACACATCTAATATGGAGCCTTGGACCCTTCAAACTTCAGACTTTAAAAGCACTTTCAAATTCAAATGTAATAATAGTCATGGCGGATAATGATGCAAGTGGTAAACAAAAAAAGTTTAACCATTTAAAGTGTTTAACACAAAGTTAAGAAAGAGTTCTAAATGTTTTGTGTGCTTAGAATCAATGCTTAAAATCAATTTTGTATAATGCTGACCTCTCATCTGATACATGGTATTTTGTATAATTATTCTTTTTGTGAGAGACTAAACATCTTGTACACTTGAGATCTATATAAGCTGAAATATTCCAATATGGAAATTAGCTTGGTGCACAGATTCTTTTACCTTAAGGTACATATATCAGTCAGAGATATCCTTTTCAAATTTTCCATAAGCCATTTTAATTGACTATGAGTTTTAGTGTTCTATTTAATGATTCCATGACCTCTGTGCTCTCGCTGAATTTCTCTCTCTCCCCCTTTTAGTTTTTCAAAACTTTTGGAAATGTAGATTCAATATGACCTCTTTTTTCTTTGTTATTTATTAAATTAATGCACCAAAATCATAAAACACAAAAATTGAAAATGTAAATGAAAAATAATGATTTTAGAGAATCTTCCAGTACCTGCTGGCTGCTGACCGAAACCATTGCTGTTTTTCTCAAGTTAAAAAGTTAGTATGCTATTATGCAGGCATATTGGCTCTTGAGTGCTTAAGGGAATTTTTTTTTTTTTTAAAACCCTCATAGGCTTTCCTGATTTAGGATATAAAAAAAAAACATTTTTAGAGGAGGGGGTATGGGCTTGATTAAGTTTAAATCTTTACCTCACCTTATGTATTATAAGCAGTATTTTATGATGAATGGCATACTTTATTATGCAGTCTGCAGATGCATCAAACTGGGAGCCTCTTAACAATTGATAAAATATGCCATATCATTAAATGCCTAGTTTTTATATACTCCATTGTCCATGCCTCTTGCCTAAACCTCATTTTCCCAGGCTCCTTGGTATCTGCTCTAGGTTCCTCTCCTTGCCACTGTGCTCGTTTGTGATTAGCCATTAGAAACCTGACACTTTCATTATTTTTAATAACTCAGTATTACATACCATTACAGTGCTATTCACATTACTCACATTACAGTGCAAATCAAAATATAAAGGCTAAAACTAGATAATTTTGCAAATACTTACTCATACTTACATATTTTTAAATCTGTCTTTTTTTACTAGTCTTCCTCTTACTTTTCTTTTCCTTTCTTTTTGTTAATTTAAATCAAGTTGTTTTTTTTTTCACTGCCACCCCTCAAAGGATGACCAAAAAAAATATATATAATAATAATAATTTTTTTTTTTTTTAGCTTTGATGCATGATTACCATATAGTTGTGAGCAGATGCTAGATGCATTGCATTTCTTTAAAGACAGGATGATGAAAGTTGTAGGAATACATTTTCCTTCCTCCTGGGTAAAGGCGAATTGTTCATGCTGTAAAAAGCATAAACTAGCAGCTGAGGAACTAGTGATCAAGCAGATGTACATTTTGGCAGGTCTCCCCCCTAACCCTATGAATCTGACATGAACAGACAGTAGATGATCAGAAGTGTGAGTCATACCTATCAGAAATAAAATAAAATGAGGCTGACTTTAAAGCTGCATCATGCATGTTTACCATAGACTCTAACAGAGATTACCGTTAGTTTTGAACTGATGCTGCATTAGGAACCCAGTATGCAAGATTTAAAGAAGAATCATCTGCATGATCTGTCATGCCTCTGTCATTTCTTTTAACTGTTTATATAATAGCAATTAAAAACCAAACAACTAGCATGCAGATGTTCTGCTTGGCACTTGGATTACACTCCACTCTGTTTCAAAAATGAGATTGCACTGGGTCCAAACATCAAAGCAGAGCTCTGAAATCAAGGCCAAACACACACAGACAGCTGTTTTTCACTGACAAGGTTCTGGAGCCTAGGAATGCAATTTAAGATGAGCTTAATGCCTTATGTCTTCTCTTACACTGGTGTGCACTATCCATAAAATCCATGCAGGTGAAGAGCTTCAGTTAATGTTCACATCAAACACCAGAACGGGGAAAATGTGATCTCAGTAACTTGTCCAGCCTGGTTGCTGCTACCTCATGGCTCGTTTGAGTATTTTAGAAACTGATGATCTCCTGAAATCTTCAAGGATTTATATAGACTCATCCAGTGAGCAGCATTTCTTTGAGTGGAAATGCCTCGTCCATGTGAGAGGTCAGAGGAAAATGGCCAGATTGGTTCAAGCTGACAGGAAGGCTATGTTAACTCAAACAACCTCTATGTACAACAAAGGTGAGCAGAAGAGCATCTCAGAACACACAACATGTAGCAGATGGGCTACAAAAACAGAAGACCACATCAGCTTCCACTCCTCTCAGCCAAGAACAGGAATCTGAGGCTACAGTGGGCACAGATTCATTAGACAGTTGAAGATTGAAGAAAAAAAGGCAATGGTTTTCCTACCTTCAGTTGTCCAGTTTAGGTGAAACTGTGCTCACTGTAGCTTCAGATGACAGGTTGTCAAAACAAGAAAATGCAAGACCCTGGAGTAAATATGAAGAAAAAGGACTAGGAATAATGAAAATGCTGTTAGTCTTGCAGTGTAATTTAAATTTATTCAAAATGCTTCCATGGAAACCTCGCTTAAACGTCTGAGCTGCTTGCTAGCATGAATGGTGAGATGATAGTTTGACTCTGCTGTGTGATGAACAATCAGTGGTCAAAATATTGCAAACTTTGTTCGGGTGAGAACAAAAAAATGGCAGTGAGCCATTTGGGAGCCAAAAGAGACACCTCTTATTGGTGAACTGATTCAAACAATCTGACTCACTCAAAAGAGCTGGAATTATTAACCTGATGCACAAAGTGTCCCTTATATGGGATCATGGAAAAGCTTCTACCTGGAGTTTTTAAAATTAAAACTTCTTTTCTTTTTTTGTCCATTGACTGAATAAAACAGAACCCACTGTTGACTGATCTCACAAAATACGTGCCTAACTTCAGCAAATTTGACCAATCTGATTATTAACTATTATTTACAGTGACATGATATATTTGTATCCTCTTCATATTTACGAGCCTTGGCCTTTTTACAATTTTTAAAATAAATATAAAGGAAAAAAAAAACATTCACACATTTATTATAATCAGCAAAATGCCTAGTACCCAGTGTAAATGTCCACTTTCAATCATCCTAATACTGCCCTAATACTGCTTTTAATCATAGCTGATGGGCACAGATTGTGCTATCCACCTTTGTTATATTATTCAAGCTAGTTCTGCAAATGACAGTGGTTAAGAGGTTAAGGGCACAGAATATTACTCCTCATTCACTCATTTATTCATTTTTTGTATATTGTAATACGTATACACTACCAGTTAAAGTTGGGACACACTAGGTTTAATGTATTTTTTAAAGACATTTTGACAAAGGCTTATGGCTGAAATTTGTTATTATGACAAATGTGTAAATGTCTATTTTTAAGCAGCTTTTACTTAAAATAAAAAAAAGCAGGTAGAAGCAGCCAACAAGTGTATATCTTGCCATATTCGGGAACTTTAAATAAAGTCTCTTGGGTGAAGCTCCCTCATGAAATTGGTTGAGAAAATGGCAAGAGTGTGCAAAGCTTTATCAGAAATACTGTTAATAATTCAAGATATGAAATTGGTTTGATTTTTTAAACATTTTTCTTGGTTACTGCATGATTCCATATCTACCATTTCATATTGTTACTGTCTTCATTACTATTATTATTCTAAAACTGAAAGTAGTAAAATGCAGAAAACCCTACTATGACCATGAACTGACAGCGTATAATGTTGATAGTGTATTCTCTTACACTTGATGGAACACTCACAATGATAAGTTACATTTTTTTGTTCATTTATTATTTTTTTGTAAATTTTTTTTCCCCCACAAATAATCAACCTCTGCTTAGTCGTCAAAGAATAGATGTGTTCCGGTGATAAGAGAGTTGGTGCCTATAAAATGTTTTCTTTGAAGGAAGAAATTCGAATTATTTTAGAAAGAACTTACCATTACATTCATTTTCCTGGTGTGTTATCCACTTACACTGAGCAGGAGTGTCAATAACAGAACATACTCATCAACTGAATGCCAAGTCTGTTAGAAGAGGAACATATTAAATCTGTGTATAGGCCGTAGCCCACCAGGACTGGTCAAACACTCCTGCTATAGGAATACATGAAAGCAGATGTTTGTGCAATTCAGAAGTATTAAAAAGAAAGAAAAAAGTTATTAAAACCCACACACAAGTGCAACTTAATATTCTTTGTTTGTCTTCTGCATCTAAATTGACTGGCAAACCTAAAGTGTAAAACTTTTTCATGATACAGTATAACACATAACAACCAATGCTCAAGCCACTGAGCCCAAACGTCCATTCATTCACTGCCTAATTATTTCACAGAATTCCCATTCAAGAAGTGCATCTCACTGGCACGTGCACTGGAGTGACTGACTCCAGACATGTGCACAATCTTTGACACACATACACAACTTTATTTCAGAGTGCAATGAATGCTCTATAGGCATACATAGTTAGTTACACCTTAAGCTTTTGCTGAAGACCTGGTTTGACAATGAGTTTCCAGAATCCTTGTCAAAATCTACAAACTGGTCATTTTTTTCAGTCACTAAAAGCACGCCTGTGCTTTATAAGGTAAATGAATAAGATCATTTGAATTGATACATATGTAAATCCTATAGAATTATTATGCTACTCACCCACATTTCTCAGTTTACGATTCCGGAACACGGAAATGATGACCAACAAATTCCCCAGCACGTCGACTACAGTGGTGAAGATGAGCACGCTGGCCAGCAGCGCTATGGCCCAGGCGGGGCGCGCGCCAGAGTGGCCCACTTCCCTCAGGTTCCTGACGCGCGAGACGTTTTCTGACATGCCGGAATCAACTCAAGCGACTACTCCTCCAAGCTCAGCTCATTCCAACAACCTGGAATGCTGAAAACAGAACATCTAGTCTTTGTCGGTATTAGGATAATACTATTTATTGGTGTTACTAAGAAATACAGATTACTACAAGATGTTGGACATACAGTGGACAAACTGTCTTTCTTTTTAATCTACATCATCATCTGTTTAGTTTTATCAGTTTAATCGTTTTTTTTTTTTTTTTGCATAATTTTAAAAACCAACCATCCTATTGCTTAATAGATTAAATACAGAAGTGTAACGCTCATATCCCTGGCGTCTCCATTTGCATGCCACACAGACGACGGTACAGCGCGAGCCTTTACATCCTCTTGGCGCGTAAATTCATGCACTGTTGTTTTTCCCGCTTTGCTCCTCTCCAGATGAAAAAAAAAAAAAAAAAAAGTGGATTTCGCGCGCACCGCTTCTCCGACCATCCTGGATTATAATTTTTTTTAACTAGCAACTGTTTACTGGATTGTAAACGCAGCGCGCGCAATCACACTAAACCAGAGAGAGGATTGGCTCTTCGCAGAGAGAGGCGGCAAATCACAAGCTCGCTCGTGCAGGAGTCTTTATAAAGAGCGCGCGCGGATGAGACGCAGCTGTTACGCACAGTTACCTCAGATCAGCTCCGAGAACACAGAAAGCAGTTTTCATCTTCATATTAAAGGCTTCGTTATTCATTCAGCAGGTAAGGTGAATTCAAATATAGTGAATATAGTGAATTTCCACTTGGCTAAGCTTTCTCCCCCACACATAATACATTTCTGGAATCCTCAGTTTGTTTACTATGAACATGTGGAGGAAAAATGTTTACCTTGTATTCTAGGGAAACATGGCTTCCCCTTCTGTCCAACGTTTTAAATGACACGTTTGGTAATTTGTGACATATTTTTTATTGGTTTAGGTCTGTACATTCATCTTTAATTACATGTTTAAAAACTTTATTTATGGCATACTTTTTCATGACATCAGTAAATCAAATTTCAGTAACAAGATTTGTCTGAAATCTTCTTTAAATTTATCATCAGTAGATGATATTATATTAATGCATTTAATTCTTATATTATATTATATTATATTATATTAATGCATTAGACTAAATTAAATGAATACATTTCAAGATATTCCACAATTCATTTCTTACAGCAATCGCAGCAATAACAGGGTTTAGAAAATCTTCAGTATTTTCCAAATTCATAACTAATCTTTACTAATATTTAGATTGAGTAAACAGTAAAAATCACAGTAAAAAAAACACTAAAAGTTATGTTACATTTATATAACATATGTTACATTTATATAACTTTTCTTGCCATAGCACCATAACAGATAAAAGAAAAAAAAAAACATTTAAACACCACCATCTCTAAAATTATATGCACACAGTACATGAAGGAAAAATCCCTGCATAGTAAGCAGACCTAAGTAACATTCTATATTTCCAGTCTACCTTATTCCCCATAGTTGTTGTGGGTTTTTTTATATGTTTTTATGGTGCATAAATATGTGTAATATATTAATCATGACAATTTTATAACCTTATAAAAAAAACTAGCCAACACTATTGTCATTTTTCCTACAGAAACCTCTTCAGGGTCAACTTCCTGTTTGATGCTGACCTGTATATTATGTCACATGAATTAAATCTTGTTACTTCTATCAAGCAGTTCCAATGCAAAGTCTTAATCATTCAAGTTAAACTCTCCTAAGTTACCTAATATACCCAAAATATACTCACTTAATATATACATGCATAAGCGGCTCATGACCGTAGATTTGGTGGGGCAGCACGACAATAAAGGACATAAGCTGAGATGCTATCGCACATGAATGATGCTATAGGCTACGATCTAGTGAATTTTTAGAGTAACCCCACAATAGGCAGGTGAGAATATGGCCTTGAATAAACTAACTATGCACACCAGTTTTCAGAACAGAAAGATGTAGTCTGGTCTAAAAGCCAGTCAAGCAATACATTTCTCTTAGTGTTGATCAAACTTAACATCGATGACATAACACTGTCACCTCACTGTTTAATTTGCATAACTTGTAAAGAATTAAAGATCTTTCAGATGTGCAATTTTATCACACCTTTCAAAATCAGACATAATTTTTATAAGCAATTCGTGTAATTATGATGGTTTCTGCTTGCTGATCACTGCACTCAAAAGACGCAATAACAACCTAGCTGCCAGGAAGGATAACTCTTTACAACCGTGGTGAGCAGAAAAGCATCTCAGCATACACAAAACATCAAAGCTTGAGGTGGATGGGCTACAACAGCAGAAGACCACATCAGGTTCCACTCCTGTCAGCCAAGAACAGGAATCTGAGGCCTGTGGGCACAGGGCTCATCGAAACTTGACAGTTGAAGATTAGAAAAAAATCACATGCTCTTTTTCCAGTCTTCAACTGTCCAGTTTTGGTGTCTGTGCCAATGATAGCCTCAGATTCTTGATTTAAAATCAATGGTTACTTAAATGAGGTAATTAGTATTTCAGTGGAATTTAAAATGTATGAAGTGAATGACTTTATGAATTTATATTCATATTCATTCATATTTATGTATGGACTTTATGAATGTTAACATTTGCTGATACATATGGCTGGGCCCCACATGCTCCTATGGATGTCCTGCCACAGGTCTGTATACTGTATATACTCTTTTCAAAAACACATGACACACGTTTGTCTTATAATCCTTGTGAGGACCGTTCACTGACATTATTATTACTGCAGCTATTTAATGTTATGCCTACATATTTAAATCTAAACCCTAAACTTAATCTCAGTACCCAAAAGGAAGCCTTTTGGTTTTTTAAATAAAAGCTTACATACGCACACACACACACAGTAGGTATTCATTCGAGCTGGTGTTGTGTGTACAGCTGGTGTTGTGTGTACAGCTTTGTTTGGCTTAAAATGAACACTGCAAAGTGATGGAAGACCGACTTTACCATTTATAACATATAACATTTAATTAGAGGTTGAAATTTTGAAATCCAATGGTCTTTGCATGGACATGCTGAGCTATAATATTTCTGACCACAAAATCATTTTTTATAATAAAATGACCTTCTGTGGAGACCCTGCATGCCAGCAACATTTAATCAGCTTACTGATTATCACTAATTCATGATACATTTAAATGGTACTTCCCATTACACATTTCTCTAAACTTGTGGAAAAGTTTAGAGAATTGGTGACTGGGAAGAAGCAATCGGAGAACATCTGACAAAAAAGATCCAAATTGTTAATATATTTGGCAAGAGAAACATTGCATTACATGGCAATTGTTTCGATAAATATGATGACAGGAAATACATCAATTTCCATTCTGGGAAATCCAATGTACAAAACATGTTTACATCCAAACATTCAACATTGGCTCCCTAGTCAATTATGTTAGCTGCTGGAATTGGTGGAAGTCTAAATGGGCATTAGCAAAGAAAACAGGCCACCTTGGAAATGGATTTTATATTTATATAATATTTAATTATAGTAATCAATTACAATTACTTAATAAGTATTTACCACCCCTGGTAGTACATGAAAAAAAATATCAAAGCTGCAAACATTGAATCTTGTAGTTGTTCATGAATGCGGGTAACAAGAATTTGAATCACATGTAAGAATAAAATAGGTCAGGGTCTAAGAATATAATCATGCTAAAAACCCTTATGGGGGATTTAGTGCAATAAGTTAGTGCAGCAACAAAACAGTACAAATTGACCCTTTTTGGGTTTGGGTTTGTCATAGGTTTTTTTGGCTGTCATCCCTTTCCATGCCAAAGGTTCTTATGGTATTCCATTAACATCAGCTCCTATCTCTTTCTTTTCTTTCACGTTTTTTTGTAGGCTTTTAGTAGTAGATGCACGTCTGTATTGCCTGACTGGTCTAAGTGTCATCACAGAAAAATCAGAACCAATAAGAGAGTGTTTTTCTTATTTTTTATTTTAAAATTTTTTTTTATTAATTATGTGTATACCAGTTATGCTAATTAAAAAATAAATAAATAAAACCTTCACTTGAAACTATCAGCCTTTCATTTAAAAACTTGCAGAAAAATCAGGGTACAGCTAGAGGCCCATGGGCAATGGTCCAGTCGGACCTGTGATGTATATATGGATATATTTTGTGCCACTGGAGTATCTGGAGTTGTCACATGAGCACAGTTCAGTTGAAATAATAAAGTATATGCTTCCAAGTGGCAGCATTCTGAGTCCTTTCGTCTATGATATTTCAGGACCAGTGGTTAATCTATCACTGCCTAGCAGTTGAGGTCCTTACTTGATAATAGTATAATTTTGCTTAGCTGATAGATATTAATCTAGATATGGAGCAAAATATGACATTTTAGGTAGATACCTGAACTTGCCTAGAGTAACGCTTGCCCAAATTAACCTTGTGTAATTAAATCATTTTACTCCATTATCCATGTATGTTCATAGTCAGTACTTTATGAAGGTCTGTTAATAGAGAGCTATTTCCCTTGCAGACTTCATTCATTGTAATGGACTAGTGAACCATGACATCATAAGCACAATTATATCTATAGACACTTTTTTTTTTATAACTCAAATTAGGCTTTAATTGAAGAGCAACAGAGGCCAGAAGTTGGGCATTTCAGACACAAAACTGATAATTAAATCCATTAATCTAAGTCTCCTAGGACAAGATGTTCTGGAACAAGATGTTAAAGCCTTGGTACATTTTCATCCACTTCATCCACTGCCCCTAAAATTCACAGCTGTGACTGGAAAACATGAAAAAAAATTATATGAATCTGAATGTGGAGCATGTTATGGAAGCTCTGATGACACACTCAAAGACTAATTCTAGTGAAGGGGGCTTGCCTTTAGAAACCGATAGCAAGAAGAAATCCTTTGTGCACACTAAGGAACAAACCATCATTGAGTATAATATTCAATGTGTAAGCTGGGCAAGCAGACTCACAAACTGATGTGACTGATATTAACGCAGCATGCCAACAGCCTTTTCCAACTCAACTGTGGCTTCAGATTGAAGTTGTCACTGCATCTGCCTGAGGGCCTCCATTGGGTCCACATCAACTTGTAGAAGTTGTTTCAACGTCCCCCACACTGGTCTACTTGTATCCCAGCTGTAGATAGTGCATTCATTGTTGTTAATGTTTTATGTAATACTTAAGAGCTAGGCATAGTTATATGTAAGTGTGGAAGTTTTTAGACATTTCAAATAATCATACTAGTCAGATGCAGAGAAGCTTGTCCATGCAGTTGTTTCCTCAAGGTTGGATCACTGCAAGGTGCTCCTAGGATCCCTGCTAAGAGTCTCTACAAAATCCAGTGCATCCAAACAAAAACATGACCACATCACTCCCATTCTCATCAATGTTTACCAATTTCTTATAGGAATCAATGCTTGAATGGAAATGCTCTGTACTGTCTTAACTGCTTACATCCACCCACAATCTGTGATCCAACTATATGCATGGATCCACTATGGCTCTGACCCTGAAAGAAGGAACAATTGTGAGGGCAATAGCAGATATTAAAAATAACAAAGAACACACAATAAAAATATATGCTTATGTATATAATTTATATATCAGTTTAGCATTATGAAATGCTATGATGTAAACAAAATTACTATCAGCAGCCCAGGTTCACAGGCTTTGCTGAACTTAATCTTCACGTTTTAAAATCTGGTTAATCCCAAAAATGAAAAGAAAGAAAACTACATTTAAGGATTCCCTTCCAATTCCACTGAAAGACATCAAACACTGATTGTCTCAAAGAAACTGATATTTATTGATTTAATCTGCATTTAATCAAATATTACATCAAATAAAATTACACAAATTAGTAATATGACCATGAAAATAGCTGAAGTCTGCATTAGAAATGGCCGGATCCTCTTAATGTACTGAAGGAGAAATCGGCATGAGTCAGTTTAGCAATGTCAGGCGAGAAGGATGGTTAGTTGTCCATGGTTACTCCAAGGTTGCATGCAGTGACATATGGTGAGATCTGAGAGTTGTCCAGGGAAATTGCAAGATCTTAACATGGGGATGCATCACCAGGGATGATGAGTTGCCATCCATGATGAAATTTCAGCCAGACGTGCTGTGATCAGTGTGGAAGCATGAGTGTCATCAGCAAAGCAGTTGTATGAAAACTCATGTGAGAACAGAAGAGGACGCAGCACTGAAGAAGAACTCTGTGGGACACCAGTGGAGAGTCTGTATGGAGCAGATGTGGTTCCCCTCCATGTCACCTGATAAGACTGTCCCTCCAGGTAGGAAGCCAACCATTTCCATGCTTTGTCATGAAGTCCAAGACTCATGAGGAAAACAGAGTCTTGTGGTTGACTGTACTGAAGGCTGCTGAAAGGTTGAGAATGACGAGGAATTATGATAGTTTGGCTGATCTAACAGCATGAAGCTTCTCAGTGATTCTGCGGCTTCTCCCACTTTGAGCCAGACTGGCTGGGATCTTGGAGGTTGTTTTGGGTGATAAAGAGAGATAGTTGATTATAGACAGCACATTCAAGGATTTTCAAAAAATACAAGTGATACTGGTCAGATGTTGCTGATGACTGAGGAGTGAATATGTAGGAGTCAGGATCGGAGTGAAGGCCTGGCAGATTTTTCCAATCTTCTGATCAGAGAAGATGGCGAAGTCATCAGCAGTCAGGTGAAGGAGGAGGTAGCAGATTAAGAAGTGAAGAAAAGATGTTGTGGATCTTGTAAGGATCTTGTGCAGAAGCTTCCATGTTTCCCTTGTAGAAGGAGGTCTTAGTAGTTGTCACATCAGATGAGAACTTGAACAAGAGGGGGTGGTGTGAAAGGAGATCAGTATCATGGTTCTGTTGACCACAGAAAGAATTCTCGTATGCCCATGACAAACCCCACAGTTATACAATTCCCTCCTAAAGTATTTGATTGGCAAGGCCAATTCTTTTTTATTTTTTTGCTATACACTATACACATTTGGGTTTGAGATCAAAAGATGAATAAGAGATGATAGATCAGAATTCCAGTATTCATTCCTGTTTATGTAATGTAAAACAAATTAGAACATGGCACCTTTAAATGCCCCTCATCTTTTAGAGCAAAAGTGTTGAAACAGATAGTCTTAAAGTAAATTAAAGTAAATAACACTTAATATTTGGTTGCAATAATTGCATCAAGCCAGCAACTGTATGAGACCATGGGTATTCAGGAACAGACAAGGGGTTTGAAGTTTGATGGAAGGCAAGATTCTAGGGACAGAAATGGAGGAAATCAGTGTATATAAAAGCCATACTATCTGACCAGTATCTCTGAGTCAAGAGCTGGTGGGTCTTGGCCTCGTTCGGTTGCTGCGTAGCCGTAAACCAGTGGCCATGCTGACTCCTGTCCACCGCCAGAAGTGCCTACAATGGGCACGTGAGCATCTGAACTGGACAATGGAACAATGGAAGTGATTGGCCTGGTCTGGTGACTCAAAAAAATGTTTGTTTTTTTTTTTTACATCATGTGGATGGGGGAATGCGTGTGCGTCGCTTACCTGGAGAAGAAATGGCACCAGGATGCACTATAGGAAGAAGACAAGCCAGTGGAGGCAGTGTGATGCTCTGGGCCATGTTCTGCTTTCTAACCTTGGGTCCTGGAATTCATGTGGATGTTACTTTGACACATACCACCTACCTAAGTATTGTTTTTGACCAAGTAGACCCTTTCATGGCAACGGTATTCCCTAATGACAGTGGTCTCTTTCAGCAGGAAAATGCGCCCTGCCACACTGCAATATTGTTCAGGAATAGTTTGAGGAACATGACAAAGAGTTCAAGGTGGTGACTTTGGCCTCCAAATTTCCCAGACCTAAATCCAGTCGAGCATCTGTGGGATGTGCTGGACAAACAAGTCCAATCCATGGAGGTCCCACCTCGCAAATTACAGGACTTGAGGGATCTGCCCCTAACGCCTCGAAGGGTCAGAGCTATTTTGGCGGCACCAGGGGGACCTACACAATATTAGGCAGGTGGTTTTAACATTATGGCTGATTGGTGTATATACTTTATATATGTATGTGTAGGTAAATTAGGATACATGAACATTAGGTGAGCTCATATGAAAATACACATCAGTAACAACAATGTTATTTATTTAACAATATTTCCAACAATTCACTTTACAGTATATGCTTGAATACAGCACACGTAAAACAATCCGCTTGTGTGAGACAGTTGTATGTCATCATTAGTTGTCATCATTATGAATTTCCTGTAGAAACTCTATCAAATCTGCCAAGAGTGAGAGAACTTAAAAAGTATATTTGCTTATTATACAGTACTATTTACTACAAAAGATTAGGCTTGTTAAGAATACATATTATTGTAACACAAACACATTTTTGATCCTGACAACCAAACATTTGAAACATACACAAATAGCCAAAACAGATAACATACAGTTTGTACATTGTACATTGTGTACATTTGTCACAAAGGGTACAATTAAATGTGTGTGGACAGGAAAATAATTATTTAAAAGCAGAATCTGTTGTGAGATGCTACACCATCACAGTAAGTGTTTGTGTTAATTATTAATCAAGAAATAAATAAATTATTCCCCAATTTATAATTATTTTGAGATGTAGGGTGCCTTAACAATGGTGTGTTTCTTGGAAATGTTTGTCTGGAGACAGTATGTCTCACTGGATAAAGCTACATGGGGAAAATACATTGTATTTCATGCATTGCATATATATAACACAACCAGTGTGCTACAAATGTCTATCTATTGACCAGGACCACATTTACATGCTTTACAGCAAACAACTGATAGACAAATTGTATGAAATTTTTATTTAGTAATTGGTACTTTTTGGTAAGCAGATAGTGCTTCCACAGTTGTAAGTTGGGGGGCAAGTGAGAAAAACCAGCATGGAGGACAAAGCAGGCATGAACAATTCTTGTTAGTGTTATTAGTGAGCAAATATGTGGAAATTTATGATAAAAAACATTGCAGTATAACTAAATATACCAAGTTAGCTATTTTTGAGACATTCAGCAGTACACAATATGATGGCCACACTTAACAGGTCTATCAGGTAACAATTTGGAACACGACACTGTTGCATGGGTTTGACATCATCAACCATACTGAAATATTTGGTCCCAAACACACCAAGCTATTTTTATGTTAATTTGGATACTGTGCTGAGTGATATCACACATATAAAGATATCACTTTATTTTGGGGCTGCAAGATTCTAGGTCAAATAGGAATCACAGTCCTTTGCCTTAGAATTGATATCACTCACAATTTATGACCAATTTTTCCAATACTGTTTTTTCCATTTTTCTTCTGTGGACGCATCACACAGTTGTGTGTGTGTGTGTGGTAATGTGGTAAAATGACTATGGTCACTGGCCACATGAAATGAGAGGGAACAGTGGCACAATGCTGTTCTTTAATTGAATTGCACTGAGAAATTAATAACTGAAGAAGAATTATAAAATGTTTCTTTTGACATCGCAAGCAAATAAACTATTGTGTGATTCAGTGACAGAATGCCAAGAGTATGAAATGAAAAATTTCACTTATCTGAAACCATACAACACAAAAGAATAGAATAACTTTCACACTTGCAGTTCATATGGGGTGACAGCATATGTATGAAAGTCTTTGACTGTTCCATGTTGCATACAATTTTAATTTCTAAGATACCATCTGCTTATATTTCCTATGCATACTGGTGTATATTGCTATTTAATCTGCTATATACTTTCCCAATGCTTGAATTAAGCAAGTGCCCACACATAGCCAGTATTACAGTGTGATTAATCCATAATAATGCATTTCTGAAAAGTTATTGATGCTTTCATACTTGCTAACTGTGCTGTAACTCTGCTTTATATACCACTTTTTTCTTTTTTTTTGGTCCATGCACAGAAATAGCAGTAGTGATGCCAGCTTGGCCAACTCATGGCAGTTTTCATACAGAGCCACAAGTCTAGGCTGTCACTGCAGCTAGTAGTGTTTACACTGATCTATTCGTACATAGATGGGCTGGGCTGGTTACTGTGTGAGCACTGAGCTCCAAATGACCGTCTGTCCCCAAGTCTACTGGTCACCCTATGGCTGCCAAAGGAATGGGAGTCTTTCCAGATGTGAAGCTTTTCTTCCCTATGCCTAGAGTGATAGCAGGAAGCATTGGCTATCCCCTCATTATAGCTCCTTTGGGGAAGACTCTCCTCATCCTGGCACTCCTCACATACTGGGACATGGCACTTCTCCCTAGATAGGGATGAGTAGAAGTCTCTGTGGCCTTCATACCTACATAAGGGATAGCTGGTCTCCAAGGAGTGTGTACTGCCACCTATACGGATGCTGCCACCCAGTAGTGTGGGAGTAAGGGCCAGAAGAGCTGGTAGAGGAGGAGTATGAGAACGCTGTCTGTTAGTGGATTCCAGGTCTGTCATTAAGGTGTCAGGAGTCCACTCTTTAGCCTCCCAGTGGTATGCTGCAGGGAAGAGAAAGACTGTTATGATCAAAACATTTTTAATTACACTATATGGCCAAAAGTTTGTGGATACCTGATAATCACAACCATATGTGGTTGTTCCCCAAACTGTTTGCACAAAGCTGGAGGCAGACAATTGTAAAGAATGTCTTTGTATGCTGCAGCATTACAGTGTTCCTTCACTGGAACTAAGCAGCCCAAACATGTTTCAGCATCACAATACCCCTGTGCACAAAATGCGGTATCAATAAAAACATGGTTTGTCAAGTGTAGAACCCGACGTGAGAGGGTCTGAAGAAAGATTCGGTAGACAGGCAGAATTTTATCTGAGCTCCAGGCTCGTGTTTATTCAGTCCGTGCTTTTCAGGGCACTTTCAAAAACTCAACTAAACAAAAACAACTCAACAGAAACGGGTCCACCCGGACTCAGTCAAGTTCAGGTTCATGCTCCGCAGCGTGTGTGTGTGTGTGCGTGCATGCATTTGTCTGTATCTTGTGAGCTCTGCCAGATATATCACACTCTCTCTCTCTCTCTCGCCGTTTATGGGAGTCACTGAAAGCACAAAGAGACACAAATAAGTAGACTGGCAGTAATAAGACACAAGTGAGACTCACGCATTACCTGCCGGTTCGACCCGCCTCCTCTGGATCACTCTGGGCCTCAGGCCCAACATCAGTGCCTGACCTCACTAATGCTCTTGTGGCTGAATGAGCACAAATCCCCACAGCCTCACTCTAAAATCTAGTGGAAAGCCTTCCCAGAAGAGTGGAAGTTATTATAACAGCAAAGGGGGACTAAATCTGGAATAGGATGTTCAAAAAGCACATATAGGTGTGATGGTCAGGTGTCCACAAACTTTCAGCCATGTAGTGTATCTACAGAGCTTCAACCACATCACATGTAGCAAAACATTTTTAAAGCATAGATTAAAGGCTCAACAGACTTATTTTATATTGTGCAATAGTAACTCAGTAAAGGTTTTTTTATGTCCAGTCATTAAGAAGTGGTTGATTTATTGTAGTAAGATATTTCAGAATATCTTTGTGGTATACTTTTTGGTTTAAAAAAAAAAAAAAAAAACGATGGATATCAGTAGTTAAGAACAGATTTATTTGTTTATTGTTTACCAGAAACAAAACCACTATTGTATTTGTAATGTAACTAAATGCAACTAAATTTAGTAATGCAACTAAATTGTTTATTGCAGAGCAGACTGTGCTTACAATTGACAAAGTATTCTTTGATGTATTCAACGCATGTTTGATCCACTTGATGGAGATGTGGATTAACTGTAATCAAACAGAAAAGAAACAAAATTCTATAGATAACTTATAATAAAATGTAAGAACGCTGTAACAAAATGATTAGATAAAATTATATGATGACTGATTCTACAAAAGCAAAAAATACCTTTTTTTTATTGAAATTATTTCATGCACACAGGAAACATTATGTACAGTACTGTGTAAAAGTCTTAGGCACAGCTAAAGAAATTCTGCAAAGCTGTCTTTGAAAAATATTGAATTGGAAAATTATTTATACATTGAGCAGCTACTACAACTAAACAGCAAAACAACCAATAAAAATTAAATAAAAGTTTAGGCGTTTACAACTGCATAAATTCTCTTAGATACACCACTGTGGAGTAAATCTGTTGCTAGAGTGTTCCAGGCTTCGTGGAGAACTTACTACCATTCTTCTATCTCTACTGGTAAAATCTCAGAACAGCCTTGATTTTTTTTTTTTTTATCAGAAATGTGGTTTATTACTTGATATGGTCTGTTAATCCATCATTCAGGAATGCAGCTGCAAGAAACCTTCTAGTTCCCTGGTGGGCGCTACTTACCTGTAAAACCAAATTTAAGTAACCTGCCACTAGTTCTGCTACTACTTCCGTATGTTCTGGACTGCCAGGGCGAGTAACTAACTAACAGACCACTCAAATGCCATACGTTATTTACACTGAGAGTTGCCATGGATCTTGCACCTTTGTAGTGGATCCTTGTGTTTGGTGTTGGTTGACAATGAACTATGTGTCGCTATGTATTTTAAGATAGGATGCCAAGATGCCTCTTTTTGCACTTTTGGATGAATCATGCCCTGAAAGTTTGGTCATTTTGTGATCTGATACAAACCTTTTTTTTGTATGCTTGCAAATCAATTAAATCAATACAATGAACTTACTCAAGAATTTCAATTTAGACTGCAGCCTCAAAATGTCCAGCTTGTTTCTCATACAGAAGGTGGTGATGATCTAGTGCCTCCCAGGCTTTTGCGTAAGAGATCTCACAATTAATAGCATCAGGTGGCTTCATGCGTTTGTACCAATTTTTCAGCAATGAGTTGGAGCCAGCCAACTAGCCTCATCTGCATTAACAATTCTAGTGCTCTAACACAGCACATTTTACTGCTTCTCTTCTGTCAGGTTGCAAGTTCAGTGCACCTTTGAGTGCTCATGATGGTTTGTGCATTGTGGCCCACTCACTCACTTTGGGGGCTATACCACGAGAAGGGGTAGGCATTCAATCAGCTGTTCTGAGTTGAAGATTCACCCTCAATTTCACTAGGCATTCTTAATACCAGGCTGTGGCACATTTGCCACTGCAACTGGAGTAACGCTCCTGCACTACACTCTGACACACATCAGATACTTTAGTGGCACGCTGTCAGCACTCTCTGCCAAAATGAGCCCCAAGCCACTGAAAGTATCTCAGGGTCTGTCGCTGTATGCAAGGCGGCTGTAAGCTGCTACCACTACTCCTCCGAGCTCTGCACTTCATTACACTGTTGTATCAGTGTTAACAGCTCTTGTGTTTGGCCCATGCCCAAAGCCAGCTTCTCTACTCTGTGTACCAATGAGGTAAAGGCACTCAGTCCTCCCCCACTGAACTGATCAGCAGCGCCTCCTGCCTGTTTCTGTTCCTGCCACTGTAACACGCCAAAGGAGCTTAGCGTCTTCCTCACAGCGGGCTCTGCTGCAATACCTGCTGCTTGTTTCACTCCTCACTGCAGCCATGCAGCACTAGAGGAAGATGACTAATAGCCAGTGTTTCCATAGCCTGCGAGGTGCGCTGTGCACATCATTAACAACATTATGGTGCAGTAAGGGCAGAGCTCTGTAAGTGCCTGACACAAATGTTCAGGTGTCAAACAATTTGGGCATGAATCACGTTCATCATCCAATTCCATCAGGGGTTTGCAGAACACACAGCTTGCCGTCCTACCCTGAACTACACAAGAGGTTGCGGAAAGTTCACAAATATTCCACAGTTCATGCAGAAGAGGTCATGTGTCTTGTTCAATGGCACAGCTAATTGTGGCAATAACAGTTAAAGTTTTGAATTACCATCAAGCACAATGCACATCAACACACTATATGCAATAACAATATTAGCAAAAAACTGAATCCACTTCCTCAACTTCTCATCAACATGAGAATGGGAAACAGGTCAAGCAAGACATAGCAGGGATTTCTGTTTTGCTGATGACTTTTGTTTGGAAACAAGCAAATTGGAAAACTTCACTAGTTCCTGAAGGAAAGTGCCCTGGGGTTTTTCAATGAAAGAAAACTGAAATACAACTCTGACATTTAATCTTTGCCTGTGAGTAACCACACAGAACATAAGCATTTCAAAGATTATTCATATGTTTTTTTTTTATTAAACAACATATCTCTCCTGGCTGAGAATGCAATCTTTTACAATATCATTTACATACATTCTATATTTTTCTGTGATGAGTAGGGGTGTAACCGAATATGAACACATTATTTGGATTGAACAGATAATGTGCGTCCTAAACGACTAAAAATAGGAATTATTACGAATATTATTTTTTAGAAAGTGTTCCAGCTTCAGGGATCCAACAAAAAAGATTTTCTTTCTTTAATGTTGAATTTTAAAGAACAGCTGGCCGAAGCTCACGGGAAGGATTGCCAGGTTTCAGCAGAATTCCCAGCTACAACTCAAAAACCACACAAAAAAAACCTTGAAACTTTCCTATGTTCAGGCATAGGAGAAGATAAAGAGATTTTTCTTCTTTTTTCACGTCTTTTTTGGGGAAACAAGCTAATAATAGTTAATAGTGGTGTGATTATCGCTAGAAATGTAGTACCAGTCGTGTTCTAGTTCACTCTGGGATTCTGGGACTTACAGCTTAACTTAAACTAACAGGGTTATATATATGAAATATGGGGAAGGCATCTGGCAAGCCTGCTCGTGGACCTTAAAAAAAAAAAAGAGCAAATTGCGTTGTGCACAGAGCTACAAATTTTTTTTTTAAAATATTGTAAAACTTGTACTTTCAATGTACATGTTTTTGGTCATTCTTAAATGATCGTTCTCTATTGTTATTAAAAGAAAATGCTCTCAGAAAATCATACAGGCATTATAATGAAATACGGCTTAAAGGATCCGTTCCATTTTGACTTGCAGAAGCACACAAGTGTGTCACAGTTTTACATTAGATTCTGATAGTGTCCTTTCCGAAATGTAACAAACTCAAATACTAAAGTAAATCTGATAAAAAAAATATTACAGGATGGCTATTTTTGTCAACTGTAGCCTAAATAACAGTTTCTCAATTTGGGAAAGATGCTGTTGCTTTGAAAGTCTTCCTTACTCAGGGACATTAGACAGACAATAGAAAAATATCCAGTTCCACAGGGCATATGGCTCAGGAGTTTAATAAAGTGATAAAGAGAGAAAAAAAAACATCCGGTACAAACCGCACCCATTTCTGGTTTCAATCTGAATACAAAAACATATACGAATTTTTTGAGCACTAAACAGGTACAGATGCAGATATAGATACTGCCATTGTGTTACACCCCTAGTGCTGAGGCTATTGATATATGTCAGGTGTTTTATTATTAAAATTTATATATTATTAAGATTAAAAGACCACGGGCAGAATATAGTTGTCATCATACCTTCATTTTCAGCGTTGTCCACTGCATCATTGACTCGCCGTATCACTGTCACAATGGAAGCTAATTTGAGGTTTAAGCAAACAACAAATCATCACCAGGCAATAAAGGACTAATTTATTACACTCTAGTAGTTTTGTCAAATAGCCAGGATAAACATGTTATGATTCAATTGTCTTGTTGTACCACACTAATATTATTACATTTATTTAATCAGGAACCATTTACTTCATTATAAATCTTAAGTGGAAAATCAGAAACACTTAAATCTGTGTGTTTTGTATTGCATGGGCATATTTTAGACAATAATGCTATGATTACTGTTTTTACTGGTTCTGGCCTGCTATGCCTGCTTGTCTTTCCAAAGCAGCATAACCACTAATCCTCCAGTATTTTCTCAAATATTGATTAGGTCATCCTAATTAAGTGAATAATTAATTGTATTATGTTGCGTTAGGGTTGGGGTTAGGCTCCTCTCACCTTACAGACCTGTAAGGACCTGCCTGATTCATCCTGATGCTACTACTACTGCTTGGAGCTTCTTGCACTTGTGACTCACCTTCTGCTGCTGTGGATGGTCCCACATGGAGGTTTGTTTTTCCCTGCCACTGTGACTTGCTCATTAGAGACCTAAATCTATATCCAGATTTCTGTAAGGTTTCTTTGTGATGTCTATTCTTAAAAGCATTTTACAGATAAACTTGAATTGAATTGTATGTGGTCTCAGTTTCCTTTGAAGTACCAATGCTGATAACCACAACATTTTAGCAGTACATTGAAGTTGTTCCATAGAACAACTGCTTGGTTTCTACACTTAACTGAACCGTAGTTGCTGCAGCGTGTTGTTGTGGTTATGAGCACAGAAATGTCAGGTGGAACCTTATAATTTCACGGTTTTAAAATGTAACTGTCGTAAGGCAACGTTGTCGTAAAGTGCATGCCATCATATACATAGCTATGTAGCTACAAAGTCTACAGGGAGTTGGTAGTGGCCAATGTGGTGGGGTTGATGGGAGCTGGTTTGGAATGGGGGTACAGTAGAAGATGTGGCCTCACCATTGTCATCACAGAAGTCAGATCTGACAGAGTGAGCTTCACTTGTACTGCTATCTGAAAAACAAGAGGCCTCTTCCACTGCACTATTGGACTCTAGAGTGGGTAGAACACAGGTTTTTATACACACACACACACACACACACACACACACAAATACAAATCACTTCCACTCTGGGCAGAAAAACTAGAGATATACTGATATTTTTTATACTTATGTGCTACACACACACACACACTGTTTGATGACATGCTCCTTGACCTTTACTTTACTTTATTGTTTCTGCATATTTTATTCCTTACTTAAAAAAAGAAACAGTAAATCTGTCTCTAAGCTAAATACTCTACACACACTCTAGTAATTGTTCTCCCTAAGTATTACTAGCCAATATTTCATATAGAGGATAAAGCCTTTTTTGCTGGATTTTAGCTGATGATTGGAAGCAGCACTCTTTATTTTGTCACATATACATTACAGCACAGTGAAATTATTCGTTGCATATCCCCGCTTGTTAGGAAGCTGGGGTCAGGCTTAATGTAGCACCCCTGGAGCAGAGAGGGTTAAGGGCTGTGCTCAAGAGCCTAACAGTGGCACCTTGGCAGTGGTGTGGCTTGAACCCCAACCTTCTGATCAGCAGCCCAGAGCCTTAACCTTTGAGCCACTACTGCCCTGTATACTGTATTAGACTGTACAGTTTACAAGATCCTGGCCAATACTAAAGAAAAGTTATAAAAAGCCAGGACCAGACAAGACTAGAAAAAAAACCCATGAAATTATAAAGCATGAGAAATCATCAGATTAGTAATTTGGAAAGGAAATAAATGTAATGTAAATGTAAATGTAATGCCCTTAATGTAATTTCACATAATTTTGTGCACTTCAGATTCATTAGTGGAGCTAGATGCTAAAAGCTTTCATTCTTTCTTCACCTGCTCTTGAAACAAAGCTTTGTAGCCACTTTTTTTTTTTTATTAAAATATTTTCTTTATCTGTGAGGAATGAGAGTTAAATAAGTGTGTGTGGAGTGTGCATGTTCATGTGATCATCTCTTTACCCCATTTTGTGCCCATTTCCTGTCCATCTGCCTGATAGTTTTTATCTTGCCATTTTTGGGACTGAGCTTCACATTCTTCATTCTCATTTTCATCATCATCTTCTTCATCATCCTCATCATCTTCCCAAGGAGGTTTGCAGAGGGGGAAGTTAGGCAACAACGAGGGCAAATTGGGAGCAACACTACACACAGCTACCCCTCTTCTGGATATGCCCAGGTTGTGCGACATTATCTGAAATGTGCCCATTGGGGGTGGGCATGACACGGTGGCGAGACCTCCTGTTTTCTCGCCCTGATACCGGGGTGCTGTGTAAGCAGTAGGGCGCACCATGACCTGTGGAGGCCCTCCAGTGCCTTCAGCACTTGCACACATTTCACGTAGGGGATAGCCATTCTCTGTAGAGATACCTGATGACTCAGCGCTGACCCAGTCCTTGCGTAGCAGCCTCTTATGGAAAACAGCCAGTAGCACGAGAAGCACCAACACCACAAAAAGCAAAACGCCAATGCCAATAACTTCTGCTGGGCCAATGTAGGACATCTCGGCCTGTGTTCCCACTACACCTGCTGATGGCTGCCCACAGAACTGGCCCTCAAAGCCAGCTGTGCAGTTGCAGTAGAATGCACCGAATGTGTTCACACATGTGCCGCCATTCTCACACTCCTCCCGGTCACACTCGTTCACATCCTCATCGCATCTGTATTAATTAAGATCAGTAAGTCGTCTTTCATTTTGTTTGTTGTTTTTTCACAATAATATTCTGGGTTTTTTTTATAATAATAAACACTCAAGGAAAAGGGTAATATTTTATTTAAATTATTCATGTTTAAGAGAATTTATAATCATTAGATACAAGTTATTCATAAACAGACCATACAGTTCAGAAGCCATTGAGAAGTTGTGAAAGATGTTAAATTTTAACGACCTTTCCATGCAAAAGGCTTTTATGGCTGAAAATTGCATAACTTTTAATCACCCAGTGGTTATGCAAGGCAATTCAATTTTGACTTAAAAGTTTTTTTTCTCACTCATTTTGAGATATACAGTTAGGTCCGGAAGTATTTGGACAATGACAGAGTTTTTGTGACCACAACTGATTTGAAATAAAACAATCAAGATGTGATCAGCTTTATTTTAAGAGGTTCCACAAAAATAGGGCATTTACCATTTAGGAATTACAGCCATTTTAAGCAAAGTAATTCCATTTTCAGGGGCTCAAAGGTATATGGACAATTGACCGACAAGAAGTTAAATGACCAGGTGCGGTCCATTCCTTCGTTACTTCAAGACAAATGAAGCAGATAAAAGGTCTGGGGTTGATATCAGGTATTGAGTTGGCATTTGGCAGCTGT
>CM075019.1:10305759-10347122 GCA_037576675.1 Pangasius sanitwongsei | reverse complement strand
GTGGAACCTCTTAAAATAAAGCTGAAAGTCTACACTTCGATCACATCTTGATTGATTTATTTCAAATCCATTGTGGTAGTGTATAAAGGCAAAATCACAAAAACTCTGTCATTGTCCAAATACTTCTGGACCTAACTATATATATATATATATATATATATATATATATATATATATATATATATATACACATATATAAGTGAGGTGTGAGTTGAAAGCCATTTCCTTAGTTCTCCAAAGCAATGCTGCCCTCTAAAGGAAACACTTTTCCCACAAAGCCCACAGTCTGTGCCTTATTATGGAAGCAATCACAGAACCACATGACCCTAATTACTTTAATATCCATCAATAATTATTATAACCAGCCATAATGACATTAACCCGTACTTAATTAAGAATAAGTGTTACATGACCAATCACAAATTAAAATACGATGAGGAATTGGTATTGTGTGGATGTGTGTGTGGTACTGATAGATTAGTGGAAGATGAGTCTTACATTAGCCCAGTGAAGCCTTTTGGGCAGCCACAAAGAAAAGTGTTGCCCACAGCTTTACACTCTCCTCTATTCCGACATGGTGTGGGGACACAGGACGAGACCTCTGTCTCACAAAGCGTACCGGTGTACTGTGGTGGGCAGCTGCAGGAAAATTCTGTGGGGCCATGACCATGATGAATAGTAAGTATGGCAAGCAATCATTTATCAATCAGTCATTAACATTAAATGATTAATCAACCCAATCACCAAATCATTGAATGCAACACACGTCAAATTTATCATACATTCTCTCAAATAAAAATTCAAAAGATGTACATGTGTACAATTGTACATAATCCCTCTCACACACGACATTTAACAGCATGCTTTGACTACATCTCACTGCCAGAAAGCTTCCACTGCAGAAACATTTAACATGACACTTGACTGTTGTTGAATAGAGAATATCACATAAATAGACAAATAGACATGCTCACTCATCACTTGCTCACTTTTTATTTTTACCTCATTATCTCCCAATTTGATCCTTTACCAATTCCCACCTACTACCTAGCTCTCCCCTATCACATGACACCTACCAACCAGGGAGGGTGAAGACCAGCACATGCTTCCTATTATGCATCTTTTCCAACTTCTGCTTATGCTATGTCACAGAGCATCTAAACACACTCAGAAGAAAGCACAAACTACCCTCTTCCACATACATGACCTCATAAATGCCCACGATTGGTTAGTGTCACTCTGACTGGCAGGAGAGAGTACTGCCATCCTTCCCATCCCAAGAGCAGTGCCAATTTTGGTCTCTTGGACTCCTGGCTATGGGAGATGTGGCACTGTCGGAATTCAAACTCATGTTCTCCATATGGCTTTTCTGTTGTGCCCCTGGAGAGCCTATGATTAGAGCTTTTTTAATCTTTTATTATAATCCCTGTGCTTTACAGGTAAATTCTAATGATCAGTAGGTTTAGGCTAAAATCATGATATTTGTTTTGTAATAAATTTTGTAGCTCATATTTTAGTTGAAATACCATTTGTTCTAATTTTTTTTTTTTTTTTGAGATATTAAAGGTTATCATTGGTGAATTGCTCAATAATCAGCAAATGGGTTTTTGTTTTTTTGGGGGGTTTTCTTCATTGTTACTTATAGATTTCTGTTAATAATTTATTGATATTGTCACATACCTGTAAAAGGCCAAATTTTTTGTCCAAAATAATGCATAATATTAGTGCCTACTAAATCTTTTTTTTGTTACTCACCAAAGTTCTTTTGTCAGTTCTTAAAGCAAATAGGGTTATGTTTTAATCCACTACTATCCAACATACAAAATAAATCTTAAAGACCAAAACCTTTCAGAGCTATCTAATGACATACTTTTCTACACATCTTACCTCCAGAGGGCAGGTTGTTGCAGGTGGCACCGTTCCGGCACGACACCCCCAGGCAGGGGTTAGGGTAGAGCATGCAGCCCATCTTCACCTCACTGATGGCAGTAAACTCACCATGGCGGTTCCTCTTACTCTGTAGTGGCAGCTCATTGCCATTCAGTGTTACAGCACTCAGGCAGCCCTGGAAACCGTCATATGGCCAGGAGTGCCTGTGCACACCTCTCTGTGGCACCTGGGCACCAAAAAACAGTGAGCCATTGGTGTCAAGTGGCCAGAGATGAACAGGGACCTGGGCATCATGCCAGCGTTCCACGTAGCTGTCATCCAGCGAGAGCAATGTATAGTTGTAAGTCAGATCCAGGGCCACAGCATGCCACACACCATCATTTATGGGGCGCCCAGGGAAGCCCAGTACATCCAGGCTGTTGGTACAGTCCAACTGGAACCAGAGGAGCCCTTCCTCAAGCTGAATACACAGTATGGCAGAGTGTAAGTGAGACGGAATAGCTGAGTATGAACTGCAGAAAACACATTTGAAGAGCTAATCTAGATGGTAGTATGATAAATCATAAGAATGGCTGATCCTAAATTTAGTTCCAATGCAATACTGATTGTCCATAAGTTTTGATGTTCCATATGTGTTTTTGTGCAAAATACAGAGAGAGACAGAACGTGTGCTTGTCTGTAATGTATGTAAACCTTCCATTCCACATATCCCAATGAGGTCCCGTGTTCCAAGTATCTGTTCATGTCTGTCTGTATACATATGTTTGTATGTGTGTTTGTGTGTATGTGTGAAGCACATTAGTATCTTTTTATGGGGAACAAATGTCCCCGTTATGATAGGAATATATGACAGATTTAACATTGTGAAAAGTCTAAGAACCAAAAGATTAGGCTTGGGTGTAAACATAATTGTAGCATTATTTAGCTGCATTAATTATGTATTGAAAACCCCCACAAAGACAGAACTCTTTTTGTAGGTATAACCCTAATAACAGATAATCTGTGTGTGTTTTACCTTTAGCATTTGACAGGCCTCAGCATGTCTGTACATTATGACTCCTCTATTCTGCAGTGTTCTGATCTTCAGGCTGACCTTCATATCCTGATCCTTACTGCTGGCAGTCACTTTGTACTTAATATAGCTGTTCCCTGAAAAACTCAGAGATGTCTGACCTGTAGAGCACATCAGAAAACACAAACATGCCTCAGGAAAACAGAAACACACACACACTCAAGCCAGTCAGTGCTACATGCTGCACAATGCCAAATAACCTATGTACATAACTCTGTGCCCTATCAAATTTATGCCCAGAATATACCACTGATAAGATCACAGTCTTTTTGTAAAGACTACCAAAGTTAGTAGGGTTGATATCATGTTTACTTTTTAGCCTAAAGGGATGTACTCTCAAAATGCCATAGTGCTATATGTGAGTAAAAAGATCAGATTCAGGAATCATTGATAAGTAAATTTAAATATATTATATGGCCAAAAGGATGTGAACACGTGACCATGACACCCATAAAGTATGTGCTTGTTGAACATCATATTCCAAAGCCATGGCATTAATGTGTAGTTGGTCCCCCCTTTGCTGTCTCCAGCCTCCACTGGGAAGGCTTTCTACTAAGACACTTTTTTGAATGTTCCTTGGGGATTTGTGCCCATTTAGCCACTAGAGTATTAGTGAGGTTGGGTACTGATGTTGGGCGAGGAGGCCTGGTATGCAGTCGACTTTCCAATTCATCCCAAAGGTGTTCAGTGGGGTTGAAGTCAGGGTTCTGTGCAGGCCACTTGAATTCTTCCAAACCTGCATTGTAGAAACATTGTAGAAAATCATGTGCCTCCAACTTTGTGACAAAAGTTTGGGAAGGCCCACATATGGGGGTCATGGTCAGGCATCCACATACTTTTAGCCATATAGTGTATTTAGTTTTAATTGACCTGTTAAATTTTAGATCACTTATTTTATCTGGTTATAACTGCTAGAACTAGGCTAAAACTAACAACAATAATATGACTGAAACTGTTATGAAAGGCTGAGTGTGCTCTAACCTGCACACTGGTGGAGAGTTTCAGGCAGGCACTGGCAGGCAGATGGAACTGTTGAGGCACTGCGTACACACTGCATGTCAGGAGGACAAGCCTGACCTTCACAAAGCTCTGCAGATTTTGAACATATCCCACCTGCTCGAGAGAGAGCAGTATGTTTAGGTCATGAGCAAAACAAAGAATAAATATCTCAGATTTTAGCAGATAAATGTTTTGTAGGAAAATATAAGCAAACAGCTGGAAATATAAAGCAGTATAATATTTTCTTTCTTTCTCTTTCTTTCCTAATTTTATTAGGAACACTATACTAATACTGGGTAGGGTCTCCTTTATTCTCTAAACAGCCTCAATTCTTCATGGCATGGATTCCACAAGATGCTGGAATCATACTTTTGAGATCCTGGTACATGATGACATGACTGCATCATGCAATTCCTGCAGATTTTTCAGGGGCACTTTCATGCTGTGAATCTCCCATTCTACCGCATCCCAAAGGTGTTCTATTGGATTCAGATCCGGTGACTGGGAAGGCCACTGAAGAACACTGAACTCATTGTCATGTTCATGAAACCAGTGAGATGACTTTTGCTTTGTGACATGGTGCATTATCATGCTCGAAATAGCCATTAGAAGATGGGTAAATTGTGGCCATGAAAGGATGGAAATGGTCAGTAGCAATACTCAAATAGACTGTGGCATTCAAGTGATTAACAGGCCCAAAGTGGTATTAACAGGCCAAAAGTGTGTCAAGAAAACATTCCCCACACCATTACACCACTTCCACCAGCCTGGAATGTTGACACAAGGCAGGTTGGGTCCATGGATTCATGCTGTTGGCGCCAAATTCTGACTCCACCATCTGTGTGCCTTAGCAGAAATCGAGATTCATCAGACCAGGCTACATTTTTCCAGTCTTCAACTGTCCATTTTTGGTGAATCTGCGCCCATTGCAGCCTCAGCTTTCTGTTCTTGGCTGACAGAAGTAGAACCCGAAGTGGTCTTGTGCTGTTGTAGCCCATCCGCCTCAAGGTTTGACGTGTTGCATTCTGAGATGCTTTTCTGCTCACCACAATTGTACAAAGTGGCTATCTGAGTTACTGTAGCCTCTCTGTCAGCTCAAACCCGTCTGGCCATTCTCCATTGACCTCTCTCATCAACAAGGAGTTTCTGTCCACAGAACTGCCGCTCAATGGATGTTTTTTCTTAATTGTATAATTCTGAGTAAACTCTAGAGACTGCACAAAAATCTGAGGAGATCAGCAGTTACAGAAATACTTTAATCAGCCCATCTGGCACCAACAATCATACCATGGTCAAAATCACTGAGATCACATTTTTTTTCCTCATTCTGATGATGTGAAGTGATGTGAAGATTATCTGAAGCAGCTGGCCCATATCTGCATGATTTTATGCATTGCGCTGCTGCCACATAATTGGCTGATTAGAGAATTGCATGAATGAGTAGGTGTACAGGTGTTCGTAATAAATACATGTTCAGTGAGTGTAGATTTAACTGAACTGATAAGAAGACTGCAGTTTAAAGACTGTGCAAAAAGCCTGGTGAGAATTTTAAAAATATAATAAAAAACATTTTTATGAAGACAACACAAAGTTTTCATGCTGCATAAATTAAATAATTGCATTAAAACTTGGTAACACTTGAACCCTGCATCATGATACAACATCATACAACTGTCATGTTTGGTGTAAAATGCTGTTGTAAGTGGTCATAACAGTTTATCTCACGTAAAATAAAAGTGTTATGTTACCATTGTCATGAAAGATTACGTCAGATGCTAATTTTTATTCCCTAGTTGCCATATATTGTCTAACAGGTTTTATGACACTTCCTCTATAACAACTGGAAGAACATGAACATGCCAAATGTCGTATTCTTTTTCTAACAGTTTATGCCTAATATCTTTTTCCACTTTTTTTTTTTTTTTCTAAACCAAATTGTGCCTGCTGTGTCCGAGCTTCATTAAGGAATTTTTTTGTAAATCCTACTTCTACAATAAATTAATAAATAAATAGATTCTTACATTCATAGCTAACCATTTTGAAGTGAATATCTTCTATCTTTTGCTCATTTAAAATTTTAGATGGCGTACTGTATGAGTACATGTAGGATAGGGCTTCTGATTAAACCTGATTTTTTTTTTCTTATTACTAACACGACTGGCACAATTACAAGTAGTAATTTTGAAATTTCAACAAAAAAGAGACAAAAACTTCTTATCATTTTTTTCACCATAACTATCCCTGCTTCCCCCAACCAATTCACTGGGGGCAAGGTAGGAATACAGCCTGGAAAGGGTGCCAGTCTGTCGCAGGGCACCAAGCACACCAATTATTAACACCTAGGGAAAATCTGTTTTAGCCAAGCCAACTGCCAGCATGTTTTTGCGAGGTGAGACGAAACCAGAGAACTCAGAGGAAACCCAAGCAGACACAGGGAGAACATGCGAAACCTCAGGATCAGAGCTGTGAGAAGGAAATGCTACCCCTTGGCCACCATGCCTCCCACTGTCAAATTCTTTATTTGTAATTTAAATTGGGTATTGTTACCGAAGCAGGGAATAATCTTTATTTGACCATAAAAAATAAATAGTCAACATATGGAATTACAAACAAACTATTTGTCACTGTTATATTGCTGGAAATCAGCTGTTATGATTCACGAGAGAAAAGACATCAGGCATGACAAGTCTATGACAGTTTTCGTCTGTATCATGATGCAGGTTTCAAAATTTTTTTTTACTGAAAATCTTTGTCTCTGTTCATTTGAGATTGGGTTTAGGAATGCAGCCTGGAGCCAGACCTACCTGAGCAGGTGCATGTTTCTGTGCGCCGGAAACGTGGCAAGACGAAGCTCACTTTGGAGGTACCATAGGTGATCAAGTCAGCTGGTTCCAGCTTCAGGCTTAGCTCACACACACTATCACCACAGTCCAATTCTCCTGAGCAGCTCTGATCTAGCACTTCCACCAGCTGCAGTGTTCCTCCTAGCTTTTCACGCAGTTCACCCAGCCTGAGTGCCAGCTCCCCAGGCCCCAGATACCCTCCCTCCTGTGCCTCCACTGCCAAAAGCACCTCCAGCTGGGAAGACTGTGCCACCGACTGCAGCCCAATAAGGTGCATAGGCTCTGGGGTCTGTGCCACTCTGGCCCCAACCAGTGCATTCTGGAGTGTTCTCTTCAAATGTTTTAGGTATATACCCCCAAAGTCCTCAGGAGAGAGATCCTGGAAGCGCAGAATGACAGCGTTCTGCACCATTTCCTCTGTGGCCACCTCCACCTGCACCTTTACACCCACTGTTTCAGAGAAATGTCCGTCACTGACCGTGGCATTAATGAAGTACCTGTAAACATTGGTAGTTTTATGAAATAGCCTACGACCCACAGTCTGAAACAAAAGAAATGAACAAAAACAGAAGTACACACTGTTGTTTCCACACTGCTACCTGCCAGGCTCCAGGCCACTCAGGGCCACAATCTTGCCATCCTGTCGGTCGATCCTGAACAGGCTTTTTGGCTGAGGCTGCTGTGTGAAAGACAACACATCATTTTCATCTTCATCACTGGCGTAGATCCGACCAATGATGCCACCAGGAAACACATCTTCCACCATCACTATAATGATCTCCAGAGGAAAGACCACAGGCTTAAAGACACTTCCTCCAGTCACACGCACAACCACGAAAGAGGATGATGACAAGCGAGGCTTCCCAGAGTCCCATGCCTTACTCACAAAAGGAAGAAAGTGGGAAACACATGCAGAAAAATGATATACCTGTAAATAGCATGAAATTACAGTATTTGTATTTATAAATATAAATATATAAATTCAAAGTTAGCAATTTTCAGGCAGCGTAATATTTTGCATTACATCAATGCAAAAACTAACACCATATTACACCATTTTCATATTAATAAACCATATTGATATTTTGTTTAATTATTTGTTAGGATGAATCTTTTTCCTTCTGAGGTAAATTTGCTTTTTATTCAAGGAAAATGGACCATCAAATAGAAAACTGATGTTTGATGTTTTACCAAACTTATCATATTATTTAGGATTTACTATATGCCAGGTGAAAAGCTTTACTTAAATTAAGTGTTCATAGACATCGGCATGAATCCTACAAGACATCTACAGTACATGAAACCTTAATGTCAACTGCATAAACATAAGACTCACTGTAGTGAGTGTCACTTGTCGTAAAGACTGCTTTATTCAGTTTTGATGTCAAGTGCATGCTGTCTTGACAACTGATATGTTGTGTGACTTGGCACATGATCTTTAGTAAAACCAAAAAAAGTAGATTCTTACAAAATTCAATTCAATTCAATTTTATTGTATAGCACCTTTAACAATGGACATTGTCAGAAAACAGCTTTACAGAAATTCAGGATATAAATTTAAAATTTATAAATAAATTTACAAAATGACACTGTATTTTTTCTGACCTTAAAGTAGAGTGAGCATGACTCATGACGACATGCCATACGTATTCCGAGCTCCAAATTCAGTTGTCATGATGTTCTTATGTAATTTAGCCCAAACAATGTCATTACAAATTTTGTCACTTGACTCAGGTGCTATGTCAGCTTGACAACAATACTGACGAAAGCAGTCTTTATGACAGCTGATGCATGTTGGATTAAGGCTTTATAAATGTTTATGTAGAGTAGTGCCAGTTGTCATAAAGGGATTATACGGATAACATGTTGCACAACGAACACACTTCTTAAGTAAAGTGTTAGCAGTTTCTCAATATGATGCTGTTTTTTTAAGGTAAGCACACCTGTATCTCAAGGACATACTCCCTTGTGGCATGTGGTCCAAACACTTTGTTTGAGCGCAGCTCTCCATTCCTGTCCAGGGTGAATGCATTGTCCTCATTCCCAGATACGATTAGGAATTCAAAAGGGCCTCTGTTTCGTGGAGAGTCATTATCAGAGACAGACAGTGTCAGGATGGTGGTACCTGCAGGTTTGTTCAGCTGAAAATGCACATTAAACATTTATTCTAACAGATGATTAAAATGAACAGATGATTCTTTTCTGATATAAGGCTGTTCTGTACATATAAGGATGTTCCATTCGGAAACAGTGTAACAATTCCTAAAAGGGAAATCCTAGACACCCTGAGCACACACCTGAATAACTGCTGAAGCATTCTCTGGGGAAAACACTGGAGCATTGTCATTCACATCGGCAATATCAATGTTCACAGTTACTGTCGTGGACATCGCAGGAGATCCACTATCGAATGCCTGGACTAATAGCGTGTAGCTGGAGACCTTAGATGAGATAAAAGTAGACATAAGAACAGTGCATAGAGTGTGATTAAAGTGTTATTAAAATAATTGTGTGTGCTTTAATCCTTCTAGTACACCCACGGTGACACTTGGGTCCCAGAGGGCCATTCCCTTTTTCACAGTTCTGATGTTTTTACTCTATTAACACACCAAATTAAGCTCATGAAGGCTTCATGAACACATTTGCGTTCATTTGTCTCCTTAACGGGAAGGATCACCGTAAATCAATACCATGTTATTCTGACTGATTACCTGTATCACCTGTGGTTACCCAACACCATAATAAGACACCTTACTAAGTTTATGTTGTTTTTTCTTTTAGTGTGTCACTTGTCTGTAGATTGCTAAATTTTGGAGTGCTATGGCCCTCCAGAACTGGACACTGACAGCCATGTCTTGAAGATTCACCAATCTATTTGTCACTAAACACCAAGGACGTAGTGATTTAGTGTTAGTGATAGTCATAAAGGTCATTTAAAGATCTAACCTTCTCTCTATCAAGTGCCTTGTTGACCTTCAGTAGTCCTGTGACAGGATTGATCCAGAACTGGTTCTCTCGGTCTCCTCTCAAGATTGAGTAAGTAATTCGCCCATTCATTTGGCTGTCAAGGTCTTCAGCTAATAACTTCACATTACAAAGCCACACAAAACAAATGCCTTAACAAGGGTGCATAAAACAATCAGCTGGCTTGTTTACTGCAAATTCACTTAATGTAAATAATTTAAAAAATGTAGCTTATTAATTAATTGTATGGGAGAAGTGAACATAATTAAGCATGGTTATAAAATGGACTGAGTAATTATCCAGTAGTGGCTAATAAATGCTAAAGAAGTTGTATAAAAACCACACATTATTGAACCATACCCTAGTGATTGTCTCTCCAATGGCGGCGTCTTCACTGACCAGAACATTATAAATCTCCTCACTAAAGGAAGGTGCATTATCGTTAACATCCATCACTTCAATGATTATGATTGTGGATGTTTTCAGAGGAGGGGTTCCACCATCCACAGCCTCGACTTTAAGGAAAAAGTCTTTACACACTTCATAGTCCAAATCATCAGCCACTGAGATGGTACCTGGAGTAATGAGCAATGAGAATTAGTCTTCAGTACAGCACATACCTGCCTTCTGATGACTGTAGTGACCAAATCTTCGCAAAACTTAACATCTATGAAGTACTGTAATAATTAACTGGCTACATCTCTTTAAAATGTATTAGGGTTCTTTTTAAATCTTGCAGTTTCCTTTATGCCAGTGTTTCTCAACTCCAGTACTAGAATCTCCTGCTCATTACAGTTTTGTGTTTTCCTGCTGTAACACAACCAGATATTGAATAAACATCCACTTTGGAAATTTATTCAGATGTGTTAGAGCAAGAAAAACAGTGCAGATTGGAAGCTCCAGGACTGGAAAAAACTGGAGGATGCACATAGAAAAAAGGTTAAAGCTAAAAATCTTTCCTATTATACAGATTTCCATGTAGAAACATCTTAGAAAGCAACGAAATCTTAACTTCCTAAACATACCCCTATCTTTCAACAGCATAATACTGCATGCATAATTATATTCTTTCATGCGCACAAATGTCCTCCCCTTGCCTAAACTGCTGTCCTCAAATAATGGTTCATTGTTATGATTTCATTGTTATGAATGCTCTTGTCCTTTCATATATGCAGAAAGGAGAAAATTGTATAGTAATAGTAATAGTTGTAATAGTAATTATTTCTTTTGTTGTTACAGTGAAATATAGGTCCTGAAGCTTAAGGTGAAAGCTTTATGTTTAAAAAAAAATTAAGACCTTGCTTATATAAACAGAACCAATCAGTCTCTCACCTATGGTCTTATCAATGTAAAACTTCCCAAGTTCGTTGCCTGTACTGATACTGTAGCAGATCTCAGCATTGACACCAATGTCTTTACTGGAGGCAAAGACCCTCAACAGCTCTGTTCCCACAGCAACATCCTCAGGCACTGTAACAGCATAGTCCTGCTTCTGGAAGACTGGCGGGTTATCGTTCACATCCAGAACCATGACAATGAGGTCTACCTGTGTGGAGAGGGAGCTGGCTGCCCCTGCCTGGTCTGCAGCCTGGACCCTCACCCGATATGAGTCTTGGATCTCTCGATCCAAAGGCTTCTCCAGAATTACCACTCCAGAAAAAGGGTTAATGGAGAAGACACCATCAGCAGAGTCCACTAGAGAGTACATGATTCTTCTGTTCAGGCCTGGGTGAGACACAGAGTAGAAACAAACAGACCACTCTGAATCGATTTTTAGTGTGTGGCTGAGTAACTTATTACAGGACTATACTTAATCCTTTAACCCTTAATTTGTTCAGAAGGCTCTCTTTTCACAGGTTCTCTTTAAATAATGTTGGCCTTGGAAGTGTGGATGTGCAGGGAATATCTAATAATCACAAAACACTTTTACAAAATACTTTTTAAGCATATTTAATAGCTACCCTTCAGTTAAAAGAGAAAGCAAACCTTTACAAAACCAGCCTATGTGTTGTAAGGAAAATGCCCTAGTGAAACCACTCACTCTCATCAGGATCCTCAGCTTGCAGACGTGTTAGCAGGGTTTTAGGTGAAGCATTCTCAAATACACTGGCTAGAAACTCAGTGAAAACAAAAGATGGAGCATTGTCATTTACATCTATTACAGTGAGAATGATCTCAGAGCGACAGAATAAGCCACCTCCATCTGTAGCTTGGGCTATAAGATTATAGGTCTGAGTCCTTTCCCGGTCAATCAGAGAGGCAGTCTTCAGCTCACCTAAAAAAACAAGCAAAAAAATATGCAATTGTTGTAGCACAGTGGATATAAAAATCTACACACCCCTGTTAAAATTGCCGGGTTTTGTAATGTTAAAAAAACAAAAAACAATATAAATCACGTCAGATCTTTTTCTACCTTTAGTGTGATATAGCAACCAACAAAATTCAATTGAAAAACAAATAGCAACGTTTTAGGGGAAAAAAAGAAAGAAAAAACGTACAATATCCTGGTTGTATAAGTGTGCCTACCCTTTATAATGGGGCATGTAACCAATCGCTTTCAAACTCATGTTCAAAAGTAATTATCATACATACACATGTCATCAATGAAATTAACTGATTAACCCCAAATAAAGATCAGCTGTTTCTCTAGGATTTTCTTGACATGCCACTGCTGAAGCCATGGTCTGCAGAGCGCTTAGTAAGTATGTATGGGATCTCATTTTCAAAATTATCTGTCAGGAGATGGGGTACAAAAGAATTTCCAAAACAATAAATGTACCATGGAACACCGTGAAGGCCATCATCAGCAAGTGGAGAAAATGGGGCACCACAGCGGCATTTCCAAGAACGGGACTTCCCTCCAAAATTGACAAAAGGGCAAAACAAAAACTTATCAGGGATAAGTCTAATTTGACACAAAACCTGCAGGCCTCTGTTAGACAGCTGAAGATTTCTGAAGCAGAAGCTGAAGAAAAACTTCACCTTCCAGCATGATAACAACCAAAAACAAAATTCCAAGTCAAAGGAATGGCTTCAGAAAAAGAAGAGCAACATTTTGGAATGGCCCAGTCAGAGTCCAGATCTAAATCCTACTGAAAACCTGTGGTACTGTATGACTTGAAGAGGGCTGGAGCATTTTTGCAAGGAAGAGTAGAATAAAATTGCCAAATCAAGATGTGCTAAGTTGGTAGACTCTTACCCAAGAAGATGAATGAATTTATTGAATACAATTTATTACAAGCAAAGGGTTCTTTAACAAAGTATTAGTTAAGGGGTGTGCACACTTATGCAACCAGGTTATTGTAAGTTTTTTCTTTTTCTGTTTTTCCCTAAAAACATTTCTATTTGTTTTCACTTAAATTTTGTTGGTTGCTATATCACAGTAAAGGTGCAAAAAGATCTGACCACAGCTGTTGTCCTTCTTCTTTCGGCTGTTCCCTTTAGGGGTCGCTAGAGCGGATCATTGGTCCACATATTTGATTTTGGCAGTTTTTACATCGGGATGCCCTTCCTGATGCAGCCCTCCTCAATTTTATCCAGGCTTGGGACTGGCACTGGGAGTGCACTGTCTTGCACAACCCCAGTGGCTGGGGTTGGTTCCCTGGCCAGGAATCGAATCCAGGCTGCGGCGGTGAGAGTGCCAAGGCCTAACCACTAGTCCTCCAGGGACCCAAAGATCTGACCACAGTCATTGATGGAAAAAAGCATGTGTTTTAAAGATAATACCCTATATGAAAAATTGCATTTGCATGGTTTTGTCTACACGAGAGTTCAGTTCAAGAGCAATGTTTTTTTTTTTTTGGGGGGGGGCTCAAAATAATAATAATAATAATAATTAAAAGAAAAAAAAACAGATGGGTTTCTAAAGCCATGGGCTTCCAGTGGTAGATTTCATCATCATTGGTATTGTCCATGGGAGTATGTATCCAACAGAGATCACTCCAAGGGCACACAGTACAGCAGAATAAAAATACCTAAGCTATATCAAAGGCCTTCTAAAAAACAAATGAAGTCTGTGTTGAGTCTCCCTTAAGAAAAACACCAAACAAGAGTGGTCTAACATTTGCCAAAAACCACTTGTGTGTTTTACAGTGCTACGAAAACAATATTCTCATGAGAAAGATGATATCCTAACTGTGAGCCATGTTGGAGTGTTATTTTTATCAGTGACCTGGAATATTTAAACTGTTTACTCAAAAAAAAAAAAAAAAAATTACTACACTTGGCCATTTTTGCTATTATATACCATACACTCCATAGCTGACCCTAATGTGCCTGAACTCAAATGTCTGCTATCTAGGTTTCTGCACACAACACATTATATCAGTTTACTGCCAAAGAATTGGTTACTGAGTATCATCTTTACCAGTGTTAACATCCATGTAGAAGTCTTCAACTCCTATGCCAAATAAGGAGTACTGAATTTCTGCATTGGTGCCGATGTCAGGGTCTGTAGCCCCAACAGACAGAATTCCATAATTAATGGGTATGTCCTCTGGAAATGAGGCATCATATATAGCCTGGTGAAACAGAAGGACACAAAGTAAAAATAACAAAAATAATTTGTTAATGGTTAAAAGACTTACAGTATAACTTAAATGTTTTGTAATAAGGATAAAGCAGTTGCTAAAGATGAATGAATGAATGAATGAATGAATGAATGTTTATTAATGTATACTACTGTATTAAGCAATGTTTATAAATGTACTCATATTGTAAACTGTTTCCAATTTGTGTATGTAAATCATATTTTAATTTTAAAAAATTTAATTAATATACAAAATGATGTTTGTTAATATTGCTATTATTACATAACTAATTAGTAAGTCTTTGTACAGTGTTAATTAATTTTTATTAAACTATCTGTATTAATACATAAAATTGCTTAATAATACGTTAGTTATCATTGCTATCATTATTTAATGGGTAAAAGACATTTTACTTAACTGTTTTAACAGTATAGTAATGCTTACTACTGTATTTAGTAATGTGTATTAATGTTCCCTTATTGTAAATCATTACCTATACATTTAAGCCTAACAGAGAATAAAAAAAATTGTCTGAAATTGGTAAAATTGTGAAAGTACAACAAACAAACAATTTCAGTGTACAATTAGACCAGGTATACATTTTAGTTACTGCCCAACCCAAAGGTAAAAGAATTTTAAGTGTACAAGAAGAAGGGTTTACCAGCCCTGAATTTGCACCATTTGTGTGGAAATACACATATATTTGTTGAACCAATTTGTGAGTGTTTATTACATTTTTATTAAATTATTAAAGAGTTTTAATAAACACTCACAAATTGGTGAGTTTTAGTAACACAAAGATTATTTTTAACACTGTAAACTATTTTAACAGAGGCTTTAAAGATGAAAGCAAAGTAATCAATTTTAAACGTCCACTGGGAACGGAAATGATACAGTGTACATGGGAGACATGCTTGACGTGTATGTTTAAAGGTAATTTTATTTTACCCACACCTGGTTACATATGGGGCTGTTGTCATTGGCATCCATGATGATGACCTCTACAATCACCTGGGTGGCAAATAAGCTGTCACAGGCAGTGATATTGAGTAGATATTGATCCTGTTTTTCCCTATCCAGTGGTCGCCTCACAGACAACTTCCACACTCCTTGCACTGAAGCTAGTGCAAACACCCCCCTAGGGTTCCCTCCTAGGCCAAGGAAACCACCACCAAAAAAGAAGTTTATATTTCCAATTTATATAATCACAGCAATAAATATGAATCTAATTTTCCATGTCTAATTTTATCCCCAGTGGGCCAGTGTTGCTCAGGAGGGCCTCTGTTTCCACCTGGTTAGTCAGCTAAACTTGTTCTTCAAACAGCTATTACATGTGGCTTATATTTAGCTGGAATGAAAACCTGCAGACACAACGGCTCTTAAAAATTCAGAAAAAGTAACTAATAACATCTTATTAGTAATGGGAAGAAATAAGGTTTACTAAAAAGCGTTCAATCTGACATTCTGTTCACTCACATAAGGATATGACACATGGCCCTAGTTTTTTTCACATGCATTGCCTTTTCACTCCTGAGTTCATTATGCTTATTATACTGCATCATACTACAAAGGCCTAGATTAATACATACCTGTGATATGGAGGCTGACCAGCCTATTCTGATCAGAGGTGTCTGAGTCTCGGGTACTGAGGACAGACACTACTTCTCCTATTGGGTCACTCTCCCTCACAGCAGCCCTGTAGTAGTCCCTCTCAAAGATAGGAGGGTTGTCATTGATGTCAGCAATGGCAACAGTAACCACAGCAGTAGAAGAGAAAGAGACTGTCTCCCCTAAATCTGATGCAACCACGCTGAATGTGTAAGATGGACATATTTCATGGTCCATGTCTCCAAGAGTGGTGATCCATCCTGTTATACCATCAACTGCAAACATGGTATTGATAGTAGAGGTTCTCTCAGAGGTTTGCTCTTTCTCATGATTGAAAATTGATCCAAGGCTGTAGGTAACCTGGCCATTTGAGCCCCAGTCAGGGTCCAGAGCACGCACCCGCATGATCCTTGTACCTACAGCAATGCCTTCCATTATCGTAGCTACATATGAGCTTGTCTCAAAGGAAGGCTTATTGTCATTCACATCTAGGACTTTCACCTCCACATCAACTACAGACATGGATTCTACTAGAGCTTCTCTCATGGTGGCAGACACTTTGAAGCGATAGATGTTGACCAGTTCATAGTCTAGTATATTATCAAGCCTGAGAACCCCAGTTTCTCTCTCCATTATAAACATTTTACCCTGGTTGCTCTCTACTGTTTCCCCATTTACCACAGCAAAAATTGCTGTCTGACCTGGACTCAGGTACACTGAACCTATAGCTGTCCCAATTGGTGTATCCTCTAGTACGGTAAAGGAGTACTGGGGCTGAGTGAATGCTGGTATGTTGGCATCAGGTGGCAGTACATGGATGAATGCAGACACCAAAGAGTGTTTAGAAGGGACTCCTCCATCTGTGGCCTTGACAAAGAATGATAGAATGGTTCCTCTCAAATGAGCCACACTTCCCTTTGTGACCATCCACCCACTATCAGGCTCAATTTCTAACACATCCACTAGAGGAAGCCTTGCCTCACTGTACAGTGAATAAGTCACCTTGCCATTGTCTCCAGCATCTGGGTCCTGAGCCTGGATCTGAGTCACAAGTGTACCAATGGCTATATTAGCTTTAATGCTAATCCTATACTCTGCTGCCCTGAAGAGTGGTGCATTATCATTCTCATCTGTTAGAGTTACTCTAACACTACAGAAGGATGCTCTTCCACCTCCATCCAAAGCCATTACTTTCAGCATAATGTCCCTGTTCATTGGATTCTCTCTGTCTAATTTTTGGGCAGTGGTGATCACTCCATCTGCTCCTATAATAAACAGAGTCTTTCCAAGGTCATTGATAAATGAATACATTATCTGACCAAAAAATCCAGAGTCCTCATCTGTGGCCTGCACCTGAATAACCTTAGTTCCTGTAGGTACATTCTCTTGTATCTCAGCAAGGTAAAATCTCTGGCTAAAGACAGGGTTATATAGGTTAGCCCCCAGTATCCGGATGTTTACCTGTGCTGTACTAGTGAACACTCCATCTGATGCAGACACATTGAGCATGTATATCTGCTGTATGCGCTGCAAACGTTGGTGTGACAGAGAGATGACTCCTGTTTCAGAATCCATTATAAAGTTCATCCTATCATCTCCAGAAAGAATGCTATATCTTAGCCTATCAAAATCAGAGATGTCTGCATCAGAAGCCTGAACACCGGTTACAAAGTGCCCCCTGGGAGCAAGTTCATTAACAAAAGCTTCATAGAGTGGCTGGTTAAAGAATGGAGGGTTGTCATTTGTGTCATTTACTAAGACAGTAACGGTGACCTCACTGCTCTGGGCTGGAGAGCCACTGTCTGTTGCTCGGACAATAAAGCTATAGCGTTGGATAAGTTCATAGTCCAAAAGACGGGCTGTAACAATAAGACCAGTGGCGCTGTCAATGTCAAAGTAGTCTGTGTAGTTCAAAGCATCTGAGAGAATCTCATAGCGAATAGCACAATTTTCAGATTCACAGTCTGAAGCCAAGAGTTGTACCACTGCAGTCCCAGTCATTGAGTTCTCAGCCAGAGTAACAGTATATGAGGCTTTTTCAAATACAGGGGCATTGTCATTTACATCTAAAATATTAATGTTAACATCCACCTCTGATGTAGCTCCAGTAAACATATCAGTGGACCTGACTCTTAGCTTGTAATAAGGAATAGTCTCATAATCTAAGGGGTAAATTACACTGATCACACCACTCTCAAAACCAATGTCAAACTGAAGAGAGGGATCCCAATTCACAATGGTGTAAATGATACTCTGTCCTTCAGGACTCACAGCATTAATTTTTAGAATTGGGGTTGACACAGGTATGTCTTCTCTAACAGAAATACCATAAAAACTTTTGTCAAAAACAGGCATGG
Source organism: Pangasius sanitwongsei (assembly GCA_037576675.1). Taxonomy (NCBI): domain Eukaryota; kingdom Metazoa; phylum Chordata; class Actinopteri; order Siluriformes; family Pangasiidae; genus Pangasius; species Pangasius sanitwongsei. The sequence continues at coordinate 10,328,860 of CM075019.1, read as the reverse complement.
CTTTGTTAACTACTGTGACTGTGAGTTCTACTGTAGTGAAAAGGGAGGGGTAGCCAGCATCACGTGCAAAAATGACCAGTGAGTACTCAACATTGGACATGTCTGCTACAATGGTTCTTTGAAGGATTAGTTCACCTGTTGTATTGTTTAGCTCAAAATATCTATGCTCATCCTCAAGCTCATAGGAAATCATCCCATTTATTCCTTTGTCCAAGTCTGTGGCTGACACCTGAAATATGGATGAGCCAATCTGTGCATCAACCTGCACTGCAGCATAGTACGGTAGGCTGACAAACTCAGGAGCATTATCATTGATGTCTTCAACTTGCACTTGTGCAATCACCCTGGCAACTCTCAGCGAGTCATACTCACGGCTCGCCTCTACCACCAACTCATAGACCTCTTGCTCTTCACAATCAAATGAGATCCCCGTGGTCTGTATGACCCCAGATGTGGGTCCAATTTTAAAGTGGATCCCTGCATTTAACACTGCATATTTGATTGGCTCATTCAGATGGTTCCCTATAGCATTGACCACCATTAAGTTAGATATGTTTGAGGTGTTCTCCAGCACAGAGGAGGAGTATGAAGGCTGACTGAACAAAAGGCCACTGTCCATAGCCTCACGAACTATTACTGTCACAAGAGCAGTGCATGAGTAACGTCCATCTGACGCCTTTATGTTGAAACAGTAGCGGTCTTTGGACAGTTTGCTGTTTTTGACTGTGAGGATGCCTGTGCTGGGATCAATAGCAAAGGGCTCCAAGTTGTTGTCAGCAAAATAATAAATTGAATTCGTAATCATGTCAGGGTCAGATGCCTCCACTCTCAAAACCTCTATGCCAGAATATGTAGGAAGCAGCAGAACAGTGTCATACATCTGCTGAGAGAATCTTGGAGGAGAATCATTGATGTTTACAACCTTTATTAAAACTTTAGCTGGACTCTCTGCAGTCAACTCTGGGCTACCACTATCCCTGACATTGACATGAAAGTAAAACTCACTAAAGGTCTCATAGTCCAGACTGGCAATGTTTCTGATTGACCCAGTACCAGAGTCAACAATGAAGAATAATTTAGCCATGTCTTCAACAATATGAAAGACTAATAGAGAATTCTGGTTCCTATCAAAATCAATGGCTTGGATCACTAGGGGACTTCCATCCTCACCTAAAACCACACTGTTGATGGGGGCTGCTTCACTAATGCTTCCCGAGTAGCACAGCTGTTGAAATACAGGTGGATTATCATTCTGATCAACCACTTGAATGTTAAGTGTAGCATTGGAAACAATCCCTGCCATGCTGACAGCCTGGATAACCAATATGTAGGATGCTGTAGTTTCAAAATCTATGGACTTCTGAGTCACAATTACACCTGTGTAGTGGTTGATTCCAAATATCTTCTCATTATTCCCCTGCACTATATTGTAAATGAGTTCTGAGGGGCTTATTGCTGTGATATTAGTAACAAAGGCTCCAACAGGCACATTCTCAGGGATCTCAGCCTGGTACTCTTGTTGGATGAATTTGGGACTAGAGATGTTTGAGAGTGAGATGGCAATTCTGACAGTGGCTGTGGCACTTAGTGCTGGATTGCCTCCATCCGTGGCACGAACAGTAAGGATGTAAGGGCCAGCAAATGTGAAGTCCAGCTCTCTGGCCACTGAAATGGTGCCAGACAGTGAATCAATTCCAAATGCACCTCCTGTGTTACCTGAAAGAAAACATGTTATTTATAGTACTACAGTACTGAATGAAGATATGTATAATAATAGCAGACATAACTGACAACAAATATCATACTGTATATTCAAATGACATTGTTAGATTAATCACAGGGAGTATTTCACACCAGTATTTCATAAACCCACCTGCTTCAATCGAGTATACCAGGTCTTTATTCATCCCTGTGTCTCTGTCCAAGGCTGAGACCTGTACAACAGGTATCCCAAGAAAGGCAGAGTCAGTTACCACCCCATCATACACAGTTCGTGTAAAAAAGGGACTCTGGTCATTGGAATCCTCTATATTCACTATGATCCGAGCCAGGTCTCTGTAGTAGGGGAATTCCTGGTCTTTCACCTACAGAAAATATGAAGGCATACTGAAAGAGACTTAAAAGTGTGAAAATGGTTACAGTAAAAAAAGAAAAACCCGGAAAAAACTCCCAGGACCTGTAACTATATTCTCTCCCTATTAGTTTGAATCAGAATCAGAATCACCTTTATTGCCAAGTACCCTGGGTTTACATGTACAAGGAATTTGTCTTGGTATACTGGTGCATAGTAATAATTAACAATTGACAATAAAGTGCCAGTATGTATTTGCAATTTGGAGATTGTAAATGTTTATTCTTTCTTACCATAATAGTAAGAATATGCTGAGTGCATGCCTCATAGTCCAAAACATCAGCAGTGTAAATGACACCAGTGCCAACATCAATCCGAAATATGCGCATGCTGACCAGATCCACACTACCATGAATTGAATAACTCAGCTTGGCTCGTTCATCACTATCTGTGGCTTTGACACGCAGAACCTCAGTATTCACTGGTGTGTTCTCTAAAACTGAGACCTGATATACAGGTTGGGAGAACACTGGAGTGTTATCATTGCAGTCCAAAACTCTGATATGGACCTGGAATTAGAAGCAATGGAAGTCAACAAGCCAAAATACCCACATTACTGCATGATAAAGCTGACTGTAAAATTTACATTATTTGTATGCATGCATACTACTGACCATACAGCATACTGTTTGTAAATGTCAAAATTAACTGACATCCCTCTTTGGAGGTCTAAAGTTCAATGTCACATCCTAGTCCACACCACTTTTGGTCAGGTTTTCCAGGGCCATGCCTCACAGGCTTATCAACCACCAGCCCAATCAGTTAGCTTCACAAGAGTCTCATTTGCCTAGTGTAATTAAATTCTGTTAGAGTAGCTAATTTTTGTGAAGTCTTGCCATTGTTTAGGCATGCATTTTGCCTCCAACATTATCTTTGCCTGTTTCCCTGTTTCTACCTATTGGATCTCTCAAGTTATTTGGTTTTGACCTCTCCAGTGGATTGTGGACTGGTTGTGAAACTTTTATAAACACACTTAGTGAATGCATCCTTCACCTCACATTTGCTTCCTTTTACAAATAAATGCATTACATCCAAAGGGTATTTAAAAGTACACTATATGGCCAAAAGTTTGTGCACACCTGACCACCACTCCCATATGTGCCCATTCCAGAACCATGGGCATTAACACGGAGCTGGTCCTTCCTTTTGCTGTTACAGCCTCCACTCTTTTAGGAAAGCTTTCAAATAGATTTTAGAACATGGCTGTGTGGGGTTTGTGCTCATTATGCTACAAGAGCATTAGTAAAGTCAGGCACTGATGTCAAGTAAGAAGGCCTGGTGCACAGCTGACGGTCCAATTCAACCCAAAGGTGTTCAGTGGGGTTGAGGTCAGGGCTCAGGCCACTGGAGCTCTTCCACATCAACCTTGGCAAACCATGTCTTTATGGACCTCTCTTTGTGCACAGGAGCATTGCCATGATGGAACATGTTTGGGCCCTTTAGTTCCAGTGAAGGGAAATCTTCATACTATCTCATACAAAGACATTCTATACAATTTTGTGGCTTCCATATGTGGGGAGGCCAACATATGGGTGTGATGGTCAGGTGTCACCATTTTTTTTTTGCCATATAGTATACCTAATGCAAATAAAAGAACTATCCATAAGTAAAGAAACAGGGTTTGAAATGATAGGATTCTTGAACATATCCAACCTGTGTGGTTGCTGTATTTGTCCCATCAGTCACCTGAACAGTCAAGTTGTAAAGTGACTGATTTTCTGCATCCAGAGGCTTCACCAAAACTATAGTCCCCATTCCCCTCTGGAAGTCAAACGCTCCATCATAGTGTCCTTTTACTAATAAATAAATAAATATAAAATATCTTTAAAACAGCTTAGCAAGATGTTATATTTATGATATTATGTTAATTTATAGTTGCGGCAGCTATAACGTAAAATCAACACAATTATTCTACCAGATTTAGTATTTTTTCCACATCTCTGGGAAATGCAATTTCCATGCTGCAAAGCTCATCATCAAAGTTTCATGGACTTCATAGCATCAACCACTGTATGCTCGCATCTTTCTCATCAGCTACGGTCTCATATCTCAATCTGCCACAAACAGCTGCGATAGGTTCAGGCTTTCCTTGCCCCAGTTCCTCAAATCATTAATTCCAGTCCACTCTGAAGCATGAGGGCATTTTTAGTATTCATTGCATATGTCTTATCCAATTTCACTCAATTTCCATCGTACATAACAGAGATCAGAGGAAATGGATTCTGGCAGGTGTTGAGTATCCACTGTTTACTGTAACAAGGGTTGTGCTTTTGCCCTAAGCAAACTGAGGTCTTAAAGCAAGTTTCAAAAATATGGTATGAGGAAATTCAAAATGCAAGTAAAATAAGAAGTTTTTCTCTCACCTGTGCTGGCTGTGCAGTTTCTAGCATGATAAATTTGGGGGATGTAAAACATCTCCTGTGATGCCCCACCTTTTGAAGATGAAGCCAGAGAGAAAGCAAGAGTAATCAGAGAGAAAAAGTGAAAGTACTTAAAAGTGAAACGTCATAAAAAACATGGCAAGGCAAAAGGTAAATAGAATCAAGTAACATCATACAAGTAATACATCAAATATTTTATGTAACCATGCAGCAAACCATGCTGACATGAAATCACATTCAGCTTCATCCATGCTATAGCTCACCAATGATATCAAACCAGAGGGGTGTTTCTGTTTGCTGTGCAAAGATGGTGCCCACATTTTCAAAAACTTTAGCATTCTCTGCAATAGTAAAGTTATAGCTAGACACAACGAACTGCAAGGCCTGTGGCAAAGGCAAAAGTTTTCTGATCCACTCAACACGTAGCTGTACAGTTGACCACTTCTGCGGGATCCCATTGTCCATGGCTTTTATCTGCAGAGTATGGAGAAGGCAAAATGATAGGTGTACAATAGGCAGCAACTGCGATTGGTAATAGAAAATAAAGAAGATGAAAGATTAGGCTTAAATTAGGCTGTGGAAACCACAATAAGTTGTCTGCCTGATGAAACTGTCACGTACCGTGAGGAGGTCATAAGCCCCTGCTGTAACCATCTTTCTGGAGTACACCATTGCAGTCTTGGTATCAATGAAGAACTTCCCATCTTCATTTCCATCCACTATGCTGTATGTGAGTTCTGCATTAGGCCCTTCATCCGAGTCGTATGCAAAGACTCTATAGACAGGATCGCCACGTTTGTTCCGGTCCCGCTCTGGGAGACTTACACAGTAGACTCTCTGGGGGAACTCTGGTGTGTTGTCATTCTCATCTTGAATATGCACTATTACCCACACTGTGGACTGCCTGGAGACTACACTGCCATCCGTAATGGTAACCTGAATGCAGATCATAATTTCCAAACAGTTGTACTGGTAGAAAATATGGAAGGAAGTGAAAGATTCTTTTCCAATATAAAAAATATTGCACAATTCACAGTTTTTTTTATATCTGTCCATTACACTGACATAATTCTAACTATTTACAAATTCCTAAATTAGAGCATTAAGTTAGATGTATATAGTGTATATAATTAGTGCAAAATGTAAAAAACTAACTAACAATCAATTAGTTGAAAACACTTAGAAATAAAATTCCATGCTAATAATCAAATTTAATGTCCATTATCTCCTTAAAGAATACTACCAAAATACTTCTAAATGCAATGGTCTCCCTCAGGCATTGTTGTTGAACTGTAATTCTGTATTTAGTGTTTTTATTTATATCTTAAGTAAACATACAGGAAAAAAATTATCTAATTAATTAACGAATGTGGATGAGTTAAAAATAACTAAAGTTCAGGAGAAAGACCATGCTTGAATCTCCACCTTTATAACAATAAATAAATAAATAAATAAGTTCCATGCCAAAATCTTATCTTATCTTATTCAAATATACACAACATGTTCTCACGTTCACCACTTTCCCTCTTCCCCCTCCCTTCTATATAAATACTTGTTGTCTATAAAATGCTCACACATACGCACAAAATGTACATGAGACATAAAATAAGGTTTGGATAATGGCTTAAACAGCACCTCATAGTTTCTGCTCTTGCCCTTCTATTAGACATGCTCTATCACGTAACAGACAGTAAAAGGCCTAGGGGGCACAATGATCAGCATAATGGCATACAAAATCTTTTGATCTAATTTACAATGGGATCGGCAGACAACAGAAGCAGAAGGGTTCAAAACTACAATGCAGGGCAAAGAAATTGTTTGTTTTCCATTGAACCTTTTGCAAAGAGACCAGGAATCATAGGGCACTATACGCATTATAGTTCTGCAATACTGTACAACTCTGACCAGCTAATCAATTAGCACTAGCACTAGACTACAATGCATTCAGAACATATTCAAATCCCTTCATTTTTTCACATTATGTTATGTTGCAGCCTTATGTTAAAATGTTTTAAAAAAACTTTTCACATCAAGCTACTCGCCATACCCCATAATCACAAAGCAAAAAAACAGATATCTGGTTATCTACATATCAGAGCAAAAACCAAACCATGAGGTCAAAGGATTTCCCTTGGAACAGGATTGTGTCGAGGCACAGATCTGAGGAAGACAGAAAAAAATTCTGCTACATTGAAGGTTCCCAAGAGCACAGTAGCCTCCATAATTCTTAAACTGAAGAAGTTTGGAACAACCAGGACTCTTCCTAGAGCTGGCCACATGGCCAAACTGAGCAATCAGGGGAGAAGGGCCTTGGTACGACACGTGACCAAGAACCCAATGGTTGAGCTCCAGAGGTCATAGCTAAGGGTCTGAACACTTATGTCAGTGTCATATTTCAGATTTTTCTTTTTAATAAGTTTGCAAAGTTATCACAAATCTTGTTTTTGCAAAATAAAAAAAAAAGGCAACATAACAAAATGTACAAAAAAATGAAGGGGTCTGAATACTTTCTGAATGCACTGTAAGTGCTGTTTGTTTTTTATTCATAAATATTTAGTTCATTCAAATTAAGGGGTTATAGTCTGATGTTTTAGCTGATTAGGGCCAGTGGTTTTCGAGTAGACCTCAGACGTATGTATTGCCTCTTAAAATGGTTACACAAAGCCATTTCTTTCTCACAAGCATGGTGGGATATGAGTAAAAGCTTAAGTACAGATGTTTGCTTGACCTATTTGCGCATTTAGGGATGCTGCAGTAATTGCAAGCAGTATTTGCTGCCACTATCTTATAGGAAGTTTTGAAATCCTACTTAAGCTTCTGCATTCAAAAACTTGGAAGTATGAAAAAGGTCTATTGGATTTACTCACATGGTATGTGGGGAAAGCTCTTAATTTCACGAATTACTTCTATTACTAAGTGGCATAATGTATATGTAAATTATGTAAGGACACACATAAATACCTCCAAAAAGTGCTCAGCTTGCTGCTCTCTATCCAGCTTTCTTGATGTCGTAGTGATGAGACCTAAATTTCAAATAATCAAAACATTACAGTAAACATTTTGTGTCATAAATTCCAATGGAACCACAATCAGTAGTAATTATTAAATTAAAAATTATCCATATGCAACTACAGTTGGGTCCATAAGTATTTAGAGAGTGACACAATTTTTCATAATCTTGCTTCTGTATATCACCACAATGCATTTGAAATGAATCAGTCAATATGTCATTGAAGTGTAGACTTTCAGCTTTTATTCAAGGGGTTTAACAAAAAAAAAAACACCATTAACAATTTACAAGTTAATCTTGCATCAGAGCTGGTCAGGCTTCTTTAGAGGTTTTTTTTTTCTTTTTTTTCGCAAAGTCTAATCTGGCCTTTCTGTTCTTGAATGTTACCAGTGGTTTGCATCTTGAGGTAAAACCTCTGTATTTACATTCACGAAGGCATCTCTTGATTGTAGACTTTGACAATGATACGCCTACCTCCTCCAGAACATTCTTGACTTGGCTAGACGTGAAGGGGTTTTTCTTCATGAAGGAAAGAATTTTACGAACATCCACTTTAGTTGTCTTCCGTGGTCTTCCAGACCTTTTGGTGTTGCTGAGCGCACCAGTGCATTCCTTCTTTTTAGGAATGTACCAAATTGTTCATTTAACCACTCCTAAAATTTCTGCTGTCTTTTTGATGGGTCTGTTTTGTGTTTTCAGCCTAATGATCCCTCCTTCACTTGCATCGACACCTTTCTGCACCGCATATTGAGAGTTCCCATGAACAGCTACCAAATGCAAATTCAATACTTGGAATCAACTCCAGACCTTTTATCTCCTTAATTTGTCATGTCTTGACTGCTTCATTTCAGATCCATTGTGGTGGTGTACCGAGGCAAGATTATGAAAATTGTGTCACTGTCCAAATATTTATGGACCCAGCCGTAAACATAATAATACATGACAAATTTAAAACAAGTTGTATGAAGGGGGAGAGAGTGGACAGCATCTCTTGGTGCTCAGGGGGATGCTTGCACAGCTCAGACTTTACAGATGGCATGAAGTAGGCATTTCCTTTTTTTCTGAGCCACCTGTGGTCTCCGCACAGCTATAAAACTACCCCCAGAGAGGTTGAGACTAGAGAGACACTAAAATCAGAGCTTCTGATAGCTTTTGACAGAGCCTTGACAGTTAGGACATCTGAATGGAGACAGATTCTAAATAAATATGAACATGAAAGTTTGGCCCACATTCATATGGATATTGTAGATAGAGTAATGAGCTGAAAAGGAAGCAGATAGCATAAAAAGCATAACTCATGTCCATGTTATCATTTTGAAACTTTGGCTACAAGGAACAGTGCAGTGTAGCTGAACATGGCATCTCTTCCCAAATCTGTAACACCCTGGTCCAGTGAGACTCCATTAAACAAATTACAACAGCTGCGAACTGGCAGCACACACATGCACACAGAGTGACTACAAAGAGAGCATTAAAGCCATGAGGCAAATTTATAGCAACAGAAAAGACACAGGCCAGGAAAGCACAATGATGTAATAAGGAATGTGATACTAAAAGGACAAAGTGATTAACAACATCAAAAACTAGCAAAAAAGCTACCAGTGATACCAGTGAAAGTACATATAATAAGGAATAACTCCATAAACTACTGCTTAACTCATCCTTGACCCACACTAACTCAAAAGCATAAATGTAAAAGCATCTCCTTTTCAGTTTCTATATATTATTGCACTAACTAAAAAGTAACACAACAATTTGTCTAAAGCCTCTGAACATTAATAGATCTTGAAAAAAAAAAAAACATTTGTGATTTTCCAATATTTGTTATTTGTTTACTCTTTATTTATTCATTTTCATTCTTTTGCCCATTAGGATATGGTCTCTTCCTCAGTGGCCTTGTTTATTGAATTTCATATAGACTTTCATACAGATATTTCCACAAGGGAAACAATTTAAAACTTGAAACTAAGCACATGTCTACCTCTTCTTAAATAAAGATGATGTTTGACTCAATGTGCAATTAGCCATAGGGTATACCTTGTATCACCATTACTTACTAGATCAACACACAAACACATACACACACATACAAAATGTCACACTATATTCTTATCATTTGTTATACTGATTTTACATGAAAAATCCTTTTGTGCCAGTGAATGTATGCCATCTGACAGTGCAGCCCAAGGGAACTATGTTGTTAAGCTCTTCCAGGAGGATTAATCACCATTTAATTATTTTGTTTAGCTGCACACATTGATCACTCATGAGATATATGCAAGCAGAAGTAGGCACAATCAGAGATGCAGAATAAGTTTAAGCAGGAGCACAGCATATGACATATTGCATCCTATATGTGTGTGGACAAGTGTGTGCGTTAGGGTAAAGGCTTGTAGATGATCTGACACAGAAGGTAATTACTAGTCAGCTAACAAGCACAGGGATCAATACCTGTTATTGCCTATCTCCGATTGTGCTGCCACTGGCCTCATTTAACTACTACACAACGTAAAACCCATGACTTAAAATACAAAAGTACTTCAGAGCAGTTAAAGTTACACTTACACACACACACACACACACACACACACACACACACAGACATAAAAATACTTTTTATTTGTTTGGTCCAAAGGCTATTTCCTGGTCTGAATTAGACAGTAAGTAGTTTGCTTAACTGTGTCAATACTATATTATCCATAAAACATTTCAGTCATGGGCTTTCTGTTGCGGTTGCCATATTTGGGATGGAATTTGCTTCACTGCACAAGGCCATGATAACTAGAAGAGAAAATGGCTAAAATTACCTTAATTTGGAAGAGAATAAAACAAATTCAATAAAATATTTTTGATTTGTATTGGATTCCCTGCAAACTGCTGATTCCACTTAAAATGGCAGAAAACTTACCAAATTTGTGTTTTCCTGATATATACTCATAAATTTATCTCATATACAATCTCTCTCCCTATTCAGGAGAGATCCTCAAAATATTTTGATTCATCACGTCCACTTGGGTAAAGAATCTCAGTTTGTTTCATTATGAAGAGAAAAATCACTTTGTCTTTAAAAGGAGGGTAAGTCGATAGCAGCTAACTAACTAACTTTTGCTAATGTTAGCAGTACTTGCTGCTGAGGTAAACTTTCCAGTTGTCCCATAATGTAGCTATCTAGCTTACATAACTGGGTAAACTCATCTGTTAGGGGAGATTTAAGAGATCTTTTTGGAGCTCATTTTGATTCTCCAGATGTAGTTAACAAATGCAGCTCCCAACTCCAGCAATGGAGCCCCCTGCACAGCTGATATGGCTAATGTTTGTGTAAATGGCAAAGCTAACATGGCTACCAAAGCATAACATTAGCTAGCTAGCATCTGAAATTGTGAAATTCTGAAAAAGTGCTCAATACACAGTTAGGAGTGTTCTGTTGGAGTCCAGTGGTCCCTCTCTATGGTGTCGATCCACTTATTATGAAGGTCAAATAAAATTTTATTTTTATTTTTTTAAAAGGATCCCAGTCTTTGCAATGCCCACTTCATCTCAGCTAGGTAGCTAACAATCATATCAGTGAATTTGGGTGGTTAACTAAGAATTTAACAGGCTTACCTTGCTAGATAGCTAACATGCCTAATTTATATTGTTTTAACAAACCTACGTAGATCACATAAAATGCAAATCAAGAAAATTAAGGTTAAAGGTCATGGATGAACTTTGATGTTGGCTTGACAAAGCCCACTGAACAGGATAAATACGCTAAACAAGTGTTTTGTTGTCATTGATTTAACATTAAAACGTTTAACAGTTAAGTCTGTAAAGGTTACAAGTCTAAAAGTTTATAATATGTATTGCTAGAATGTTGCTAGTTGCTACGATATTCCAGCTGGTTGCTATAGGGTGTTTGCTAGGTAGTGTGCTATGGTAATCCAATGCTATGCTAACTTGGTTGCATGCTATATTGTTTCTAGGTGGTTGCTACGATATTCCAGCTGGTTGCTATAGGGTGTTTGCTAGGTAGTGTGCTATGGTAATCCAATGCTATGCTAACTTGGTTGCATGCTATAGTGTTTCTAGGTGGTTGCTATGATACTCCAGCTGGTTGCTAGGGTGTTGCTAGGTGGTTGCTATGCTAACCCAGTTGGTTGTTAGGTCTTGCTAGGTGGTTGCTATGCTAACTCAGTTGGTTGCTAGAGTCTTGCTAGGTGGTTGCTATGCTTGAGTTCTTCCTCTCCAACCTTGGCAAACCATGTGCCAAACCATAAGGATTTTATACACTATAAAATCTGTATATACACCTTATAAATGTATTAGTTAGCACTCCCTGTCTTTTACTGGTAATCCATAATAATAATAATAATAATAATAATAATAATAATAAGTGGATAGCATTTTAGCCAATGTCTATCTGATTCCTAAATAAAATTCTTGATAGATTCTTCAGTCAGATTATAACCAAGTATAGCCAGGTTGCTTGGCTTCTCAAATCTTTTTGAAACTATGTTGCATGTACATCTGTTTTTGTTTACAAACACTAAAGGGGTCTATCGTATAGCAAATTGAAGGCATCTCAATAACACAATTAGTCCCCTATTTGCTCCTCAAAATGTCAGCAATTATACAGTTTTACATTACATGAAACAATAGTATATAATTGTTTACAATTATTTATAATTGTAAATAATTCATTATAATTTATGTGATGTAGGCCAGAATAGCATGATCATCAAAGAAGTAAGAGATAAATAAATGATTTTATAAAAACACTGACTGTAGTGTCACAAAAGGGTGTTAAACTTTCAAAGTTTGAAAATATCACAGCATAACAGAAAAGCAGCAGCGTGAATCTCACGATACTGGCCCACTTGTTCGCACCAGTGAGCAGTGCATTTTGCAGAAAGATAATCGTGCAAGGAATCATGGAGTAAATAAGTTGTTTTCAACTAGTAGCAGAAAATTCCTACCAGTATTCAGCTGCTTTAAGTGTTTTAAAAGCACTAAGCCTTGAAGGGCTTTCATAGCCTTTACTGAGTACTGTTAAATATGGCAAAAGCACAAAAGTGTTCTGGGGGAAAGTTTGTGTGTGTGTTTGCATTTGTGACTGAGAGGTGTAGTGATGATGATGCAAATTTCATAGAGGGCTATTCTTTTAAACCAGTCAATGTCATGTTTTTAAAAGAGACAACAAAGAAGTGTGTGATAGGAGCATAGGTGTTACAATTTTAATTAAATATGTGGTATAATAAATGTGTGCAAGCAGGTTCTAATTATTTCTAATTCATGCATTTCAGTCTTGATTTCATAAACAACTAAAACATGGATTTGTTTTATAAAGTGTTTTCCTGAATACTACATATAAGTAATGTTCTGGTTAAATTCTGAGTAAAATTCTGTTTTTTAATTAATGAGCAGAACCTGGATTTTGGAGTGTATTGTACTTTTGTGCTGCAGCTACAGGATCTCAGACTGCAAAACAACAACAACAACAACAACAACACGCTACAATACACACTGAAACCCTTAGTAAATAAATTTTACTAAGACCTGACCAATGCATGACCAATGAACTGTCGTAATATTAGCCTTAAGTAAATTTAGTCATGTAAATAGTCAAAATATTCAAGACAATCTGAATCTTCTCACCTGTCTTGGAATTGATGGTGAAGAAGTTTTGTGGGTTTCCAGCAGTGATGCGGTACGTGAGATGGTTGGCAAAAGAACTGATGTCAGGGTCATTGGCCTGTACACGCACCACTGAAACATCTTTGGGTGAATTCTCCAAGACAGAAGGATGATAGATTGGCTCAGAGGTCAAAGGGGCATTATCGTTGACATCCTCCACCTGGACATACACCTCGATGGAGGTAGAGAGTGGCACAACCCCTTGGTCTGTGGCGTAGACAGTTAGCCAGTAAGAGTCCTCCCTCTCACAGTCTAGAATACTAGAAGTGTAGATCACTCCTATTAAGGAAGATCACACAACATCATATCTCTGATCACATAAAATGAAACAACACTATCAATTACCATATAAGGCATGGGCAATATATAACTTTTTCTTATTTATGATATTATCAGTATATATTAGATTATACCACATCAGTTGCAGTTTTTAAAATATATTTTATTTGATCCATGCCTCTCTAAAACCAAGATTTAAAAAAATTTACTCTTTTGTTGTTTAACTAATAATGCCAACACTCCTTATCAAAAGAAAATACTACTTTCTATTACTAATACTACTTTTCTTAAGATTTGCAAGGCTTTGCAAGTTTTAAATATCTGCTGTACACATTTAAAGAGTAGACCATTTACTATTCATCACAGGCTGGCAGAAGTCAATCAATATGAAATACTGGAGGCATCAAAAACAGTGATTTATATTTGCCAGGTTTGTTATCTTGGTTTGCAGTTATTACACAAGACTACTAATTCAGTTACAGTGAAATGGGAACAAAATAACACTGCAGTTTGAGAATTTCACATCCAAGCCTTATAATATAATATCTCAGTTTGTGATGTGCTACTATTTCAAGGCACACTATATCGCACTAAACTGCTTTAGATGTTGATTACTTTTAAAGTATTGATTTTTTAAAAACACTCACTCTAACAAAAGCAGCTAAAGCGTTTGTGTTTCATCGCCTGAGCTGTGCTGACCTATCTAAGTTCTTGGAGAACCTTCTCTGGGGAAATTTACCCACCTATCCAGGCTACTGAACATAACCTCCAGCAACAGGAAAGAAAATCACTCTGTTTGCAGGTCCTAACAGCACAGTACTCTTACTTTGTCATTCATTTCCTACTAAACAAACACTGTGAAAAAAAATTCTAATCAGCATTTGAAAGTAAGATAAAGGAAAAGGCAAAAATATGTACATAAATAAAGGATTTTTATTCATGTGCGCCTTCTTTTTGCTGTGAAGGCGCGATACCGTGCCAGAGACATAACTGCTGAATGAACAGATTTTTAACGGGTGGTGTCAAAAACACTCACATGGTGCAGCTTTTTACGTTAAATTTTGAAGAAATCATCTGGACTTGAAAGCCTTTTACTGTAGGGAACAACTGCCATGGCAACACTCAGGGACTGGATGACCTTCAACTCTTCAACGCAGAACACCTAATCGTTCCTGACCAAAGTGCTACCTCTGCCATTCTGTGATCGGGGCCTCAAATGCTGCAACGCTCCCACATGTAAATATGATCACCGCTGGGGCTTTGAGCTGCCGACAAAGTCACCCAGCGCATGGCAGTGCAGCGATCAGACAGCTGTCCCTATCCACTAGTCCATACTATGGAACTCACTTCAGTACCACTCAGCCAGAAAGTGCTGCCTCAGGGGTTCTAACTAGCACATCCACCATGAGCAGAAAAAATAGCCCACTCAGGTCACCCAGCGCACCGCTCCTAGACTGTAATTAGGATCGAATAGGCTTCTGCAGAAGGTATTAGGCACCACAGGACATCCACACAAGCATACAAATGTGCACACATTTACACATGAGGCTGTAACAAAGAGAGACAGATGATGGATCAGCTTCCGACAGGATAAAGCAGCAATTCACATAACACCTTCATTTTAAGCACAAAATATGTATTCATTCTCTTTAAAAATGCATTCACTCTTCAACCATTCCACTGACAATAAAGGTCAGAAAGTAAACATTTAAATTCATTCTTTGCACAGATTGCCTTGCTCCTGCACAAAAACACTCAAATGTGCTCAGTACATGTGCTCTTGTGCAAATTTGGTATCCTCTTTTTTTTTTTTTTTTTTTTTTAGTAAGTGTGCGTGGCTGAGGTTGAGGAACTGTCAAAGCCAGAATTCACAGACCATGCTGACAGTGCTAACATTTCTAGCTCTGGATTTCCCACCCCCAGTAAGAAAAACCCTTCTGGTTAGGCCACACGCACGTAGGGTTTAAATCTGAATACAGTTACAGATATGGATACAGATATATATGTAAGATGCATTAAGAAAAACAGGTAGTGTCATTACATTTGACACTACCTGAGGGGCAGTGGTAGCTCAGCGTTTAAGATGTTGGACTTCTGAGTGGAAGGTTGAGAATTCAAATCCCAGCACCACCGAGCTGCCACTGCTGGGCCCTTGAGCAAGGCCCTTAACCCTCAGTTGTATAAATGAGATAATTGTAAGTTGCTCTGGATAAGGGCGTCTGCCAAATGCCATAAATGTAAATGTACATTTCACCCTTACCCCACACTATCAGATTTGCGATAACAGTGCCACAAGTCAACCAATCAGAATGGGTTGCCATTTTTCATCAATGAAATACTAATTACAAAATGTAAAAAAAATAAAAAAAAATAAAAAAATAAAAAATAAAAAAAACCCTGATCTCACCTTTAAACTCGTTTAACATGAGGTAGACAACCAATGACAGGACATAGGTGGAAACAGGACATAAACCAAAACAAAACACAAATGGCAAAATAAACAAAGTAACATGTCTTTGTGTCATGGATATAAACAGTTTGCACATTCTTGTTCCTTAGACTTAGAATTTCTAATCCTAAATCCTAATGTAATGCTCAAGATTGCTCACAGTTCCATAATTAGGGTCAATTTATAATGGGAAGGGTTCAAGTCTCAGTCTTACTTTTTTTAGGGGTACCTAGTTAAGTATAGTATGCATGCAGAACATTTCAGGTTTGAGACTTTTCTTATTTTTTAAAAAATTTTATAGGGGTGCAAAAGTGCAATTTTTTAAAATTCCCCTCACTTTCGGGTTGAATATCTCTGGTGGGGGACCAGATACGAACCTTAAATATGAAAATTAAAATGAAATATGACAGTCAAGCAACCAGCTTTACAATTATTGGACCACTTGAGATGGACTGACCCAGCAATCAAATAGATGACCTGAGGCAACAAACCACCAACTGCTGCTTATATCAGTTAATGGCAACAAAAAAGTTAGGTGATCAAAAAGCAGTGAAAAAACTACAGCTGAATCAAGATTTGATCAAGAAGTGTTGGCTGTCCTTGCAATGTAATGGCTGTTATCCAAGAACTCACCCTGGCAGACACTTCTTAAGAGGTAGGTAATATTTAACAGTCTAACTTTTTAAGTAGAGCTAGCAAAATTAATCCATACATTCATCTTCAGTAACCGCTTTATTCTGGTCAGGGTCACGGTGGATCCAGAACCTGTCCTGGGAACACTGTGTGAAAAGCAGGAATACACCCTGGATGGGACACAAGTCCATCACAGAAAACCATGCACACATACATTCACACACAGGGCAGTCCACCTACCAGTATGTTTTTCAGAGGTGGGAGGAAACCAGAGATCCCAAAGGAAACCCACACAAACATGGGGAGAACATGCACTGAAACTCTGCACAGACAGTAGCCTGGGATCGAACCAGGGACCTTGGAGCTGTATGGCCACAATGCTATTCACCAGGCCATTGATGATGATGCACTATTATCTACTGCTTGCTGGCTCTTGTTAGATAACTAGACTGAAAAATTGCCATGCCTTTATTCATGATAGAATTTCTTAACAGATTGCTGGACCAAGTTCATACATTCCCCAAAAAATAAAGGATACTTAGAATATGGATGAATCAGATAAATATATTGAATATGAATTTTAATTTGAATAACCTTACATTTGAAAAACAACTTTATCTATCCCTATTCCTGTCTCTGCAGTTGTATACCACCTATGAATGCATGTGCGTTTCAAGTCATTGAGACAAATCACCTTTCTTGACCAACAAGCTATGCCTG
Source organism: Pangasius sanitwongsei (assembly GCA_037576675.1). Lineage (NCBI taxonomy): Eukaryota > Metazoa > Chordata > Actinopteri > Siluriformes > Pangasiidae > Pangasius > Pangasius sanitwongsei. The sequence continues at coordinate 10,311,584 of CM075019.1, read as the reverse complement.
TGTGGCCAAAATCACGTTCAATATATATATAATGAGAGGTAAGTCACGAAAACTCCTTTTCTTGACTTGAAAAGTTGCAACAAATACAGTCAAAACTGTTGTACCTAATAGTCCCAAATGGCTTTTGAATTCTAAGAACACTTCTCATAACAACCACTTCCTATGAATATTAAAGGCCTGTTCAGTTCTAACACATCCATTTAAGGCCCTTTCTGTTCTAAGCCTGATCCTTTTTTTTTTTTTTGCTCACCATATAAATGTGATCTTCCTCTAATTATAATTAAACCTAAGTGGCTTAAGTTCATGGATAAAGCCTTCTCAGCAATAACAATTCTCTGCTCCCATGGCTTTAGGGGAACAAGAAACACCTCCAAAAAAGAGCAATAAGGTAATAAGATTATTCTATCCATGAAGACATGTATTTATATTTTTTCTCCTGTATAAATAAGTTTGACATAGGGAATGTATCCAGGAATAAAAAAAAAGGCCAGAGATCAGAGGTAAATTAGAGCTGAGTCTACTCTGTGACAGCAATCTAAATGAAAATGTGCTTTGACTTATTTCTCCAAGTTCTGGTGAGAATACCAATAGCTGCTAAAGGGAGAGCAGTGGAATGAGGATAAGCCTTTTTTAAATCCCATCCATCTTTTTAGTTCACTGTGACATTTAAAACAGAGGAAGTTAATTTTACTAACTTGCTTTAACACATACAGTGCTACAATCAATCACTGCAGGAATTAAAGAAAATTAATGTATATTTGACTCTACATTTTCAGAGCATATGCAGCTTTCAGTCTTTAAAAAGCTCCCAAAATTAGCGAGACTGACACAAAATCCCAGTATGTCTCCTAACATGGGAGATAATTGGATGATAATAAGTAGATGTGCAGAGAAACACCAAAGCCAAAGCCAGTCTCATCGACACACAGGAAGTGCTGACTTTGGACATGAAAAATCCATCCTCATCTGCAACATGACATGGCTAGCCACACTCGTTAGAGCTTTAAACATTCCAAGATTAACATACTCAACCTCAATAGTTGACATGTGAATGGAGGACCACAGCTGTGTTACCCCCACAGCACTCTAGCCATTTAATCAATAGTAATTAGCTGTAATTAATGATCAGACTGCTGCTCAACATGCCACATCAGTAATTGTGAATCTTTATTATTATTATTTTGGCTTTTTTTCCTCCAGCTGAATTCTGCCGAATCAGCCTTCTACAGTGCACATTCCTACTAAAAGTTATAAACTCTGCAACCGCAAAGTGGCTAAAAGCATGAAGGTTAATTCTTGTTTTCTAGGTCAGTAGTTTGCTCTGATGGCTCACAGAGGCAATTTCATCTGATAGAGCTACCTTGTAATATGTAAATGGCAGACTGTTACTAGCACAAAGAAAGACCCTTTTATTATAACAACATGGCAAAATGTAATAATTGTATAATCATCCTTTTCTTTGTTTCACCAAACCCATATCAAGCAGATGATACCTCAAGCAGGAGAACTGATTAATAGACTGCATAGTAATGCACTGCTGTAGGTTTTTATTCTATGTTAAGGACCTGCTATTAGGTAATGTCTAGAAGAACATGAATAATTAATGATACACTTCCATATAATTGAAGCATTAGTGTTAATCTATCATATTAATTACTAATGTCCTTCATGGTGCAAATGATATATAATGTGTGTGCTCTGCAGGTAAAAGAAGAATGAATGTCTTTACCACAAAAGGGGTGCACAGATATTAAAGTGATTAAATACATACCAGTCTCTTCGTCAATGAAGAACCTGCCAAGGCCACTTCCAGATTTGATTGAGTATGTTAGTAGGCCATCCCTGCCCTTGTCATTGTCCTTAGCGGTGAGCTGAACCACACTTGTTCCAAGGCGTGAGTTCTCCTTAACAGTGGCTTTCATTGCAAATTCAGAAAAGCTGGGCTTGTTGAAGTTTTCATTAACATCAACCACTTCCACCTCAATGTAAGAGAATGAACGAAGCTGAGCAGAGAAATCACAATCTTCTGCGACCACAGAGAGATTGTAGAACTGCTGCTTTTCAAAGTCCAGTTCTTTGGCCACCTTGACAGCTCCACTCTCCATATTAACCTTAAATGTCCCATTGAAGTCATTGGTGAGGAAATAATTTACTTTCCCCCCTAGTCCAAGGTCAGGATCTTGGGTTTGCAACCATGTGATGACAGTGCCTACAGGAATGTCTTCCAGTACATGGCAGCTATAACTCTTGGGAATAAACATGGGTGGGCAGTCATTCAAATCCTCCAGGTAGACCTTTAGAGTTGTCACTGAGGATTTTTGATTCCCTCTCTCTGCCTTGTCTCTGGCTTCGATTTTCAGGATAATATCTGACAAGGACTCTCTGTCCAACTGGCCAGAAACATAGACCCACCCAGTGGCACTGTTAATGATGAAAAGAGGTGTACTGGTCAATAATGTGTAAAAGATTTCACCATTATGATCCAGGTCAATATCCGAGGCTACAATTTGGATCAATTCTGTGCCAATGGCTGTGTTCTCTGGCACCACTGCAGTATAGCTCTCCAAAGAGAACTGAGGGCTATTATCATTTACATCATCAATGTTTACAGTTAACAGCCGCCAACTAGACCTCTGAAGCAGACCCATGTCATATATACTTATATTAAGGAGGTACCGGTCTGACCTTTCACGATCCAGTGGCTGATAGATATAAATCACACCAGTTTCCATATCAATATTGAAACAGCTGTCAGTATTTCCATCTGATATAACGTGGAGAATGCAAGCATTGAAGCCTGTATCTTTGTCAATGGTGTTCACTTTAATGACAGTTGACCCAACAGGCAAATCTTCACGAACTACTATAGCAGAGGGAAATGATTCAAACTGAGGTGTGTGACGGTTGACAGAATGTAGGTCACTGTAACCCTCTTCAACTTTAGACTTGTCTATTGCACTGGCTTTTTTGAGAAGCTGTTCAGCTATTTTTTGTCCAACTTTTGTGTCATTACAATTAAAATTCCTGGATGAAGCTTTCCCTTTCACAGCTGATATGTTGACGAGGGCAGGCTCAGAGAATAACTCGCCATCTGTGGCTGCTATTTTCAAACTGAACAGTTCATTTTTAACATTAGTGCCACCAAGGGACTTCCTCAGTGACAGCATCCCAGAGTCTGGATTCAAACTGAAGATGCCCTGTTCATTTCCAGACAATATCTTATATTTTACCAAACCAAGCTCATCAATGTCAATAGCAGAAAAAGTGATTATTGTCTGTCCTACAGTGAACTCTTGAGAAATTATTCCTTCACATGACACACGTTCAAAGAGGGGTGGATTGTCATTGATGTTCAAGATTTGTACTGTGACATTTACCTCACTCTCTCTTCTATAAGGCAAGCCCCAGTCAGAAGCCCGGACAGGGAAAACATATGTTTCCAAAGATGATTCAAAATCAAGTTCTTTTGATGTCATTAGTTCACCTGTATTCTGGTTAATTGTGAAGGGCAGAGGCTGAAGGCTTGGTATACTGTATGTTATGCATCCATTATCCCCTTGGTCATCATCTACTGCTGATACGACAAGTATAACAGTATCAACTGGAGTATTCTCGCTGACAGACACTTTGTAGGATGCTTGGGTGAATGTTGGAACGTTATCATTAGCATCCTCCACAGTGATCTGTACTTTGGTGCTCAGACCACTCACAGCCTCTATTACCTCTAGTTGAAAAAGCTGTTGTCCTAGCATAGTAAATGGCTTTAATGTTGAGATGACACCAGTAAAAGTATTAATACTGAAGTATGTGGAATCCAAAGTAAGGCTTAAGCTATAGGTGACATACTGTGGCTTAGGAGAGATTGCGACAGTCTGTATGATAGTCCCAGGAGGAGCCATCTCATTAACTGTTGCACTGTAATTATCTTCCTCAAATTTAAAAAGCACAGGCTCTGGCCTTTTCACCAAGAGTTGAAGAATCTGAGTGTTGGAAAACTTTGGAGGTATGCCTCTGTCTTTGGCTTGGAAAGTGAGATTATAGGCATATGGAAATGTATTCCAGTCTGCTGGTTCAGACATTTTCAGCAAGTAATCATTGCCACGTGGTGCTTTCTTGAGAACAAACTGCTCCATTGGGTCACCTTCGATGATGCAAACCCACTCAATTTCCCCATTTGGACCTTCATCCAGATCCTCCACTGTGACCACAGCATACACTGGCTCTTTGTCTGTTAAAGATGGGACAAGTGCAACCACATTTAGTGTTGGTGAAAATTCATTAACACGTATGATGTTGATCATTACTTTTGCTGTGCTGCTCACACCATTGTTCTCATAAACCTTCATTCCACGATCAACTGCCAACACCTCAAGCTCAAATTTTGTATTCTCATCAGCACTGGGTTTTGCTGTAAGATATATAATTCCACCTGTGGGATGGACAGCAAACTCCTCCACTAATTTCCTGAAGAAATAATAGAATTCACCATTGGAGCCTATGTCAGCATCAGTTGCAGTGACCTGGGCAACACTGGCCCCCAGTGGGGTGCTTTCAGGTACAGTGATGGTATAAGTGGTAGGTGAGAATAAAGGTCGAAGGTCATTCATGTCCATGACTTGCACGTTTACTTCTGTAGATGCCTTCAGACCACCTCCTGCTGTAGCTCTTACACTTAATGTGTAGTTGTCCTTTATCTCACGGTTCAAAATGTCAGAACTTTCACCCTTAGTATGTATGCGTAGAAAACAGAAGTCTCCCAGAACATACTTCTCAGCTTCAAACAACGCTTCGTCATCCCCTGACACGATGGAGTATTCAATATCCCATGAGATGTACTGTGACAGAATTATCCCCATTTTGACCTCACACCTTAGGTAGGACAGAGCTGGAGAGTTCTCCGAAATAGCAGCATTGTAGACAGACCTGGTGAACTGAAAAACTTGTGATTCAGGAGGCTGATGCTGTGCACAACAGGTAAGTAAGCAAAGTAGTAAGAGGGAAAAGCTGGAGAGATGGGCTCTCATATTTCTCCCACAAAATCTGTTTAAAGCCATTCCATCATCCAGTGTCCCTGTAAATAAGAAATTACTTGATATAAACACCATACAGACAAATTCACAGAGGCAAATAAATTGGCTGTCGTTAAAATGAACTCGTTTACTTTATGAAATGCCAGGGTGAAATTCTGAAGCGCTGCCAACAGTTAATTGTACAAAAGATGAAAAGAGTTGGATCAGGATGACAAAGTGCTCAGCAGTGAGGCAAGGTCTGAATTTACAATTGTTCTCCTACCAAATGAATCTCACAGCAGAAAGCACATTCAGAGTGAAAAAGTCCTATAAATTGTAAAAACTCATCAGAAAGATAAAGAAAAAAATATTTCAATATTCACGTTATTTGCAAAACTTAAAAAAAAATGATGTATCTCACTTAATACACGTTATCTCTCAAATAATATATTCACCACAGTAAACACACACACACATATATATGTCTGTGTGTGCGTGTGTGTGTGTGTGTAGTATAGTGTTAATTTCTGATTAAGGTAGGCAGAATACTAATCAACAAACTGTACAAATGTGTATATATAAACATATATATATATAAACAAAATGTGTGTGTGTGTGTGTGTGTATATCGCACATTGCTTCTGAGCTCCAGCACTACAGACAACATAGAATGTTAATCTCACTTCACTGCAGGAAAAATTAATTGCATCATTATATATATATATATATATATATATATATATATATATATATATATATGTACACACACACATATATATACATACACACACACACACACACACACACACACACATA
>CM075019.1:10282030-10294476 GCA_037576675.1 Pangasius sanitwongsei | reverse complement strand
CCCCCCCCCCCCCCCCCCCCCCCCCCCCCCCCCCCCCCCCCCCCCCCCCCCCCCCCCCCCCCCCCCCCCCCAACCAAATGGGACTTCATAAACTTAGACACATACAGCAGCTCATCACTCTTTAGCATCATGTTTTGACCAGCTAGGCCGATTTAAAAAATAACATCAATTGCCAAAGTACTGCAAAAATATTTATTTCATACAAAAGTAAGGCATAAAACTTGTCAGAAGTCAAATCTCCTCTGGACCTCAGCAGACCCAAAAACAAAGTCAGTTTCAGTGGCCTCAGTCTTCAGGCATTCATCTGCACCATCCTACATCATAACAAGGAAAGTGCATCACATGAGCCAAAGAACAGCTGTACAAAACTGCACAGCACATGACAGTTGTTTTATTCAACCCACCTCACTGAAGTACTTCTCAATAAGTGCTTGGGCAGCACGATACACAGCATTGTTTTCATGATTCTGGAGGAGCTCTATGTGATCCAGCCCACCCAACTCTTCCACAAGCAAACAAAGCTTTTCAACCTCTCCAAGTTTCTCAGCAGCCTAGGAAAACCAAAGCAGTCACTGCCAGGCAGCTTAGTTGGACAGCATAGAGACACCAGGTTGGTAGACACGCAGTATAACAGCCAATGTCACAGTACAGAGGCAAGCTTAACAAGGCCCAGTATAGTCATTGCATCCTTACCAAGAAAATGTTATTGATTGCATCCAGGATGACTAGGATAGTCTTGGAATCTTTAACCTTCAGTAAATTTAAGATGGCTTCCAGACCACCACACTTAACAAGCTGCACAACCTGGTCCACTGTTCCTCCACTAGTGTAGTTTGTTACAGCCCAGACAGCTTCTCGCTGAGTTTTAAAGTCAGCCTGAAAGCAAGAAGCAATCAATTTTAGATCATATCCAACCTGTGTTCTCAAAGCAGTTTTACAAATATCTAGTTCTTCAGTTTAGCAAGTGTAGGGTTTTTAAAAAAAAAAAAAAAAAAAAAAAAAAAGCAGCAGCACAGGTTACTGAGAAACCAGAAAGCATGAAGTCTTCCATCCTGAAGAGTCTCCCTCATGGCAGAAAACTTTGCTAAAAGCACCAACACATGTGACTTTCATAAAAATGTTTACCAACTAAAACATTAGCCTTAAATAGCTTAATCCTTTTATGAGGCTTTGATTGGTGACTGTCCAAAGCCTAAAGTATATTTGAACTCAAATCTCTCATTTGAATTACAGCCGAAACGGTCCAAGATGTGCTGTAATAGAAAATTTATCCACACCCTCAGAATCAAGAACACTGCTGTGGTATAAGCATCTTAAAATCATTCCATTAAATTAACATTCTTAGGATAATTATGCATGTCTAAAACTAGCCAATACCCAAAACCAAGTTAAAATGATGATTCTTCACCACCTACATTCTTTAGAACATGCACAAGATGAGGCAGTAGTCCACATGTTATTAGTTGCTGAATCTGTTGGCGTGGTCCAGCTGCAATGTTGGATACAGCCCAGGCTGCCTCCTTTTGGACACTGGGTTTGGGATGACGCATTAGTTTTGGCAAGGCACTCAGCACACCGGCATCAATGGCCATCTGTGTCTGCAGGTCTGAACCACTCACGATGTTCCCAATAGAACGAAGTGCTGGAGTCTTCAAAAAAAAAAAAAAAAAAAACAACAAAACACACACAACACAAAACCCCACCACTTAATGGGTGCACTTCTATTATTGAGGGATAGATAACTTAAACGTAGCAAGCAAAAACAATTATACAAAGTTCTCATACGGCAAGCTTACGAGAATGAAATCAAGGCCCAAATTGAAAGCCAGAACAAAATCTAATGGTTTACCACCACTGCAAGCTCCTCAAAGCCCAGAAGCTCAACCAGTCGTGAAAGAACCCCAGTCTTTATTACAATGTCAATGCGCTCATTTGGCCCATCTGTAAGGTAGGAGATGGCCCAGCAGGCATCAGACACAACAGATTTATCACTGTGGTGAAGAAGCTGTATAATGGAGGGAAGCATCTGCTGGACCGCAGAGAAGCGAGGAAAAGGATTCTTGTTCCTGCACAGGTTTGAGAGGGTCCATGTCAGGTTGCGGAGGTAGCCAACCTGTGGAAGACAGCCCGTTACATTCTCCTTCCACCATGAAACCCAATATTCAGTTACTGAACATTTAACCTTGCATAACTTACAGGTACATCTGGGGTTAGTCGCGCTAGTAGTGCAGGGATCACACTGCAGTCAATAAGTGCATCACGATATGCTGGGCCATCACCTGTGGGAACACACCTTTCATCAATCCTGGAATACTTAAAGTACTGTAAAGCCTTAATCTCACACCTTCAGGAGCCATGCATTGTGTGCAGTCTTATGAAAGTTACTCAAACATTTCTGAAGGCCTTTAGGAACTCGCAATTACCTGCAATATTGCCCAAGGCCCAGACAGCCTGCTCACTTATGTTTAACATGGGTGAGGCCAAAAGGGCAATGAAGGCAGGCACTGCGCCATGTTCCACCACCTGCTGAGTGTGCCATGAGGTGCCTGATGCCACGTTGGTAAGTGACCAGGCAGCTTCAAATTGCAGAGTGGGGTTATCGTTCCTACCCAGAAACTCTACAAAGCGGGCCAGCAGACCTGCTTCCACTATTTCTTTTAATGGAGGATTCCTCTCTCGAGACAACAGCTTCCTAAAATGACAAGATCATTAAATGCCAAAGAACTTCGACCATAGTAATCGACAAGAGGGTACTGAAGTCACCTTACCTGGCTGTTTGACAACCCTGCACCTGCCGCTCTGGACAGTCACTGTTAACATGGTCAACAATTTCCTGAATTGTTGCTGAAATGACCTGATAATGAAGAAATGGTAGAAACCACACTAAGAAGTACAAGAAAAGCACAAAGGATTCATATTGCCATAATAAGAATATGAGGCTAGAACCTGCTGGTTGTCAGTGTTGTATTCTGGAGACAGGGGCTCTTCATCAGGCTGAGAAGAAATATTCCTCCTTTTCAGGATGCTTTCCACTCTTTGTGCTTTCCGAAGCTCCACACACTCTGCAACTCTGCGCTCACGCAATTTCTTTAGGAATGGAGCAAATTAATCATAGAGGTTTTCCAACAGGCTGCTCAGTTTTAATAGTGGGTTAAAACCTACCATGGAATCCTTGCCTCGGTTTTTGAACTTGCACATGCGCTTATCAACCAGATTTTCAGTAGGCATCGTGTGTATTAAGTTACCACTAGAAGTAAGAAAGAAAATGTTTTGGAGAAACACCTAAAGCACCTTAAACAAAACAAAATTTAAGAAATGATCTAGCTTAGAACACAGCCCACTCACCCAGCTCTCCACAAAATAAACCTCCAGTACACACACACAAAAGCCAAGCGTCTTCTGCTGGAATATTTAAATGCAGAGCCTAACTATGATCAGGTGATCCTAATCAGCAATGCGCCATGGACATATCTAACAAGCTTTTGCACCTTTAGTTTCTTCAGTGCTCTTACACAGCTGCTGTATAGAGAAGAGGCTTGCTCATATGCTCCAGTAATGTTAAATCCTTTTTTAATACCCCATTGAATCACTTCATATCTCTCCGGAATTACTGTATTTGGAACTAGTACACTAAGTCTACACATAGGCTTGAGAAAATGTTGTGCTGTAATAGCTTCATAAAACAGTCCTGGAAATAACTGACAGATAACTGATGTATTTTTCAAAAAAAAAAAAAAACACTCTTTAATTATATCAGTAAGTTTAACACTGAAATATCCAACGTTTATTGACGCACCATGCTCAAGCACATCCTCAGCATTATGAATGAAAGACTTAATTGTCTACATTTGATTCTTAAATGAAATATAAATGTAAAAAAAAAAAACAATCAATCATAATGGATTAAGTCAGTTTCAGTTAAGCCTACTTTCACATGTATCTAGTTTTCTACTCCTCACTTATCTAGAGTGCTGATTATTTGGTGTAGGTGGGTGAGGCTTCATGGACACTGTCGCCACCTAGCGGTCACATGCTTCACGCCATCATGGCTTGGTAAGAGTCGGTCGAGCCCTCGGAGCTGCTGATGAGCGGCTCCTTCTCGGTCTTGGAGCTCCTCCTTTTCCCTCGCCTTGATAAAAGGCTGCGGATTTTAGCCAGGACCACCGCCAAAAGTGCAAAACAAACTGCGCCCAAGACCGCGGCGCCCAGGAGCCAGGGCCAGAGCCCACGCGCTTCCTCCAGATAGGACACGATGTCATCTACAAACCGCTGGCCTACAAGCATAATATTAAAAGAAAAATATATATATGCAATATATACAATCATAATATCATATCAATCATAATATTTTAAAAAATGATATATATATATACATTTTAATCATTATCATGATTTGCTTATATATATATATATATATATATATATATATATATATTGCACAATTAATTATTTTATAATATATAATACTTTACAAGTACAAATGTTAGAAAATATGTGAATAGTTCCATATTATATTAGATTATTAGCATATTAGAATAAATAAGGAATTCATATATATGGAGATATTTAGCAATATTTTACTTTTATTCAGCACTCCTAGGTCTGCTGTACAGAGCAGAGACTTTGTTTGATATATACGCTGCAATAATGTTAAATCTGTCTTAAATGTGACATTTAATACCTCCTATTTCTCCTGAATTATTATATTAGTAACTAGTATACGAACTATACATAGAGAAAATGTATAGTTCATGCTGTCATATAAAATAATATGGTAAATACGTAGGTGGATAGTGTTGGATAACCAAAGTATCTTGAAACAGTTTAATTATGTAGGTAAATTAAACACTGACATATTCAGCAGCATTTATTGAAGCACAATACCCTGCTCAAGTGTATCATGAAGATTATGGATGAAATACCTAATTGCCTAAATTGTATTCTAAAATGAAATAAAAAAAAAAAATAAACACAATGCATTACATTTTATATCTGGGGTATAAAAATCAATAAAAAAAAAACAGGTTTTAAACAGGACGTTGTGAAGGACGTTGAGATCACTGAATGAATGTTTATTCCTTCATGAGCTCTCCTTGATAAAGTAAATTTCCATCTAAGATTGTAAATATTTTCAGAATAAAGCGCTTTCTATTAAGGTTCTTTGTTTGTATGTTTGTTTGGCTGTTTAGTTTTTGTTTCTTTTTGTGTTTTTACCCCTTTATAAAAAGTGAGACTACCCTGTGCCAGACGTAACAGTATTTGCAATTATCATCATATGAACAAATATAACACTAAAAATATATCACCAGGGTCTTGGAGGTAGGAGTATTCATAGCCTATTTCTTTGCTGGAAATGAAGTAGTCCCCATTCCGGTAGAGAGGCATGAAGGGTGCCATGTAGTATTCACTGTTGTGGCCAATTGGTGCATTGGCTGTGGGGTAGTGAGACTTTTCTGGCTGGTGCCTTCTCAACCACTGCTCATAGATGCTAAGGAAACAGGGGTACTCTCAAAACAAGCCTTCATTTACAAAACAAATCTTGATCATAAGCAAATGAGAGATGTTCCGTATATGCTGGTAAAAGGGCTAGGAGGTGTTCAGTTTCACATTGCTATTCCTCACCTATCTATGAAGGCATGATGTAGGAGGAAAACTGGGTCATTGGCTGAGCCCTGCACTGAGGACATGGTGCCGTTCATGAAGACGTGCAGTGCTGCATGCATGCCAAGTTTGCTGCTGTTCCCAAGGCCTGTGCGAGGATTTCCAAAACCTATAAAGGAAGGAAAGTTAAGTGCTAACAGTTTCAAAAGATTCATTTTACTAAAGACTGCCTGGTCACAGCGTGTAACTAAATGAGATCAGTTGAGGGAATAAACTCAAACCTTGCAGCTGTCTTATGACAATAATCAGATATTGTAAGGGTACATCAAAAGTGTGTAAGTCTATATCAAAAGTGTATTTAACCTTCAAGTGTGTTCCTGAAGCTCAGGTTGGCCATGCGGTCCATTGGTCCAGTGTCATACTGGGACAGACTGAGAGTGAAGTCCACTTCAGAGGATGTGGGAAGCCCATCTGCCAGGTTCCGGTCATGGTTCCCAGGGTTGCGCAATAAAGGTCCTTCTTCTGTGCCATTACACAAGATACCTCTCATACTGTATTCTGGTTCTCTGGAGCAAATCACCTGTAAGGTTTATAATTAAAAATAATACCGTCATACAAATACTTGTATTAAGGGAGCTATATGTGACCAAACAGTGTTTATTTGTGTCATTATGTGTTGAATACTGTTGCAATTCATTTTTACACTGTCACTTCTATTTAGATACAACATTAATGAATCCAAGACCATGTAGAAGACATTTATTCTGTGTTATAGTGTGACGGAAATAAAAGACGTCCGTGAGCTAAACAATCCATAACTTGAATTTCAGCATTGCAGAGTTAGTTGTCTTAAAAGGAAGACATTCGCCTCATGTATCACTTCTACACTCTTTGGTTGTTCCTCTGGGGAACCTTTAACCCTCTATGTAAACCCTTCAGTAGTGGTTCCCTATCAGAAAGGATACCATATACACAGTAACTCTTATATAATATATAATTTTTTTTTTTGGAAGCTAAGAGCACTCTATCATCTGATATCTATTAAAGAATCCTTGAAGAACCATTTTTTTGTGTGCAAGTAGAGTGTGATTAAGTACGGGCTAATTTGAACATGGTTTTATATTAATAATTGTATAAGTGAATTTTTCTGATTACCTTCCAGGAGGAGAAAACAGATGATGGGCTGATGAGGATAGGGTTTAGGGGACTTTGTCCGCCCATGAGCTCATTGGTGCAAACCTCACACTCCTGCGCATCCCTCCAGTCCCAGTATGGAATGGCAAAGTCGAAGTCTCCCGTTACTTTCCTTATCTCATGTTCCCAACGAAGCAGAAACACCCTGTGCCATGGCAAGAAGGCAGGGGCCCAGTGTCCAAAATCTACCTGCATCCACACATTATTCTCCCCTCCAAGCAGAGCGGGCCTGGAAACATAGTAATGCATCCAGACAAACAGATCGTAGATGGAAACCTCTCTAAACATTGGCCCGGATGAGTTGCTCATTTGGCTGTAGGTGCCCGTAATTATCACATAATCTTGGCTGATGGTATTTTTGGCTAAATTAAGATAAGAGATGAACTTTTGCCTTTCGGCTTTTGAAAGCTGGAAAATATTTCTTCTGACCGTCTCGCGTCTTTCAGTGCAAACTGACCCGAAGTAGCCAAATGCGCATTCACTGCAGTCGGAACCCATAAAGTTTCGGAGACAACGGCAAGTGCGGTTAAAAAAGGTGAGAGGCCATCTCTCCCTGTCATCCACACCGTTAAACGGGTACTGAGGGCCATCGGGCTGCTCGGACACGGCCACGTCTTGGCAAATTCCCCGACCAGAGCGAGCTCCGCATGCAGACCCGTCTCCGCTCCAAACGGGACAGCACTGCCTCGAGGCCAGAGCTGCGCTGGTGGCGCACTGCCGGGGAATCTGCTGCCATGCCGGCTTCAGTAGCTGAGCGAAAAAGACTACAACAACCAGAGAGTGCATCGCATAAGTGGAAAAGGTTCTGCTTGTGATGGTGCACTGATGATTTTTGGGTTAATCCTCTCAGGGTCTTTACTACCCCATCCGTTTCCCACACCCCCCATCAGATTCTTCAGATCACATGCCTCTCTGCCTCAGGGTCGTTAGGGTTGAAAAATTCTTTCCCGCCTATTACTGCAAGTCGGAGTGTGGTCCTGAGTCGACATTGTACATTTTTAAGTGACAGTTGATGCGAATGAATGGTCTTCATGAGATAAAAATTCATATTATGTTCCCAGTGTAGCTTTATGTCACAGAATTTGACCACCTTGTTCAGAGAAAGGCATGCACCTCATTTTTAAAATTTCCATTCATTAACTAATGAATGAATGAATGAATGAATGAATGAATTCATTCGTTCGTTCATTCATTAATCTATTCATTTCATATCCCAGAAACACAGGGCGCAAGGCCGGAATATAACCACTGATGGGACACCAGGTCATTGCAGGGCCACATACAAACATCTATACACTCATTCATGCCTATGGACAATTTAGAGTAGCCAGATCACCTACTGGCATATTGTGGAGGTGGAAAGAAGCTGGAGAACCCTGAAGAAACCAAAATGAACAGCGAGACACAGAAATCTGAGCACAGGACTGAACCGGAGACCTTTAAACTTTAATGCGCAATGTACAGTTTAACCAGAAGATGGCGATGTACTCAAATAACAGTTTGAGTTAGAGTTTGGGTTTGATATTAGAAGAGGATAAAATTTGTTCTCTAAAATGGCAGCTGTGTACCGGTGCCCCCGTGACGGGTTTTGAGAAGTAATCCAAGATCAGCTGTGATATATTGTTTGAAGTAGCAGGTAGAAGCAGGTAGAGCTTAAATACATCTTGTTATTTATTTATTTTTTCATTGGGCAGTGCAATGGAAAATAAACCTGCAGTAATGTAATATTAAGCTCACATCTCTGTCTAAAAACATTAGGCACTTTAATGGCCAATCTTGGGTTATGTGTCTTCCTGGGGAGCCGCAAGAAGTTCATCAGATGCTTAAGAACCTATGATTTTTATATGATTTCATAACAAGGTGCCCAATGCTGAGTAAGCACATACAGGTTTGAATTAAAAAGTCGACAGTTAGACCCACACATAAAGCCATTTAGACCCATCGTTATTTGGTCCAGCCTGGTCTGAGAGGGAAACTAATTTCCCATAACGCCATACAGAATACCGCATTCAAACCACCTACGCTCACTCTGGGCTGTTAGTCCACTGAAATGGACGTGTGTATAGGCTACACTTAAGGATGTGTCAGTATTACTTAGTATCCTTTATGTATGTAAACACTTCGACTTGCGCGCAAAAGCGCAGCGGTATATTATCCATAATGCCATGTGACACTCGGCGCTGAAACAGCACGCTTTTCCTGAGCGCTTATTACACCAAGAGCTGTCCACCTTTTAAGACACGAAGTAAGGCGAGAACGGTAAGATTCCTGTAAGTGTTTCACTTAACTGTGAATTCGAAGTAGACATTTGGGACATTTAATTATGTTTGCTTTATATTGCTAGACCGTGGTATTGTTCAAGCTTAAGGAACATATCAGTTTTGTGTAATTCGCTAACCAGTGGGGTTTGGCTTCTGCAGACTGACTATTAAAAGACAGATAAGCTTCTTCATTCTACACATATTTTTTATTTTGAGATGACTATTTAATTTGCCTGATGATTGTATTGGAATTCAGCTCGTCTATGGACCTAGACGTTTCAGCACCGCGGACAGCTCCGAGTCTTTCGCCCCAGACACGTTGTAGGAGTCTTAAGTTCCTAAGACTTCAGGTGTTGTCAGGTAGACGCTAGATTGTTTGGGCAAATTAAATGCTACGAGATCAGTGGTTATGAAAGTGTGCCCATTAGTTCACAGGTTTCTCTCGCCTCCAATAAGGCTGACATATTCAAACGCTCGAATAGCCATTTGCCAAGAGTTATTTTAGTTCTTAAAGAGAAAGAGGGCTCTAATTAAGTAAAGAGGTAAGTTTTAACTGGCAGTATTTAGTGATTTCTATTACTTTTGATGGCTGTACAATAATTGCTGTTCTGTCGTTTTTATATTAAAAACATGTCATAGAGGTGTTTTTTTTTTATAAGAGAATAACTTAATAACTAATAAGACATAGCTCTGAAAAACAGTTTTTCTTCGTCATCTTTTTCCTTCTGAATTGAATATTACAAACTAGAGGATGTAGGAGAGTCAGCCTTCTGCAAAGATTTTCTATGATTTTCCTTTTTCTGTCTGAGCTTCTTTTCTGATAATTGTTGCAGATACCATGACAACTCCATCTGTATTTGGTACTGACTGATCTGAGAGAGAGAGCAGGAAATGGGGATTTTGCTTTTCTTTCTCTTTGCACTTCTCGGAGACAACAACAGACTCACAAGGCTAGGCACACTGGTGCATGCCCAGGCTAATGAGCGCCGGGTCCTGGCCCATATGCCTGGTGACATTACCATTGGTGCACTCTTCTCTGTGCACCACCAGCCACCAGCAGACAAGGTCCATGAGCGGAAATGTGGTGCTGTGCGTGAGCAATATGGCATCCAGCGAGTAGAGGCTATGATGCACACTCTTGATCGTATCAACGCTGACCCCAACATCCTGCCCAACATCACACTGGGCTGCGAGATCCGAGACTCATGTTGGCACTCAGCAGTCGCACTGGAACAGAGCATCGAGTTCATCCGTGACACCCTGGTCTCCACTGAGGAGGAGGAAAGCATGTCCAGGTGCTCAGCTACTGGTGGAGGGATACCCATGAAAGGGAAGAAACCCATAGTGGGCCTCATCGGGCCTGGCTCCAGCTCAGTGGCCATCCAGGTGCAAAATCTTCTTCAGCTTTTCAACATACCCCAAATTGCCTACTCAGCCACCAGTATGGATCTCAGCGATAAGTCCTTGTATAAGTATTTCATGAGGGTGGTGCCATCGGATGCTCAGCAGGCCAGAGCAATGGTGGACATTGTCAAAAGATACAACTGGACTTACGTGTCAGCCATACACACAGAGGGTAAGATGTGACATGCACTGTTTGAAATGAATGTGGCTCTGGCGGCATAGTTTTTGGATTACTGTAAAAATGTCAATTTGGGAATTATGCATTTTTTTGTGGCAGTAAGAGTCAAGCCTAATTATAGCTGAATCCCTTATAAGAAAATGCCAACAAATTGTCCAATCTGACAGGTTAGCCTCTCATTCACTGCATATGACATCTCATTCAGGATCGAAAGCAAATTAGAAATATTTGATTAGGAAGTTTTCTGTCTTGCTTAGGTTATGGCAGTGTTACAAATCTATAAATTATCTTTCACCTTTATTTAGTAGGGGGACTGTTCTTGAGAATTGATCGTAATAGTATTGGTCAGTGTTCATTTTTCCCCCCAGTTTTGTAGTGTTACACAGTTTTTTTCAGTTATGAAGTTTTTATTGTGGCTGAGAGAGTGAAAAGCCATAGTCTGATTGGCAAACAATCCATTTTCTGAATTCAGATGTAATCCAGGACTATGCCAGCAAAAGGGGTTGCTTAAACGTATGGGATATGGGTTATTATATAAAACAAAATCATGGATAATCAATGTACACTGTAATTGTTGACACAGTGCCTAGAGAAAGTCTCCAATGATTATTTGTCTTTTTGCTCTATTGCTATCAATTTTAAGCATATCAGAATTGGATTTTTTTCTGCTCCTTTTGAAGTGGCTCTCTACAGAAATACAATTATTATCTTCATTGTCCTGTTGGAACATACTGTATATTGTTGCTCATTGTCCTGTTGGAACATACATTTTCACCCAAAATGCAGATGCTCGACTGACTGGAACAGGTTCTCCTGAAGAATTTGCTTATATTTGGCTCCATCCATGTTTTTTGTGATGACAACAAACTTTCCAGCTCCTCCTGCTAAAAAGCTACCCTAGAGCATGATGTTACCACCTACATGCTTGATCACAGGAATGGTGTTACCTGGATGTTGGGCTGTATGTGGTCTGCGCCAAATACTATGCTTTGGCTTTAGACCAAATGGCTGAACTTTAGTCTCATCAGACAATAAAACCTTTTATCAAAAGCTCTCAGATTTTCTAACATGGCTCAGAAGTGGTGTCCTTCTGACCACCCTTCCATACAGGCCAGGTCTGTGAAGAGCTGATATTGTTGAGGTCCGAACAGGTTCTCCTATTTCAGTGAGCACTGTAACCCCTCCAGTGTTGTAGCTGGACTCTTGGACACTTCTCTGACAATTGCCCTTCTTGCCTGAGCACTCAGTTTGGCCTGATCTTGGTAGAGTTTGGGATGTGCCATATTTTCCCACTTTGTTATAATAGATTTCACAGTACTCCTAAGAAAGTTCAAAGTTATGCTAATGTTTTAATAAATTTCTCCATGCTTTTTCCTCCTACCACCTTTATTTTCAAAGTTGCATGGGAAGTTCCTTGGTCTTCATGACAACAGGACTGATCTAGGACTGATTTAGCTGTGAGACCTCCTAAAGTCAGAGATATTTATTGTGCAAGCATACAATTGGACACAAGTGGATTTAAAATTAACACATAGGTGTACCCAGTGTGAGCTCTTAAAAATTAACTTCTAGTAGTAATTTAGATTGCTGAAAGAAAGGAGGGGGTGAATACTTATCAATTATGCAGGATTTAGATTTTTAAAAAAATTCTGACAACATCTACATTAAATACTTTATTTAATTTTATTTATGTAGAGTCACTTTAAAATGAGCAGAAAAAATCCCCTTCTAATATACAGTACTGTGCAAAAGTCTTAGGCACATGCAAAGAAATGCTGTAGAGTAAAGATGCCTTCAAAAATAATGAA
>CM075019.1:10269900-10281930 GCA_037576675.1 Pangasius sanitwongsei | reverse complement strand
TTTTGTCTGAAAAGTGTCTCTTATGTAATATGCTGCTTTCTTTACTGACATACAAACATTTTTCTGTAACATTTAATGTTGTGCTGGAAAGCTAATGTTTGGAAATCTAAAATGGTTTTTGTACTGAATCAATAATGTAGAAGTCATAAAATAAAAAATCTATAACAAAGTTTTTATTAAAAAAATATAGGGTGCCTAAGACTTTTGCACAGGACTGTACTTAAATTTGATGTTGCAATATAGCAAATGAAAGAACTTTCAGAATAAAAGTTCTGAAAGAAATTGCTCTATAAACTGACAAATATTTTTACATACTTAAGTTTTATAACTGATGTATGATACCTTGAAACTGTTTCTAAGAGTTTTAGAAAATGAATCATATTTGCAATAATACCACTTTTAAGTTAATCATACCAAGTCTTATTTTTCAATATTTCATCATCTGAACACTATGTAATTGATGTGAAACTCCCCCACATTATTTCTGCCCTGTTTGCATATAAACACTTCATGGGCATATTGTGAAGCAGCATGACTTTGTTACTGTGGTTACTAGGGTTGCTGTGTAGGCACCCTGCTTTTGTTTTTACCTTTCTGTTACTGTCATGACAGACCATATAATTCAGTAGGACAGCTTGGATCACTTGATGAGGAGTGATCATGATTACCATTTACATATTCATTTTATTTTTTCCCTGCCAGTGGGTGTTGGTTACAGTGTAATTAATTTCCCTTGTGGAACATGGAGTGCTCAAAGGCTATTGATATTTACATGAGATCAGAAAGCCTGTTCACCTATAATAGATATCATGCTAATGCAGCCTTTTGCACTAAAGATGTGCACCCTATTTACATATATTTTACATCATACTATCAAACTGAGCCAGGTTAATTGGTTTGTTAGGTCTTAGAACAAAGTTTCAGGTATTACTCTTTCACCATATGCACAACACACAGCTGTCTGGCAGTGAATCAGAGGAATAGATGCTTCGAAAGCTGTGCCAGACAGACGGAAGATATTGTGTGACTAGCTTTCTGATTGTTTGAAATTTTGGAAAAGCTGGAAAGAACATAAGAATTTCAAGAGTGTGCACTAAGAATATATAGAGTCAAAGCTCACTTAACTTTATCAGTGCAGGAGGTGAAATGCATGTTCACTTGGGTCAAGTTCTGGTGATTGACTTGGCCAGTCTAAAACTTGCACTTTTTTCCCCTGATGTTGGCAATGTGTTTTGGGTCATTGTCTTGCTGCATGATTAAGTTCCTCCTAATTAGATTGGATGCATTTCTCTGTTAATTGACAGATTGAATATTTCTGTACACTTCTGAATTCATTGTGCTGCTACCATGATGAGTTACATCATCAATAACATTAGTGAGCCCGTTCCAGAAGCAGCCAGGCAAGCCCAAGCCATGAAACTACCTCCTCCGTGTTTGACTGACCGTATGTTTTGGCTCATGAGCAGATCTTTTCTTTGAGCTTTTCATCACTTTGGTAGAGGTTAATCTTGGTTCCAGAACTTTTCTGGATCATCTCTGTATTTCTTTGATAATTCCATTCTGGCCTTCTGGTTCTTACTGCTGATAAGTGCTTTGCACCTTATGGTATGGCCTCTATATTTCTGCTCACTTCAAACAGTGGATTGTGATACCTTCACCTCAGCCCTGTGGAGATTGTTGGTAATGTCAATGACAGTTGTTTTTGGGTTTTTCTTCACAGCTTTCACAATAGATCCCTGGAGGACTAGTGGTTAGGCCGCAGTGGCCCGGGTTTGATTCTTGGACAGCGAACCACATGACAGTGCACTTCCAGTGCCAGTCCCAAAATTGGGGAGGGTTGCATCAGGAAGGGCATCTAGCATAAAATGTGTTCCAAATCAAATATGCGGACCAATGATCCGCTGTGGGGACCACTTACGGGAGCAGCCGAAAGAAGAACAACAACTTCACAGCTCTCAAAATGTTTCTGTCATCAACTGCTGTTGTTTCCTTGGCTGGCCTGTATGGTTTTTGGCACACCAGTGGTTTCTTTCTTTTTCAGGACATTCAAAATAGTTGTATTGGCAATGCCCGATGCTTGCACAATGGCTCTGATTGAATTTCCCTCTTTCTCAGCTTCAAAATGGCTTGCTTTTCCCCCATAGACTGCTCTCTGGTCTTCATGTTGGTTTATCCTTTGTAACAACAAATCCAGTCTTCACAGTTGAAACTCAGGGCCAAAACAAGAGAAGACATTCAGAGCTATTAATTGTTTAATAAATCAATCTAACAGGGCACACCTGGGCAACAAGAAAAAGAAAAATGTTCTAAGTTGTTTAACACATTAGGATGTAAATATCAGGAAATGAAAGCTGAACTTCTGATCTATCATCTCATATTCAGCTTTTGATCTCAAATCCAAAGGTCTTCAGTGTATAGCAAAAATCAGACAAGCTGGCCTTGCCATTCCAGTACTTTCAGAGGAGACTGTATATAAATAATATTATTTTCCAACAGCCATTAAAATATAATGTGTATGATATACTAATGGGGACTATGTATATTAATGTGATTATGTAGGTTTAATTACTGCCTTTTATTATATCTCAGTGAGCACAGTAAATGCATTCTACATCAGCACTCTTACTGCAACACTTGATACCAAAGGGTCCATATTCCTAGCAGAAAGTAGGTGACCTGATTTTGAAGTAAGATGGGGGAGATTACCCCTGACAGTGTGTAAAACAGGGGCACAGCAGAATAATATTCATTAGTTTGTACCAGACAGAAAAATGCAATATGTTTCTGTGTAGACTGAAAAAATGTATTTCAAGCAACATCTACAAAATACATACAGGAATAAATCTAATTTCTTGCTTAGGAAATCTGGCTTAATACAAGGGTGGCTAGCATTCCCACTGCATCTAGCGTCACTGCTATATATTGTATTGTATTGTATATATCTCTTTCATGTACCTCACATAAATTATGAGTGCTATAATGTACATGAGGAAGTGTGGCCATGTTACAGACAGCCTGCTCCTAAGTGGAGACCTGTCAGAACTGAACATCCAATGCTTCTGGCTTCCAGAAGTGACAGGGCTGTTTGCATGTAGCCTCTGCTCTACAGAGAAGGAAGAGGGTAAAACGTTGACTTGGAATGCCTATAGTTGAAAAAACAACCCCCAAAAGGAACTGTTTTACCAAGCCATAAGGAAACAATGGGGGTATCACACAGGCTCACTGATGAAGTAAATTGCCAGCAGCCTCTTCTTACATGAAAGGCTCTGTGGAGCTCTGGTGGTGGAGGATGTCCATTGGCAGTCCATCCATGATTAAGTTGATAGTTCTTAGACATCAGAAGTTAGAGAGCATGATATTTGCTAGGTTGTGGCCACTCAAGCATGGCACCTGGCCAATCCATTCGACTGTTTTGTGATTCTGACACATGTGCTCTTGCTACCAGGGCTTCTTTTGTGGTCCTGGTACGCAACATAACTTTCACAGGGTTGCTTGCACATGTCCACCAATGTGGATTGTACCAGTCACACCTGGTGTCATGCACAAATCAAACTGATGAAGATCCATCCTGTGTCCTAACCTAGGTGTCTCACTGCCAGGATTGACATTTCATTGAGCTCTATCACAGATGGCTCAATGGATGCTGAATGGAGTGATCTCTCCAATGCAAGCAGCAGTAGTTATGTGCCTATGTGTGCAATGCATGAGGCAATGTTGTATGACCTCACCAGGATATCGGCAATGAACTGTATTCGTTTTTTGGGCATTGTGTACTGAAATATAGTGTTTCGTATGGTGAAGCAACTGTGAAGAGCTGCAAGTGACAATTTCAGGTATGTGGTCAGGTCCAACTGTTAGTTATCACACATCATAAGCTGTGTGGAAAGAGGATCCATTTTTGGTTGGCAGTCACCTATTAAATGTCCCCCAAATGTGGGTGAGAGAACTTTTGACTGTTTTATTGGCACAGAATCAAATCTAATTCCAAATCTAATCTAATGCCATGTCAGCCTCTGGCAATTAATATCCAGACTGAAGATTTCTCTGCTATGGTCAGTGCCAAGAAAGCTGACGCATCACTGGTGTCCATCCCCAACTTCTTTGGATCCTAAACCTTGGCTGCTCAAGCACGAATCCTGTAGAATGGCTCAAAATTGCTTAAAGCTGAAACCAAACCTGTTTACGGCTAACAGCCTCCCTGGGCTGTGGCTCTTGGATCATAGTTTACTCCAAATTTGGGTCTAAATCTGCTAGACAAACATACATGCAGCCTCTGTGTGAGTGGGCTGTCTGTCTTGACAACTCCCTTTCTGAGATGATCAATGCTGAGGCATTGAATACAGAAGTGCTTCCCATCTCCAGCTTCCAGAGAGCCCAGACATGTGGATATGTCCACATATCCATGAAGCCTGCAATATCACACTTTACATCCTTTTTGAAGCTGAGCTGTGATTAGTGGGAATCTGCAATTCGGTGATTTACCACTAAGAGTGCTGTTCTGAGGCAACCCTCTTGAAAAAACAGTGCTACCCAGTAGCCTATTTGTAACTGTATGAATTACTGAGTAGACCAAAGAATGAGCGAAGATCAGAGAATTAAGCAGAGACGGATCATCCGACAACAAATTAGTTGATGAGTAGTTGACAAAGTAGGTAAGCTATTAGTGAATTAAGCCAGAAGTTGATGCCCAGTATGGGTTTTGCTGAGAGGCAGCAAGGGAAACCTTGCTTGACCTTGATACAGGAAGAAACTCATTCCAGACATCATTTTATTATGTAATTTTAAGGTCACCTGACTCTGTGGTAACAGTCATATGCATACAAGAATTCATTAAAAAATATAAACATTACTACATTCTATGGTAGGGATTACATAACTTTTAGACTTCTTGGTAGAATATCTGTATACAATACAGCAGATCATGACTTTAGTCTGTCATTTTGGCCTGCATTAAGGTATTTGTTTTTGTTTATGGGAAAGTTCTGGAATAAAGCAGCATGTGCATGTTCACACGTAACAGCTTGTTACTAAATTAATTTCTCAATCTTCAGGAAACTATGGTGAGAGCGGAATGGAGGCATTCAAAGAAATGGCAGCCAAGGAGGGCATCTGCATTGCACATTCAGATAAGATCTACAGTAACGCAGGCGATCAGAGCTTCGACCGGCTGTTGGAAAAACTGCGAAGTCACCTGCCCAAAGCACGTGTGGTGGCATGCTTCTGTGAGGGCATGACTGTGCGTGGCATTCTTAAAGCCATGAGACGACGTCGGCTAGTGGGAGAGTTCCTTTTGGTTGGCAGGTAATTCTCTCTCAAGTCACCTACAATTCATTCATTCTGTAGCGATATTAGCTGATATATAAGACCAATCTGGATATATATACTCTGACATTATAATACATATAATAAGATATTAAGCTATTAATGTTCATGATTGGCCTCGCTATATTTGACAAAACTTGTTTGCTAACCCAGCAGTATCTGGCACTAGCCTGACTGCCATCATCAGCTATGTATATATATATGTATATATGTATGTATGTATATATATGCAGTTGGGGTCATAAGTTTACATAGGCCTTGCAAAGTCTGCAAAATGTTAATAATTTTAAAAAAATAAGAGGGTATTTTGTTTTTTATTTAGTACTGCCCTGAATTTCACGTAACAGATGTTTACATATAGTCCACACGACACAATAATAACTGAATTTACACAAATGAACCAGTTCAAAAGTTTACATACACTTGATTCTTAATACCTGGATGATCAACGACGTTTTTATGTTTTGTGATAGTTGTTCATGAGTCCCTTGTTTGTCCTGAGCAGTTAAACTGCCCACTGTTCTTCAGAGAAATCCTCCAGGTCCTGCACATTCTTTGCTTTTCCAGCATCTTCTGCATCTTTAACCCCTTTCCAACAGTGGCTATATGATGTTGAAATCAATCAGTGTAAATTGTTATTATTTTGTCTTCTGGGTAACATGTAAATATCTTATGTAGCTTCTGAAGGGCACTAAATTGAAAAGAAAATTGAAATTGAAAAAAATAAGATCTTTAAACAAAATAATGATAATTTACTCCGATCATCCTGTTCAAAAGTTTATATCCCACTGGCACTTAATGTAGTGTGTTGCCTTCTTGAGAATCAAGGAATGTTTGCTCCTTTTGTAATAGCTGTGTATGAGTCCCTCAGTTGTCCCAAGTGTGAAAAGATGGACCTCAACATCATATAGCCACTGTTGGAAAGGGGTTAAAGATGCAGAAGATGCTGGAAAAGCAAAGAATGTGCAGGACCTGGAGGATTTCTCTGAAGAACAGTGGGCAGTTTAACTGCTCAGGACAAACAAGGGACTCATGAACAACTATCACAAAACATAAAAACAGTCGTTGATCATCCAGGTAACAGCACACAGTACTAAGATTCAAGTGGGTGTAAATGAGGTGTATGTAAATCCTTTTTTTTATTTTATGCTTAAATATATGGTAGTTTATGGTAGTTTTTTGAGTGAGAAAAGGTTCATTTCTTATGGCAAATCCCAGTGAACAGTGTTTCAAGAATTTGCGCCCTGGAGCCTTCATAATGAAAAAAAAAAAAAATCCAATGTGCTATTCATAGTACCATTTAAACAAGAGATTCTTCTTTCAATTTTAATTTTTTTTATCAAATGTGACACCTCAATTGCCTATTATTAGATTTAGCCCCATTTCAGTCTTGGCTGTTCTTTTAACTATTACTTGGGGAGAACTAATGCTACCCCTTAAACTCGAGGATGCATCAGCAGGTCCAGACTCACATTCTTCACTCTTGTAAGTTCATACTTTTTGCTATTATTTTCACTATAGTTACTAAACAATTTATAAAAGTAGCTAATAATAACAACAACAACAACAACAATAATAATAATAATAATAATAATAATAATAATAATATAACTGAATAATAAGCTGTGACTTTAAACCAGAAGGATCCCAGATGCAAACCCGGGATTAAAAAACACTGAGCACTGAGAACCTACAGATAATGAAACATGCAACCCAGTAACATTGTGACCAAAATGACATCTAACATCCATTTATAGCTGATGCAAAGCATATGATTAGTATTTATTATTAGCATGTGTATATTACAGTACT
Organism: Pangasius sanitwongsei; assembly: GCA_037576675.1. NCBI lineage: Eukaryota > Metazoa > Chordata > Actinopteri > Siluriformes > Pangasiidae > Pangasius > Pangasius sanitwongsei. The sequence continues at coordinate 10,274,796 of CM075019.1, read as the reverse complement.
GTAATGTACACGTGCTAATAATATTCGCTAATAGCTCCTGATATTTGTACATACAAATTGTTCATTAATTAATTGTCTGCAGACTGAATTACAAGTTATTTCACTTTCGAAATATTAAGTTGTTCCTAATCAAGACATTTTCCCTTCAAATTTTTTTAAAAACATTTCACAGTATAGTCTCACACACACACACATGCACACACACACGCACACGTAACCTTAACTTCAGTAACCAAAAGGAAACCTTTGAACAGCGAAATGAGGTGAAATAAATAAGTAAATAAATAATTTTCCAGACAAAACTATCAAAAAATCCTATCCTACTTTATCCAGGGTCACACTGGCTTTAGATCCCAACCCAGGAAAACTCAGGGTGAGTGGGAATACCCTCCTGTCCCTCCTGTCTGGAAAAACTTAATAATTTAACATTTTTGCAGTCAAGGAATGTCTTAAGTCTAAGATTAATAGATATCACCAGATGGTGAGTATCTTCACTGGAGATGCTTTGCCAGACATGTAATACATACATTTTCTACCCGGAGAGAAGGTCATTTCTTAGGCATGTACTCATTGCATTATATAAGGAGGTTCTTCTATTCAACTAGAGGAGCTTTCACAAATAAGAAGCTATAAAATTAAAAAGGGCTTGCCATTGTTTGCCACTGGACCTATAGTGGTATGGTGGACTGCTGTCATCACATTATATGCTAACAGTGTGAATATACCCTTATTCAGATTTGTTCTTGCTTTCTACTCAAATCATGTCATGTCTGTGTGGGAGCTGAGAAAAATGTATCTTGCTTATGCCACTCATTTGTCAGAGGAAGTGTGATCCCTTTGATCCCTGGCAGGCTGCAATGGCATTAAGCCCTCATCTACATAAACACATGCAGGTGTCTGTAGAAAGGTAACTCAGCAGAACAAAATCTGAGCGCTTTCTGCACTATATCTCCAAACAAGTTAGAAAAACATGAGGTAGGATAAGAGAAGGTTATATTTTTTATATGTTCATTAATATGTGTGTAGAATGTTTTCTGTTGCCGTTTAATTGGAGTTGTTTTCTGCATTGCATTGTTTTTCACTGTTTGCTGCAAAACATGTTAATGGACAGTTTGATGTACTCATTAATGCCTTTTGGCTGATGACAAAAATGGGCCTTTAAGATGGTCCATTCAAATTCATCATCAGTGCTTTCAGAGTGAGGCATTGTGGCATGTGAGAAATGCGAGAAAAGCCCAAATGTTGTTTATTTTATGCAGAGTGTGAATTTTTAAAGGGTGTCTATTTCAGAAAATGGTGTCATGGATGTTATCCAGACGGCCTGGTTTGACGTAGCAAAGCTGCCATGCATGTGGAGGTGTGTGTACAACAGTCTGTGATGCAGGCTCCAGGCAAATGCTAGGCAGACAAGAATTGAGTTTCTGCCAACATTTCTACCTTGCATGTTGGATTTTATATAAAGTGGCAGAAAAGATATTAAATTTGGCCAATTCTTCTATGCTCAATGCTTTCAATTCAGTGCTACAGGGGATTGTTTTCCAGGAAGGACATAAGACAAAATTTGGAGCATATTCCATTACCAATTAACTTTGATTTTTTTTTCCGTCCTTTTATAACAAGGCTTACTGAAAGTCTTCAGCTGAAAATGAAAACATTTAATATTCTCAGTGTAAATCTAAACACATAGGGCCTATTCCTGTTTCAGCATACTGGTGTTGGCGGTGCAATATAACATTCCATTCAAACAAATCAAAAGCCTTTTAGATGTCTATTTTAAATACAGTTGTACAGATTATCTCCTACTTATCACTCACTGAAATGATGATAGTGCCTATAATTAACTAAAATAAGTGCATAAGTGTGATTTGTCATGATCAGGTCTCTTTCCAATAACAATAGTTTATGAAAACAAAAAGGCTTAAATCCACTCTCACTGCTTCTAGTACAAAAAAGCCTGCAAAAAACACCTATTACAGTTGGGTGCTTTTCAGTTATCCACTAATGAGTAGTATATTAGGTTTGAGTCATCTGTATATTGTGAATCACGAAGGTAATATTTTATTTTTTATTAGCTATTATGCAAAATCAAAGTTTATGGCACAAAGCTATATACAATCTCATAACAGGACATTTTCGAATAAAGTCCTGTGTCTTAGGCAGCATTTGTTTGAAATGTTTTAGTCAACATTGCTCAAATACGTTTTGCTAGTAATGTAGATCTAATGCAATTCAGTACAATTTGATTTGTATATCATTTTTTAAACAGTAGATATTGTCACCAAGCGGCTCTATAGAAATCCAGACATATATTTATATTTAGATCCCTGATGAGCAAGCCAGAGGCGACAGCAGCAAGGGGAGGAAACTGAAAAAGGAAGCCATCCTCCTCTGGGTGACACCAGCTAATGAAATTATATTGTTACATTGTTCTTCCACAACTGTATACTATAAAGTCAAAAAGTACTAAGCGTATTGAAAGGATCTGATAATAATGCAGATAATGTAGATGTACCTGTACAACCATGCAAAAGTGGATTTGAATTCAAGAACTGATTATCTACCTTTGGTAGTCTAGTGTAAATTGAATTTACAGCTCTCTCTTCAAGATCTTAAGGAAAAGACATAAAATAAAAAATCATTATGTGTCTAAATGTAATACTAAGCTACAATAGCTTAGCTCCTGTGCAGGATCTTTTTTATAACAGTAGCAGTCGGGAATTGTGAAGAAGGCTGACCCAGTGGGTCAGTGTGTGGGCTATCGCAGAGCTCAATAGCACACTGTGCTGCAATGTTTCAAGCTCAGTGCTAACACTGGCTTCAATGTTTTTGCTCACATCGCTTTTGGCTCCAAGGACGAGTTATGAAAGCCTCTCCTTCCTTAGCAAGAGAACAGAAATGATACAAAACCTCCTACGCTCTGAGTTGTGTAACACCAGAGCTGCAAAGCTTGGAAGTGTTTGAAAAGGCAGAATGAACACAAAATAGTTTTGTGTGTATTTGAAATAGTAGGGAGGACACAGCCACACAGCCTCAGCCTCACCTCTGGTTTTTAAGAGGATGAGAGTGATAGTCAGGAAGTCACAACATCCGCATCACCCTCTAAAGTGCAACTACGAGTTGCAGAACTCTAGATGGGGAGAGATGCCTTGCATCTGTATAGATATGTACAGATATTCTTTTTACTAACAGATACATATACATGTTGGGTGACTCACCAAAACATTACACCAATCAAAAAAGATCGCTGACATAATTTAGAGAGCTGAGCCTTAGTTTCACCAGATAAATTGTTGATATGTTGCCCATTTCAATTTTGAGCTGCTGCTGGTGTAACAAATTTCCCCTCTCAATGTGCGGTATGGTTCTACAGCTCACGTTCTATAATTCTGTTCACGTTACCATGTGCTTTTCTTTCTGTTCTGTCGCCAACCCTGTCCTGTCTTGATTAGTTTGTCTATTTCTACACTCCAGTCCAGTTCCCTTGTCTCACTGTGAAGTCTTATCATGTATTTAGTGTTGTTAATTTTGAGCCTTGTTTCTCCGTTCTGTGTTTCTTGGTTTGGACCCTCAATCGTGTTTTCATTTTTGATCATGGATATTCCTTGTTTGATGCTACCTGCCAGACTCTGCCCTATGCTATGGAAAATTAAAGCTATGGTTATTGCAACTGTCCTAAAAAAACATGCTGAGTATACACACTAGTGTCCTACTCTCACTAACACACTTTACAGTGGGGATTCGTGGAACAATTTTTAGTTGTTCCTGTTTGGGACACTACTGTTTATGTAAATTTATTCCAACTTCGCCTCCTGTTGGCATAGCATTTAATTTCATTGTTATCACACTCCTTGTTGGTGCTTTTCTCTGTCCCTCTCTGCAGTGATGGCTGGGCTGATCGCTATGATGTGACAGATGGCTATCAGAAAGAGGCAGCTGGAGGCATTACTATCAAACTGCAGTCTGCTTATGTCACCTGGTTCGATGATTACTACCTGAACCTGCAGCCAGACACGAACCAACGCAACCCCTGGTTCCTTGAATTCTGGCAACATCGATTCCAATGCCGACTCAAGGGCCACTCGCAGGAGAACACTAAATACAACCGCACCTGCACCAGTGAGTGTAGCTTAAACATTAGAGTTGAATATCTTTTAAGCTTTTAAACATATCATTCCTTTAATTAAAGAAATCTATATTACATTAATAATAGTGTGTGGGTTTTTTCCAAGTATCTAATTAAAACTATCTATAATTTTCCACCCTGTTAAAAAGAAAGAACATCTCTAAGACAAATTATCCGTTTATCCCATTTCACCCTATACTGTTTATGAAGTATGTGTTAAAGTGAGATGCTTTAAAGAAGTAATACATGTAACATTTCCCTAATCAGAGAAAGAGTCTCTCCGGCTCCACTATGCTCAGGACACTAAGATGGGCTTTGTCATCAATGCCATCTACAGCATGGCTTACGGTCTACACACCATGCAGAAAGCACTGTGTCCTGGCTATGTGGGTCTGTGCGATGCAATGAGACCCATTGATGGCCGCAAGCTTCTTGACTTCCTCATGAGGACCAATTTCACTGGTGTATCAGGAGAGGTGGTGCTCTTTGACGAGAATGGAGATTCTCCGGGGAGGTAGGAGCAAAGGTTCACGGAATTGTTAACATAGAGATATATTTAGGAAAAAAAATTCTCCAAGAGTGGCCTGATAACTATGATGAATTTTATAGCTATTTCTTTGCGGTCATGGCACTTCATAGCTAGGGCTTGCTTAATTCTTACATCAGAGTGATTTTCCATGTGTGTGTGTGTGTATGTATGTATATATATATATATATACACTGCCCTCCAAAAGTTTGGAAACGCCTGAACAAAATAGGGTTTTTGGGCAATA
>CM075019.1:10155012-10252606 GCA_037576675.1 Pangasius sanitwongsei | reverse complement strand
GTTTATATATATATATATATATATATATATATATATATATATATATATATATAATATGAGCATTGTGATATTGAAAGATACTAGTAATATTACAAATTTCCCATTTGGGGTCAGTTACTGATCTGAAAAAACCCAGCAAACTGGTGTACTTATGGTCTCGAGTTTGCATAAGGATATGTATATACTCAAATCTAGTTCATAAATCAAAACATTTATGTGTATGCAGCTTTTATACAAGGGGCCCTGGATATGTAGGACACACTTTTTTTTTTTTTTTTAACTTGCCTCACTTTTTACCATCATAAGGCAGGAATAATCCGGATGCCTGATGATTAGGAAACAGATATGCATTTTTTAGGACTCTGTATATTGAACTTGGACTTTAAACAGTTGATAAGAGCAGAGATTCAAAAACCGATAGCCACTCTGTCTAAGACTGACATGTAACTGACACGTAAAATGGCTCTGCTTCTGTTGTAAATAACTATAGCGAACATGCTAGTGTTTATGTGCTCCTACCTAAGAAGGCAGAAAAAGGCGATGTACAGGCCTCCATTTGTAGTCAGAAATGACGCAGACTGCAGGATTTCAGGGATGAGTCTCTTCTTGTAGTAGTCTTTTTTCCTTCTTCTTAGGATAGCTGCAATCTAGAGAAGCATTACATTTGTATGAAATTGACTATCTGATCAACAGACAGGCTTTTCTCTGTACTCATTGTATAATTCTGTGTAATTTTGTTATATAATGGATGTATCCTGGCTTAGTTCTCTTCTGTGTAATGTCACCCAAGGGGTGGAACGAACTTCCTGAGTCACGGTCTGTCTTCAAATGAAGACCTACCTGTTCACCGAGCACTGCACATTTTTGTTGCTGTACTAATTCCTCTCTAACAGGGTTTCAGCTTGATAGTGTTCTTCGATCTAGCATGAGGAAATGTGTTCGATAGTGACTATTAAGCATTTCTGTATATTGTGCTGAACTCATACAGAACAGCCCCGAAGTTTCCAAAAGTTAAAAACAGGCATGTTTACTGTCACATGGGCGAATGGATACAAGAAGCGTAACATGTTGACTGCATAACAAGCTACAAATGTTTCAAAATCAGCAAATGCTGATTGTGTTGTGTAACTCATGAGCCTAGAAGTATTACAAATCTGATACTGAGTACCCAATACTCAGGCCAGAAATGCATTTTGCTACTTAATTTCAAAAATAAGCCTAGTGACAAATCTTTTGGAGTTTTTCGGACTTTTGGAGCTGATGTTAACAGCTTTCCTGCACGCAGTATGGCTCTCGAGCTCTCGAGGCAGACTCACCACCAGTTTAGTGGAGTCTGAATAGATGCATGAGCTGATGTTCCCAACAGCCAATCACTGCTCACCACTGTTTCCCACTGACCAATCATGATGACTATTTACTTGTCCCACCCACACACTTCATACTTTCCTCTTGGTTATATTTAGAGGAATAAAATTGAGATAATCCATCATTTCTTTCATGTCTAATTCCAGACGATTCACAACCACTGCTTTTTTTAGGTCTGTGTTCAGGATAGAAATAATATATTCTGCAAATATGTAAATAGTTTATTTGTAGTGTCATGAACAAGATTATCTCCTATAGGAAATAAGGTCTAATCTAGTATTTTCTCTTCTGTAAAACTCTTCTTTTCAAGTGTCTTCAGAAAATCTGCTTCCTTCATGTAACACACACACACTGAGACACAAAAGATCATGATGATTCAACGAATATGCAAATTAATCAGTTGCCTCATCAGGTGACTTCTAGAGCATGTATTAGCTACTTTCCCCTGAAAACACTTGGTAACACCGCTGATAAGGGCTTTTTCAGTTTTTTCCCCTCATCAGATCCATACGTGCACATAGGACACCACTGATGCCATTATACAGCAGTCCATGATCAGCTCTGATCATCAGTGCACACTGACCATGTAGTGCTTTAGTTAGCTACTCACGTGAAATGCATTTGCAGTTAACACGTAAACTTAAAGTGTTAAGTCTCATTCACTGACTGACATTCAGTACTGAACTAGCAATGATCACTTGTTTACTTGATCAGGCACACAAGGGTCAAGCCATGATTACGTAAAGAAACCTGGGAGGAAGTCAAGCTTGTAACCTGCTTATCACATAGACAACTCGTTGCAATCGAGACATCAGCTAGCAGTGTCATTGCCTTTTAAATGCTAGCTAATATACTAACGCTAGCTAGCTAGCTCTAAGGTTCGCGATTCTAAGATTCAGTAGCCACTATATATACACACACATGCACAATATACTTACTAGATATAGTGGTGCATATATTTTGAGAGAGACCTCCAGAGCCCCGGCTGTGACTTGCAGTGCTGAAAGTGTGCATGATGGGCTCCATGTATGTCCTATCTCATAGCAGTTGTGCGGTATGGACTTGCTGAGAGCAGCCATGTTTTACTGAAGTGCGCGGGGACGCGCGCTCACGTGCTCGCCAGAGCGCGCTCTCGTGCCTTAAAGAGAGGTCAGTCCTAGGTTGAACTTTTAATACTTTTAAGTAGTTTTACTTTTAATACTAATTCTACTATTTATGTGCAAACTGAACGGCCCGCACTACAAATTTAGGACATAATATTCAGCCTGGATAGTGTTGAAAGCTTCAGTTAAGGAGAACCAGCTGAAATGCTAGAGAAATGCAGGAATGCTAATGCTGCTAACAGTGAATGAACGCCAGAGGCCTCTTATTTGCATAGTCGTTCTTCATTTTGCTCGTTATTTAAAAATACAAAAAAGTAAATTTACTTAGTAAATGGACTTCAGAGAATGGATTTTTAAAGGAAATTTCTTTCTTTTAAAGTAAAGAAAGAAATACAAACAAATAAACACTAAATGCTCAAACACATGGACAGCTCAAGTGCCATTTATTGGGACCACAAAAACTAGAGTGCCATCCTTTTCTGTTCACATGAATGAATCAAACGCTTATTCTAAAAGAAAGAAAATAATACAAAACAAGTGTTGATATTAAATAAACAGTCGAAACGTTTAAGTGGTGAAGCAGGACATGCCGGCTCATTCATCTTCGTCCCAGTCCTTTTTCTCCGGTGGAGCTTTGGGTCCTCCTGCTGGTTTGGCCATGATGATCTGTACAGACAGAGAGACACAGAATCTTAACACACTGACAGAAGAAGAAAAAAAAAAAAAAAAGACAAGGTGGAGTCCTTTAGAACGGTTAGTCCGAGTCAGTTAACCACATCTAAGGGGGGAAAAAGTGCTTCGATTCATGCGACATGCAATCCTCCTGTACCAGTACATCACGTCCAATTCCAACTCTCTGGTACACAGTGACACTGGTTAGTAAGGTGCAATGATTATTATACCTATTATATCTATTTTTCCTTTCAAAAGCAGTTTAAAAATTCCTGAGAGACATTTGATGGTCATCCTTCCCTTTTACATAAAGCTAAATAAGATGATAAATAGTATAACACGTTTTGCATTAAGGCTGCTTATTTCTAATCATTTGCAAATCACACCAGAAGGTTATATTAAACAAATTTCCACCCCTAAATGACAGCATAAAGAGGTGAGATCCCATTTAGGTTGTACATCAAATGCTACACTTCATTAATGCAAGAAAATAACTTTAGTCCAGTATAACATTTTTCACAATGACTGGGTCACCTCTGTGCTGCTTCAAATAGAGTCATTCCCAGTAGAAACAGAGTGCAGTCAAAACAGTAAGTGTGTTCATGCAATCCCATCCAGCACTCCCACACTCGAGTGGTTAAGCACACACGTAAAGGAATAGGGCACCTGTCCCATTTCTGGGGTTTCTGATCAATGATGGGTGTCAAATTTATCAGGCTCTTCATCCCATTCGTCTTTGTCCCAGTGGCCTTGCTGTTTGGGAGCTTTGGGGCCCCCAGCTGGTTTCGCCATTATGATCTGACATAGTACATCTTGTTAAAAATCTGTCGTCACTGTTTGCAGGCTTAGAAACAGTAGTATGTATCCCTAAAAATTACTGCCTATTTTTCCAGATTTTCCATTTCCTAGGATGCTACACAGATGTCATCATCGCTAAATGCTAATAGAATTTTGCAATCATCAATTTAATAAATTCAGTGAAATGTGGAGTGTAATGAAACTAGCAGATTTGCACACACACATATATATATATATGGTGGCTCTTATCAGATATACAGGTGTAGAAGCCACTACTCTGAGCCTATCAAGGGGTCAAAAGTAATATGGTACTCAGCCAAACAATTAAGTCCAGATCATAAATTAAAAAAAAAAAAGAAGAAACCTTTTACAGGCTTGTGTCATACTGTGAAGTACAAAAATACCGATACACATTTTTTTGTGCAAATGAATACTGTTGGTGACTAATCAGTGTGAGGTAGCAGCTGACCTGATCAACCCGGAGGACAGTGATGGCAGCATTTGTGGCCAGTTTGATGCCCCAGTGTTTGACGAGGTATGGGTCCAGAATGCCTGCCTCGAGCATGTCCTTCACTGCAGGCCCTTCACCCTAGCAAAGGAAGAATAAACAGTTTAACCAACAAAAAAGCCAACAGAAATACAAGAAACCCAACACAACAGTCTTTTGTCCACATTCCTGATTGCACTCTCACCTCGATATCAAAGCCCATGTTTTTGTTGCCCTCGTGGTGAACAGCGTACAGTTTGGAGATCAGCTCGTTACCCTTTACACCCGAGTTTTCTGCCAAAGCACGCGGCACAGCCTCAAAAGCCTCGGCAAATTTCTTAATGGAGTACTGCTCCAGACCTGGGCAAGACTGGCAAAACATACCAACATTTTTAGAGGGAAAAAAAAACAACCTTATTTCAAATATACTTGTATAAATAGATTTAAAGGTTTATTTATACACAAAGGCAATCAAAAAAAAAAAAACCCTGGGAAGCCACAGACTTGGCATGCTGACATGCATCAAGTTATAGACATGGATATAGTGAACCATGTTTTTTGTGTTTGCTGTTCTTTCTATTCTACGTGTATGTAAGACATAACTTGAACTTTAAATCACAGTGACGCGCTCATACGCGTGATGGGAGGAGATGAGAAGTACATTTCAGTTTTTAATGCATCTAGGCAGTGACTTTTACCTCTCCGTAGGACATGATCTGTTTAGCCAGTTCAATTTCAGTAGCGCCGGCACCAGGACACAGCCGCTTGTCCTAGGAATGAATAACCAAAAGTAAGAACTGCAAGGTGTCCAAGTTTGTTCTGAACTATAGCTTTAGCTTTAGCCAGAAAATATGATTCAGCTATCTGAACACACTTACCCTGACCAGGACCTTGAATGTGTTTACTCCATCATCGATGGCTCGTTCAATGTCATCCATCAGGTTTTCTGTGGAGCCTCGAATCACCAGGGTAGAAATGGCTCCCTCTTCTTTCTCTGTTATTAGAGACAAATACAGTAAATCATACATTCATGTTTGACATAATTAACAAGGAGGGTTGTTGAGGTGTCATGGTGGGAACCTCAACACTGACTTTTTCAAAATACTAAGTAAAATGGCTCAGGGTGGCATTCTCTCTCTCCCCTTTCAAACACAAGGACACTAGCCAATCATGGGCTCAGGCAAACAAAAGTGTGTATTACGCCGCCTCGTGACGCAGCATGCATGGATTTTTCTGACTAGGTTATCATACTGTGAAAATTTCAAACCCCCCCATTCATTAGTCATCTGGAAGCACAAATGCCCCAAAAAAAATTTACATGATTAATGTGCTATTTAATAGTATTTGTCCAAGTGGAAGCTACTCCATCTGGTACTCATACAAACCAAATGAAAATCAGGCAAATTAGGAACATGCTGCACAATGATCACAGCCGCAGCATGAAGCAGTAAAGAATACTGTAAAAGAAACCCACCGTGCTTGAACACAACGACCTGGGTGTCTCCGACTTCAGTCAGGTAAACGCTGTTACAGTGTCCCATTTCCTCTGGAGTAGGAACAGTCTGGCAACACACAAACGGTAGGTACCACTAAGAAAAATCCAAGGTTAAAAATCCAAGGTTCTAGTGTTGCCTAAAAATAAACCTTACCATTCTAGGCAATGCTACAGCACCAACAGTTTTGCATAACCTTCTAAGATCCCATTTGGAGTTGAGCCTTGATGGAGACACAGAAAATAGGACGTCTTGTCAGATTACACACACACACACACACACACAAAACCATAAGCTATGGGCGATTATGGTAGCATGTTCCGTGTGGAATAAGTCAAAGAGGTAGATGGGTGCATTGTTCGATTGAAGGCTCTCACCGGACTACCATGAGCTGATACTTGTTGGCGTAGTGTAATGCCATGTCTGCCACTTTGCCCCCAGTTACGACCACGTTAGCTCCAGCACCAGCAATAGCCTTCACCTGGGCCTCCATCATGTTCTCCTCGCCTTTGCTGAAGTTCATCAGCTCCTCGGCGTTCTTTATCAGCACCGTGCCCTGAGGAATGCACACACCAACAAGGTGATGTAGCTTCTTTACCAAACTCTTTAGGCAATTTCTTTAATACCTAATCTTATATCTCCACCATTACATTATTATGCTGTTACAATATGAAAGTGTTTCACAAGAACTTGACTATATCTTGATATACAATGGTTATATCCAATTTTATACACCACCACAGACAGCAGTAAGCCTGCCACTAAAACTTCACATTCAAAGATTTAAAATTAATTCAGTTTGTTGTAAACATATACACTACTAATCAAATCTCTGGACATACATGCTCATAGAAGGATTTTCTATGTTTTTACTTTTTTTTTTTTTTTTTTTTGAATATATAGTTTTAAATAAGGATATAACGATACATCATGACAATGCACTGTGATGCAAAAATGTGACTACGTGCAACGTGGAAATGGTTCACATTGTGGAAAACAGCATTCTATTAATTATGCACGTAATGCAGTCGCGCTGTTTGAAATCCAAGGGTCCTGATTTGGCCAACCCACAGAGATAAAATTTAGAGCGCACACTTGTCATGTGATCACTTTCTTTCGTGCAAAGCCTGTGAGATCATGTAAGAGTCTAATAGCCCAATAGCTGCAGATTGCAATGATTGCACTTCGATAGATTTCAAACAACACCAAAGGCCATGGAATTTAAGCAGTTCATCCGTCTTGGGGGCTCTATTTCTGCTACGGAGTTCATTATGTTTTAGTCGATCATTTTCAAAGTATATATATAAAAATTTTTTGTTTTATAAAGACATGTTGAACCTGTAGTACATCTTGTAATATTAACATTAAACCTCTGTTCACAGCAATTTTTTATTTATTTAGTTTTATACAGACAAAAATGCACATTGTTTTGCGTTGTTTATGATTCAGTAATAAAAAGGGAGTCGAATCGAATTAAGGAGCCAGTATCGTGAATCGAATCGTGACCAGAATCGTGACCAGAATGGATCATTACTCCCCTAGATTTAAATGAACACCACATATAAAAATATATATTTTGAACTGAAATCACATTTTATATATACACATTATGTTAATTTATTATATCTAAAAACATATTTTAAGCCTTTATCAAAATGTATAACACAATGAAAACTATGGCATTTTAGGCAATACACTCACCTTGGTCTCAGTAACCATACAGTCAAACGGACAAGAAAAGACAACTATCTTTGCGTCTTTAACTGATGTGAGGTCTCCTTCAGTTTCCTTCTTAAAGACCATACCATGCAGCATCGATGAGGCTTGCAGCCCACACCCCTACATGAACACACAGTCAACATCTGAATAAAAAAAACTAGCCAGTGACTGTAAAGGCATAAGCTAAAATACCAAGTTTTATATACAGTCATATATTCATATTTACAGACAGTCGGATTTTGTGTTAAAACTCACCAAAATCTTGCACACCCTCACATTATCGACATTGAAATTGCCAGATTCAGGGAAGATCGATACTGTGTGGGGGGAAAAGCAGCACATTTAATAAAAGGTAATGAAGAGACAATGAAGGTAAGAAAATACTAAAATAGTAGACGCAACTCTTACCACAGGCTTGTGCGATAAGGTCGGCGAGGAAGTCTTCATTTCCGTACTGTTTGCTCATCACGGCTGTGCGGATCATGGCTTTGGCCTCGGTCACGTCGTGCAGGTCCTTAGCAGAGGAGCAAACGCAGTCTGGCAGAATTTCCAAAGCCTTCTTACAGGCCATCTCATAACCCTCAATGACCTGTGTAGAGAGAAGGTAAGGGGAAAAAAATCAATTTCAATGCTTTGACAGACTCTTTGAGATGCACTGATAGACTAAAATTAATTTCTTGCCCATAAAAAAAAAACCTCTTCTCTTCATAAGAAGTGTGCATCAAACAATCCTATAAAGGACTATAGGACCATTAGTGTTGTAGCTTGTTCATTACACACCCTGTGCTGAATGACAGAAGTAGGGGTGGGACAGCATGGAGAATTCACTGTGTACAGTATATCACATTACGGTTGTCAGAGGATTTGCTTAGGGCTTTGCATTGTCAGTGAGCAGAGGTGGACAAATCACTAGCCCACTAGACAAGCACATTACATATCTGGACTATCAGTTTTTCATTCACAGTCGCAAGGTGGAGTTCGAGTTCAGTAGACTTTTAAAGCTAATTAACCAGCACTTCTTTTACTTCACTCATCCAACAACCAGAGAAAGAAAAAAATTACTCCCTATTTATCTATAAAAAACACCTGACATTTGTTTAAATGTATCATGCCCCAGAGTGTTCACCCACTAGCTGTATGCTACTCTTAAAATAATTAATAAATAAATAAATAATCAAAGATGCAGTCTGACTGTTGGTAAGAAGGATTATTATTATTATTATTATTATTATTATTATTAGACATATTGATCTGTTTGAACACATGCGCAAATGAAGACCCCTAAAGAGGAAGACTAGTAACCAACGTACGCAATGCAGATTAAGGAAAAAGGTTTGAATATTTTCAGCAACATATCTGATAACATGATTGCTCACTGAGATTAAAACCTGGCATGTCTGTTCTTTAAAAACAGGCTACACAATTTTTATATTCTTGCTGCATAGGTCAAGCAACATGCCACAGCCTTTTTCATAATATCATTACATGTACTGGTGTAACATCAACAGTAGAGCCATTTCAGATGTCTAGTGTTCGTCACATTCCTTGACAGAAGCGTGTCCGTGCCAGTGCACTTTATATATATAAAAAAAAAAAACAACTACAAATTTCACCCTCTCACCTCCGACACAGAGAGCCCCATTCGGAGCAGCTCCTCTGCCAGCTCTAGCAGAGCACCAGCGAACACCAGGACAAAGTTGGTCCCATCCCCTACTTCCTGCTCCTGCATGTGGGACGCCATCACAATCATCTTAGCAGCTGGGTGCTGGACCTAGAAGACAAAGACATAGTATTTAGTATTTATTTTTTATGCTGTATATTACAGAATTGCTGATAACATAGTACAAAAGACACAGTAGGTGCTTCTCATTTTTAACTGCGCCTCTGTTTCCTTTCCTTCCCTCCATCCACCGCTCTTCCCTCCAAGGAATCAGGGAAAGGATGGACGAAAAAAGGCAACGAGGACAGCGGCAACAGAGAACAAACGCATTCACCAAATGAGAAGTTCTTGCTCACTGACAAAGCACTTTAAAGAGACTTTAGTGGAGTTTTCCAAGCTGTATTAACTGTATAACAGATCTGCCTATACAGAACAGTGCTATTTAGACACACACTAAATAATCTTTAATTAATCACTACACATGTGACGTGTACATCTCATGATAAACCGCGGCTGTTTTAGCTTAAACAAGATTCTACGCATCATCTGACTCCTCCATTTTTTTTAAAAAAAAAAGGCATATTAACTGCAACAATGCAAAGATTTTATTTGTACCCATTGTTTATTTAATGAAGATTATTTATTTTCTTTTTGTGGTGGTTATTACTGTGTAATTTATTGTAATCCTTTTTTTTTTTTTTTTTTTTGGAGAGGTGGAGATTTTATGCCAAAGGTTTACATCTCGCACTGCAACAGACAAACTCCTTCCACATAGGAAACACCTGTGAATCCTCACTCTACAAGCCTCCGACTTCTTCGCTCTCCTCTATGCACATCCTTAAAGATGGCAGACTGCAATCAGTTTCTGGGTCATGGGATGAAGGTAGCAGGATTGAAAAACCAAAAAGGAATCGATCAGAGTTCTGCGAAGCACCGTTTGTTTCACATCATCCAAACTCACCTCGAGCTCTCTCAGAATGGTGGCTGCATCGTTGGTCACCAGGAGTTTCTCCAAATGGTTGATAACCATTTTGTTCATGCCTGGCAAATATATAAGAAATTCATTAAGAACAATAAACACAACAAGTTCGATTAATATGCAAAATCCCGAAGTAGGGACACAGTCGGTCACTCACCGTTGGGTCCGTATGCAGTTCTTGTAGTCTGTGCCAGTTCCTTGCATGCCTGGATATTTCTAAACACGGCCTCCTCTAGACCTGAATAATGCTGAGTAGCAGAAAATAAAAATCAAAACAAATTCAGTGCAAAATTACAACGCTTTATCAAGTAGATCACATCCCATCAGAAAAAAATAAGAATCGAAAAGCCATTAAAAGTGGCTGGGTGACGTGATTATATAATAATGATATTGTGAGAAATCATCTCCCAAAAAAAATTAATTAATTAATTAACAATTCTTAGATATCATAGATATTGTGATAGGTTTTTTTTAATAGCAGAAAAAAATTCCAATAAGACAGTAAGCAGCTGATCTGACGTTAATATTTTTTGCACTTAATCTTAAAAACTTTTACGTTACATTTGTTTTTCTGTATATTCAGACTCTATATATTTTCTCTATATTTATTTTTAATAAATGAAAGTATTATTTTAAATATAAAACCATGAGCTAATTTTGTAGACATTAAATAAATAATTTAAAAAAAAAAATTTTTTAAATCCAACACTACAGTATTGCTGGGAAATTGGTAGCAAACCTAAATTTCGTGATACATCTCATATATCGCAGAAATGTATTGAGAATATCGTGATATGATGTTGTGGTCATATCGCCCAGCCCTAATAAAGCACAGGCTACAGGGAATCTCGCCCACTGTGTTTCCTAATTTGGTTAAAAAAATGAGCAAGTGAATAAATAATAACGGTTATAATAATAACAGAATTATCTAGAGCATGAAGAATGCCTGTATTAGTGAGTGCTGTGTGCTATTAAAGCACAATAAACCCATTATTTAATCATGAGAAAGGGTTATTGATGAGTGTTACTGTCAGGCTAAGATGCTAGGAGGCTAACTAGCTTGCCGGCAGATGCACATGCTGAAGTAGCAATCCAGCTAATGTAACAAAAAGCACATTATTAAAAAAAAAAAAAAGAAATTTATTTTTTTATGGCTCTTGGCTAAAAGGAGGAAACACTGCATAAATGAATTACTAATATCCTGCGCGTAGTCTGTGTAATTTGCTAAATAATGAGTAGCTCAGACTGCGGAGCCCGTGTTCTAGAAATCTCCACCCACATGATTCAGGCTAACGCGCTAACACTTTAGCTAGCTAGCTACTTAGCTAGACGTTAAGAACAGACCGCTATATCGCTCATAAATGTATGGTCCTAATGATTCTTACCTTCGCACCATCTTTTAGCATTTGGGCAAAGCCAGGTGCTTTGGGGACGTGAAGGGCCATTTTTCAGCGTGTGAACAGCCCCGGTGTGAGAATAATCCGGACGGGATGCTGCGAGGAGCCGCTCCACAAGGCAAAGCACGCAGCTAAGAAAAGACTGGGCGAATGTCGATGCCAGAATCATAGATCATCATAGATCTCCTCACAGGCCAGATAGAAGATCAACGATTGCATCGAACGCCGTCTACAATTTGTTATTGACGCCCAGTAAAACTATGACCAGTCATTTTAGCCTAAAATACAACCGAGTCATAACATATGCTTACGAGTTAAAATTGTAAGATTATTTACACTTTAATTTTGAAAATCCCAGCCCTACAATACATTTCACTATAGTTGTAAACTGCTGTCATATGCTTTCCTCATGTAGTTTTACATCTCTAAAATCTGAAATTGTAGACTACATTCTGTTTTCACTAGACAGAAATTTCTAAAAATGTATTATTATTATTATTATTATTATTATTATTATTAAAGATATACGCTGATCAGCCATTAACATTAACACCACTGAAAGGTGACGTGTAATAACATTGATTATCTTGTTACAATGGTACCTCAGCAAGTGAACAGTCAGTTCTCGAAGTTGATGTGTTGGAAGCAGGAAAAATGGGCAAGCGTAAGGATCTGAGCGACTTTGACAAGGGCCACATTGTGATGGCTATACGGCTTGGTCAAAGCATCTCCAAAACTGCAGGTCTTGTGGGGTGTTCCAGTTGCACTGGGTGTTGCATTGGTTAGTACCTACCAAAAGTGGTCAAAGGAAGGACAACCGGTGAAGCAGCGACAGGGTCATGGGTGTTCAAGGCTTACTGATGCGCGTGGGGATCAAAGGCTAGCACAAATTGCTGAAAAAGTTAATGCCGGCTATGATAGAAAGGTGTCAGAACACACAGTGCATCACAGCTTGCTGCGTATGGGACTGCGTAGCTGCAGACCGGTCATGGCCATGCTGACCCTGTCCACTGCTGAAAGCACCTACAATGGGCATGTAATCATCAGATCTGGATCATGGAGCAATGGAAGAAAGTGGCCTGGTCTGATGAATCACGTTTTCTTTTACATCATGTGGATGGTTGGTGCATGTGCGTTGTTTACCTGGGGAAGATATGGCACCAGGATGCACTATGGAAAGAAGGCAAGCCGGCGGAGGCAGTGTGATGCTCTGGGCGATGTTCTGCTGGGAAACCTTGGGTCCTGGCATTCATGTGGATGTTACTTTGACACGTACCACCTACATAAACACTGTTGCAGACCAAGGACACCCCGTCATTGCAACAGTATTCCCTAATGACAGTGGCTTCTTTCAGCAGGATAATGCGCCCTGCAACACTGCAAACATTTTTCAGGAATGGTTTGAGGAACATGACAAAGAGTTCAAGGTGTTTTGGAGGACTTTGCCTCCAAATTCCCCAGATCTCAATCCAATCGAGCATCTGTGGGATGTGCTGGACAAACAAGTCCAATCCATGGAGGCCCCACCTCGCATCTTACAGGACTTAAAGGATCTGCTGCAAACGTCTTGGTGGAGTCCATGCCTCGATGGGTCAGAGCTGTTTTGGCAGCAAACATATATATATATATATAAACCTCTCTAAACACTATATGAACTAAAATTAAAATACAAGTACACATTTCAAAAATAAAGGTGCCACAAATTGTTCTTATTTTTCCACAGAGAACTAAAAAAAATATTCACAATACAATAAATTCCTCATTACGTGGAATGATCTTTGTGGCACATTATAAAATTATTATTCAGTTAATTAAGGCAGCAACAAAACAAAAGAATCATGGAAACATGCAATCCAACATTTTTTCCAGTGCTTTTTTCCCCATGGTTTTCCATGGCATCACTCTAAAAATCATTTGCAATACCTTACTTTTAAGAATAGATTTTAATTGTCCTTCCATTCCTATATATTTTTACAGTGAAAGACAAAGGACTACATACAAAACTGCTCAACACTGTAAGACAATATTATAAATGCACTGGACAAAGCACTTTAGAGTACACGCTATCTTTAATTGCATTCTTCAAGTGTTCTTTGGATTTGTAAGGGTTCTTCCTAAAGTGGTTCTAGTTGGAACTGTCTGTTAGTGAATTACAGAAACTTAAGGGTTTCACTCACAAGAAACAGGATTAGTCATTAATGGGCTTTATTTCAAAACAATGGCATCACTTGGCTGGTGTGTTTGTGTGTGTGTGTGTGTGTGTTACTCAGCACTGATTGGAACAAAGGACATTTTTCTTGCCTAAAGTCATGCGTCCGAGCCGTTTAACTGGCACTGGTGTAGGGGGTGTATCTGTAGTCCTAGTGGGCAGCATACACACACACACACACACACACACACACAGAGTCACACAGACAGACACTCACACTCACACACAGATCTGCCATGTTTCTGAAGAGTAGCCGAGATGATTCTTGTCTTCTTCTTCTCCTCTCTGGCCCTCATTAACTGGCCCAGATGATTGTATGACAAGCTCACTGTGGAAAGCTCTGACACGTCCTGCACGCTTTTTCTGTGGAAGGAGATACTCTTGAACCTTGTTAAGTTTAAGGACTTTCTCAGAAGTAAGCTTTTGTTGCCAGGTAAGTTGAAATTAATCTATATGTATACTTAGCCATAATATTTTATAGCTGGCCAACAGAATTCTAAAGATTAATTTGAAATGTATGTTGTGTCCCTTCTGAAACTGCTTCGCTTTTTTTTAATTTAGTTATTGTGGAAGCCAACATGTTTCTGTGCATTAAGTGGTTTGAGTCATGGCAGATAATAAAATCTCGTTTAACAGTTTATATTAATCTCATTCATAAATGCACCTGGATTAAATGATAGAAAATGCTTTGGTCAGTGCAAAGACAGTGGAGACGTGTGACCTCACCCTCTGGCTCGGAGGGGCTCTACCTCTAATTGTTTAATCCCCGATGCAGCTTTGGGCACATGATGAAATCCAGTCATTGCCCCTGAGAGGTGAATGATCTCACATTACAGCTGTGTATTAACGGAAACTCGCTTTATGCCCCCTATCTTGTCATACTTATCTCCCTTCCACAGGGAATAAATGATCACCTCAGCAAGACGAATCACCAGAGACAAACCTGAAGTTCAAATCTCCTTCAGCCTTGATGAGTCCTCAGGTACGTTGCTTTGGCTCTACATTTACAGACGTTACTTAACTGTTATGCTTTAAAGAGGGTTTTGTCCTCTCAACCACCTCCCCGTCATCTGTAATGGCATACACTGCATGCCTCCCACCAAAACAGCAACCCGCAAAAGCCAGCACAAAGCCCTTCTCGTGCCGGATCCGTTTTAACTTTTGTCATTCTTTTCAGTAAAACAGGTGCTCCCTCTATTTCGGTCTATCACTGGCATCTTACAAACAAAATATCTACCTAGACACAAAGCCTATCTGGTCCCTGCTGTCAAAGTGTTTTACAGCTATTCAGACGAATGTTTGGATGGCAGCTGCAGCATCAAGTTTCCTCTTTAATACCTCACTGCTGTGTGATTCACTCATTTGCTTTTATAACACTGTCCTATATTTAAAGGCGCTTAACACTTCGTCCTCCATTGCTGCTATAAACCTCACATCTTAGACTCTGTTTGTGTTTAAAGACAGGTGTGCAAACACACAGATCATCCTAACACATGTAGGTATTTGCAGCACAGGTTAAGTCAGTTCTCTGTAATCTTATTGATCAGCATACTGTATATCAGGCTGGATTTTCCCTCTAGTTGTTTTACCTCTTTTTTTTTTTGCCTTTTTCAAAGAATCTGAAGATATACAAAGGCTTTGCCTTCTTTCTGAATCTGAGTCATTTTGGCACGTTTGTCAAACTTAAAAAGCCTATAAATGTTTAGACCATAGTAGAGTGACAACAGCAAGAGCCTGGATCTTCTACAGTGGGAATTACCTCATCCCTACAGTGTCTTAAGCGAGTTGAAATACTATATCAGGCTGCAGTTGAAACCAGTGGCCAATTCTGCTTGTGTATATCTCGCTTATAATTAGTCCCATGGTCAATGTATGACCACACCCCATTTTTAGCTGCTTGCATCAGAGGATTCCCGACATGTGTACCCTGGCTACGTATGGACATAGCTTGCATGATAGCAGCCAGTGTAGACAACTCGTCTGTCATAGCCCTCGTTAAAGACGGCTCATCATCAGGTATCCAGGAGATAGTTAGGACCAGTCTGTCCACTCAAGCTTTAGTTCATGTGGACCAGACTAACAGGTGTTGGCTGATGTTCCCCTTGCAGTGATAGAAAAACAGGCCTGTGGTTTCTATAAACATAGCCAAGCTGAAGAACCTCAGTTGTTGGTTTGGCACTAATTTTATAATTAGTAATGATTTAATTGCTTAAACTATGAAATATGTAACCAGGAGCCTCTGTGTATGCTCTGTTTGTGGGAAGGGGCAGAGGAGGACATGCAGAAGCACCTCTGGCATTTAGTATGTTTCTAAAAGGGTATCTGGCCACTGGACAAAATTAGAGTCATTACCATTTAAGAAATTAGGTTTTAAACCAATAACTGTAGTGTTAATGCCTCGCAGCTCCAGGGTCTGTGATTTGATCCTGAGCTTGGGTTATTGTCCATTTGGAATTGTACACGTTGGTTTCCGCTGGGTTCTCCAGATTCTTTCAACCTCCCAAAAACATCACTATAGGTGGACTGTCCATGAAAAATTGCCCCTATGTGTGAATGAGTGTGTGAATGTGTGTGTGCATGGTGCCCTGTGATAGACTGCTGTTTCATCCAGGGTGTATTGCCACCTTATGCCCAGTGTTCGCTGGACCCACCGCAACCCCGATCTTCTTACTTCCTCAGTACACCCGAGATGCTAAACTGATTGTCTTTATTAATACAGAGCTGACCGATGCAGAGGATCAATTGCCATCTTTCCCTGACCTCGAGCAACGCCTGCAGGTAAAACTGAGTAATTATTAATAATAATAATAATAATAATAATAACCTTTATTTAACCAAGTCAATTGAGAACCAGTTCTCATTCTCTGAAGACAGTGGTATATTGATGTAAATCATATTTCTGTGATTTAGCTGTGTTTGGTCATTCGAAGTTGTTTTATGAATAGTCAGTAAGTCAGTAAAGCGACTGGTGTAAGAATTACAAAGCTGAACAAACATTGCAATACACTTATCATACCACAGTTTGAACACAAGAGGGCACTAGTATGTGTTCGAAGTTTGTCGTTTTTAACTTCCTGTACAACAGGGTTTCTTACCTTCCTTAATAGCAGTTAGTATTGAGTCATTTTATTAAGTACTATTGAATTTCCAATAGTTAAAGTCAGGGATTGTTCTTTAACACATGAGGCTTGTTATTTGCTTTATTGTACTGTATTCTTTACACTAAATTTATTTAGTAACATGACCTTATTTCATATAGGACCTACATTGAAAACTGGCCATAACCAGCCATTAAATTCAGTTACTTGTTGGGCAGTGACTGTTATTACACAACAAACACTTCAATGGCTTCTGTATGAACTTCCTTAACAACACAGGAACAAAGTTTAAAGTTAAAACCAACATAAAGTGTGTTATTAAGGTGTTGGACCACCACAAGCCACCAGCCACCTTCAGTGCACCTTGGCATACATTCTACAAGTTTCTGGAAGTGTACTAGAGGGATGAACATTCTTCCAAAAGATATTCCCTCAACTGGTGTTTTGATGATGGTGGTGTAGAGCATGTCAGTAAAAAAATTTCTTAATCTGGTGATTGTGAAGGCCATAGCATATGATTTATATATATTTTTTTTTACATACTCATCAAACCATTCAGTGAGCCTTGTGATTGTGGATAGGGACATTGTTATCCTGGAAAAAAACACTCCTATTAGGATAGAGATATTTCACAGTATAGGTGATGAATTCAAATAATTTTGTATTGATTTGCAGTAACACTCCCTTCCAACAGCAGAGCCATCAGGCTTTCTTTCTTTCTTTCTTTCTTTCTTTCTTTTTTAAAACCTAAAACCCAAGTTGCACTTTAAACCATGTAACACATTGGGAGCCAGAGGCAGTTAAATGCAATTACACTGATATCTGTCGCAGGGGCCAAGGTATAGCAAAGGTCAGATGAATGAATAAATGCAAACATACATACATACGTACATACACACATTCACAGACCCAGCAACTACATAACCAGATGCTGAAAACAAATGGCTATAGTTTCAGAGACAGATAAGTGCTAACCAGACTATTAAGAACAAACTAAACATAAACAAAGTCACTGGAAGGGAGGAACTGTGGAGCTGGAAAACGAGGAAGTAGACAACCAGACAACGTCAAATGGGAATTTAAAACAAAAGGAAACAGGAGGTGTTCAGGACAAATCACTACGCTTACAGTCCATCAAGAAGATGTAACCTAACTCGTCTAATTCTCTGTAAGTGCACACAGTGGAAGAATGCCACTGCGTCATATGTACAGTCAGGCCCGCAACAATTTCAGATCCCTAAATGAGTCATCTTATATTATATTTTCACTTATTCCTAGAATTCAAGCCATCATAGCTTCATTATGTATGTTTTATTAGTAAGGGAGTGTATAAGTTTATATACAATTATTAAAAAAAAAAAAGAATTAATACCTAAATAAACACACTGCGAGGTTTCCACAGCACTTGGGGAGATAGCAGAAGTTGAAGTGATAATTTGGAGGAGTTGGCTATGAGTCATCCTGAAAGCAGAAGTCCTGCTCGAGATGAAGCCAAAACTTTTTACCAACAGTTTCCTACACAGTGTGGTTGGATCTGTAAGTGGTGAACTAGTTGATATCATGGAAAGTGATAGTTTCTTGGGTTTTTTTTGTTCCATGGACACCCCAGGCTTGTTCAGCACTAGTTTTGTGGACAGCTATTTAAATGAAAAAGTCCAAACATGGAACAGAAACCACAGAACCGCCTAGGGTCAGCAGCCAGAGACCACAGCAATGAGTGGGTTATACCTCTTCTTTTCTGACTGCTTTGTGATTAGTGTTTGAACTTGCTCCAACTCTTGTTCCTCTCAAGTAATCTTCCTGAAACCTTTAACTACAATCTTTAACTTGTTTCTGGTAGACCTGTGGAACCCTAATAGCTTTGTTTCACTGTCTGTCAGCTCTTTTGACATCAGTATTTATGAAATCTGTGTTATTTCTCATTTTACGTCATGTTGAATGAATGACTATGTGTGTGTTGCTCGTGTGTCCCCTTCATTTCTGCAGCCAGTGTTGCCATGTCAGTCTCTAAAGGAGTCTGTCCAAGTCTACAGAGACCATTGCAGAATGGCGAAAGAGTTCCACCAGGTTAAAACAGAAATCGCTCTGCTGGAAGACAGAAAGTAAGTGCGAAGGCTGAGAGCAGGGAAAACCCTGTCACTGTACAAGGAAAGATGATTTTCCGCTTTACCCACTACACATTTGTCCGTACACACATGTAACAAGCTGAAACTTTACAAGTTTCATAAGGGAACAAGGACAAGAACAATTTCGGATTCTATTTCAGAGATTCTTCACCGTGATGCAACATGGTTTGTCTGGTGCTCTTCCTTAGGACACATTCCATTTTGACTGACAAGGGGGATTTCCTTACAAGTCATGCTGTGCTGGGTAAAAATAGGACTGTGTAATCATGACAGCCTCTTACATACTGTATTGTGGCATGCAACACTTGTGTTTTTCGAAAATGGCTTGGGTTGCCTGTAGCAATCCGGCATGATTTCTTTATAGTCATACAAATCTTTCATGTAAGTGTGAAACTACTTTATGAATTTCTTTTTCAAAACAAAACTGGATAAAGAAACTGTAGTCAGTCCGATAAAAAAAAAAAAATCCATCTGATCTTTTCTTGAATAAGTAATATATCAACCTATAGTGTGGATTTCCACAATAGCTTCTCCTTCTGTCTTTTGTATCACCCCCAATGGAATCTTTGGGATATCTCGTAAGGTAAACATGTGAGCAAGCGTTAAATTACAATATGTGTATAACTTATGTTATACCACAGCTTTGTTCAAGTCTCAAATTTGATTGGTCAGAAGATGTTGATTACTTTTCTAGAACAGCACACCTCTGACGCTAGTCCAGGGTTTCATTCATTAATGCGCTTGCTCTTACATCGTTGTTTCTAGGGTAACAGCTCATTCACAGGGACTTGTATAGCAGATGATCTATGTTATCGAAGACTAATAATAAATGGTAAAAAAAAAAAAAAAGTGTAGTTATTTAACAAAGAAAATGTATAATTGTTGATATTGTGAAGCGTACTATAAGGAGACATTTATTCAACAAAACTCCCAGGCAACTCCTGGGTGTCTACGCTTTTTAATAGTCAGCACAATTTTTATTTGCCATGGCAGAGTCATTGTAGTTTCCGGTTTCTCTATAATATGACAGACTGCATTTTTTTTTTATGTCTTATTCACTCCTAGAGAGAGAGAAAAACAGGCTAGTAAACGAATGACTGTTTATAGCTGCTCTAATGTACAGATAAAAAAAAAAAAAAATGCCACATCTCATTTATTAACAAATGAATCATTTTTGTCCATTTATCATTGGCAAACTGCTGTTGTGTTAGAAGAATAAAACATCTTGGGACCTGCTGTTACATGGATATGATCCCCTTTGGAGTGGTAAACCCAAATCATTCGACCCAGTTGATTCTTTTCCTCTAATAACATGCTGTCACCTTTTATTCCTAACATATCACATATTTCTGAGCTTCCTGCTAACATTCCATTCATATACTTAATAACGAAACTACTGTCACTGATTAAGAGTATCCTTCCTGAGTTATTAACATTTTTATTGCTTAAAATTTGCCACAATAAACTGTGGTTAATTTACTGGAAGTCCTGGGCTATTGTACCCACCATAGATGCGGTGCTCAAAGGTCCAAACACTGGCAGTTTGACTGACTGGCTGTCTGCCATGTGATCACATTTTACTGGAACAGGAAGTGGGAGTACATGAGACAGCACAGACAGTTACACTGCTATTGTGTACAACCAGCAAATAGGTGTAACAGGTGTATGTTTAGTGTCAGCTTGGTTTTGGTGTAGATAAATATGGTTAGATTAGCAGACCATGGATTAGGTGCTTGAGCTTTATTTGATATTAAAATTCAATGTTTGCACAAACCTTGCGCAAAATAACCCATTTAGGAAACTAAATTAAACTAAAAAACATTTTTTAAAGCATCATCTGAAAAAAGAATAGGCTCTCCTCTGTCGGGTGGAAAAAGTACTGAGAAACTGTATTTAAGTGAATGTTGAGATAATGTGTCAAAATCTTATTCAATTAAAAGTGGAATTATCCAGTAAAATGCCCTCAGGTATAAAGGCTGCTTCTTTCAAATGTAATAAAAAGTAAAAATGTAGATGTTTTAACTGAAGAAATTAAGAGATAACATGTTTCCATAACTTTTATTGCTTAACTAAAAGATTATTTTGCCTGAAAACAATCTCTCGTAGGTTGCTAATGAATTTATCAGAAGTAAAATATAACGTGAATAACCAATATTTACCATTAGCTGTAATTTGACTTTGCATGCTACTGGAATCAATGCTAATCTGGAATTAGCAAAGAAAATAGGCTAAAGTTAAATTTAGCTAGTTAATGTTAACAAATTGGTGAAACTTACCTTGTCATGCTTTTTTCAGTGAGTTGGAGTTCATGCCTTCTAGAAAGCCAAAGGAGACAGCTCTTTTTTAATAGTCTCTGCTAACTGTAGCATATTGAAACATTTTACTGAGGTAGGGCCAGGCTAGTAGCTGTAGCATTAACTATATTGTGTACCATGAGAAAGTCACAGCAGATGATGAATTGGAGCGATTATTGATAGTTTTTTCTACATTAATGATCTTGATTGGATGCTAAACTGAAATGATTGAAAAGTATGTTTTGTTTTGGAAATCTAATTAAATTTTACAGTAAGCAATAAAAGCAGTAAAAGTAACAAAAGTAAACAGCTGTAAAGTTTATTTCTTTCCCTGTTCTCTGTGTATGTTTGTGTGTGCCCACCCCAGAAGGGAGCTGATAGCTGAACTGGCCGAGGACGAGAGGGTGACGTTGGAGATCTCTCGGCTGGAGGAAGAGTTCCGGCTTTTGACAGAGGAGAACCGTACCCTCGTCACCATGTACACGGAGCGCACTCAGCAGCTTGCAACTCTGCGCATAGTCAATCAGAAGAGGCAGGGTTCCTCATGACCCTTGGCCTTTTGTGCAATGGTCAGGATGAATACGTTTCGAGATTTTGTTTCCTTATGAGCCATCTTAACATTGGGGTATGATACAATGTACATTTAACATGCCATCAGTGTTTTAACCCCAAGATCAGTGCAGAATGGTGAGTATTACCATCATATAATGTGAGGTTGAGATTAGTTCAGTGGAAGAGCGAGGATTTCATATTAAGAAGGGTAAATCTTTGAGATAACTGTATCAGGTTTCAAACAGTATCAGCAGCTAAAGAGGGAAAATGGCTCGCTAGCACTTATTGATTGTAATACAGATCGTAGAATTCTAGGCAACTGTTTAGGTGACTAAAGGGTTTTAAAAAACAGAAACCTGGATTTACAATAGAAAATATCCATTAATCAATAATGGGTATAGTTAGCTGTGTCCTGCAATGCATAATAAAAATGAAAGTGTGCTGAGTTAATACCAATGTGAGCAAGAAGCACTTGTAAAATGATCATGAGTGGCAGAAGATTATCCATTTTGACCCCTGTATGGGCTCAGGTTTGGGGCTTGTATGTTGTGCATATATGCAATTATACTGAATAACTAGAATTTTGACATAAAATTCAAAGCAACAGTTTGTTCTTTAATGGTACTTTACTATAATCATATGTAGCCTATAAACTCCAATAAGCATGTAAGCAAAATGGTAACCATAAATTAGTTCAGTAAATGCATATAAATTGTATAATTACAATATAGTTATGGTTACATTAATCATATATAAAAATTGTCATTATTCACAATTTAGATCAATAAACGCATATACAAATATATATTTGTCAAACACTGGTGCTGAATCCAGAAAGTGGAACATGATGATTGATGATCTGTGATTGTTCCTGAGTATCTCAGTGAAAGTGTTTTACGTTTTGTTCAAAATTCACACTTCCTATGATGTCCTTCACTACAAAGTGATAAAGAGGCAACATTTCTATATTATGCTATTTTTATAAATATGACATCCCTGGTGGAGAACTTGCTGGGTTCTGAAGTGTTTTGTAAAGGATCACATCAATCCTATCAATAAATACTTTTTAAAAGTTTTTTTTTTTTATCTGTTTCTTTTTACTGTCCAACCTGCATGTCTTTTCATTAGCTGTCTGACATTCAGTGCTTGGTCACTGATAAACTGACATGGTCATACCCTTTAGTCTATAAATATTATTGCTGTGTATATGTCAGTGGTTTTGTTCCATTTCCTTTAGAAAATATACCCTTAATTATCAAGAGAATCGGGCAAGTTGAATATTGTTCACTATGGTGAGTCAATAAAAAGGAACTGATAATTTGAAATGAAATCAGCACATTGTGGGATTGTGAAATCTTTCATAATGCAATGTCTCTCATCCCACGCAGCTTCAGCAGACAACTTCAGAAAGAGGCAGTTGATATAGCTGTGGCTATGGAATAGAAATGTATGATAAACATGAATATGCACATGCTCCTGAGCTCAGGTCCAGAAAACACCATCCAAAAACATGCAGGTAGGTGAACTGTTAAATTGGCCCTTAGTCATGTCCCATCTGGGGTGAATTCTCACGCCTTGTGCCCAGTGTTGCCAACATAGGCTCCTGATTCACCATGACCTTGACAAGGACAATGTGGTTACTGAAGTCTTATGTCAATATTTTAACCTTGCCAGTTTATAATTAAAGTCCAAAATCTCAAACATAAAAATTCAGTAAATTAGTAATGTGATTTTTTAAAAATTTGTTGTCTGATTTTTATTTTGGTGAACTGATCCCTAGTTCGATAGTGTCTGTGTGGAGTTTCACATTGTGTGGGTTTCCTCTGGGTTCTCTGGTTTCCTCCCACCTCCCAAAATCATGCCAGTAGATAGACTGGCTAAGATCATTTGCTCCTAGGTATGAATGAGTGTGTGAATATGTGTGTGTGTGTATGTGTGTGTGTGTGTGTGTGCGCATGCATGGTGCCCTGCGATTGACTGGCGTCCCATCCGGTGTGTATTCCCACCTCACACCCAGTGTTCCCAGGACAGGCTCCGGCTCCACCGCGACCCTGACAAAGATAAAGCTGTTACTGAAAGTGAGTGAGTGAAATGTACCTTTACAAGGGCATTGGTTTTTATATAGCTCTTCTATACAACTGAGTGCAAAGGTTTGTATACCCTTAGGACAAAGTAAGGAAGAGAAATTTTACTTATACCAAAATGATATTTAGCATCTTAGGTTACAAATATTCCTCCATGACCGCAAGTTCAAAATGTGTATATTATACCACGGCGCTATTGAATTCTTTATTCTGATTAAACAGAAGGTGTTACATTTTGATAACATCACTGCTTGGAAAGTCCCTCTGGCTGCAAGCTTATATTAATGTGCTCATTCTAATAGGTTATTGTTTCTATAGTAACCCTTTACGCAGGGATTTGTATGGTGAACACTCCACATAAACAGATTTTAAAAACCTGTTGTAATTGTTGATATGATGATGTTTTCTGAGAGCAGCTGTTTATTTAGCATTTTTTTGGAGGGTTCCCCAGTGTCAGACTTTTGTAACGGTCAGAAGTAAAGCTGTAACTTTAAAGTTTTCTGACACGGGAAAGTCTTCAGGACAGCTTTGCGTTTTCTCAGTAATATGGCAAGCTGCAAATTTGGCCTTTTTAACTTCAAGAGAGTGAAAAAACAGAGGGAACGGGTGTTTATATCTTTTATAATGTAAGTGATAACAGAAACAAACTTGTTCAAGGACATTCTACCGCATTAGACAACTATGAACTGATAAAACATATGGCGTGTCGTTCTGGCATTGTGTTTTATTCTTTACTTAATCTATGAAAAATCTAATTAATTGCAGTTAAAATGTTTGCACCCAACATTCTGTGTATGATATTCAATAATCTTCAGTAAGCACTTTATCCTGGTCAGGGATGCTGTGGATCTGGAGCCAAGCCCAGGGGCACTGAGTGTGAAGACGGAATACACTGTATTTAGAGGCGGAGAATGTGAGAATATGTTTTAATCAGTGTTGTAAATGTTGTGCCTTTTTATTGAATGTCTGACATAACTGCTGTAGCAATTGACATTGAAAAAGAGTTCAAAATACAATTTTCTACAACCATATTTATCTAATGTAACATGGTTTTGTGCTTACACGTGCATTAACCTGTTTTTAACCTCCAAGTTACAGTAAAAACAAACAAACAAACAAACAAAAAATGCATTCTTACAGCTGTAACACAATGTCTGAGTTGTGTGTGTGTGTGTGTGTGTGTTTGCTGGACTAAAGTTGGACAGACTGCTGAAATTTATCAATAAAAGCATCCAAACGTTAATTTTTTATATTTGTTTTTACTGATTTTCCTTTACAGAAGATTTTCATTTACAGAAGTGAGCAAGTGTCGTTTATACTGTTATTACTTTTCTATTGCCACCTTTTCTGCTTTCTACTGTATTTTAGTGATTATATCACAGTTTATCCTAGGCCCACAATATATAAGATAGTAGCATTTTATAAGTGCTATTAGACATAATTAACCGTTATTTGCCATTCCGGCGCCTGTGTCCTGGAGTGGCAGCTCTTCTGTTCTCCCTTTCATAAATGGCCTGTCTTATTCTGTGATGAAAGGTGGCTGTGGAGAACCACTATTATGTTCTCTGGGCCTCATGTTTCTAAAAGCGAAGCAACCAATTATGATGGCCATAACTTTATTATTAATCAGAAGACACAGACTACTATGCCCATTCAGCCACAAGAGCATTAGTGAGGTCAGGCACTGTTTAGATGAGGAGGCCTGGGGTGCAGTCGGTGTTCCAGTTCATCCCAGCGGTGTTCAGTGGGGTTGAGGTCAGGGCTCTGTGCAGGACACTCGAGTTCTTCCTCTCCAACCTTGGCAAACCATGGCTTCATTGTTCTGTGCACAGGGTATAGTTATGCTGGAACAGGTTTAGTTCCAGTGAAGGGAAATTGTAATTCTACAGCATACAAAGACAATTGTGTGCTTCCAACATTTTGGGAAAGGCTCACATTTGCGTGTGATGGTCACTTTGCCAACAAACTTTTGGCCATATAGTGTATGATGACACAGCGGTATGGACCTTGGTAGTTTCAGAATTTTTTTTTTTATCTCCCATGAAATATCTCCTGCTGTTAAATTCAATATGGAAACAGTGACATCTTGATAGTGTAGTGGCAGAATGTAGTATATAGTCTACTATGAACCTATTACCCAATCAGTAGTGATTATTAGTTTTCAACTAACCACAGAGTAGCTGAGGAGGAGACTGAGGAGGACTAGGATTGCCCTTAGATCTAATCACCCATTATGTTTAACTCTCACAAAACACCACATTACCACACATTAACTGCATTGTTGGGAGGTACGCAACACCCATCTGACACAACTATGATATGATGAAATGTTTGTGTTTATGCAAGAACATATGATGTGAGTGTTTATATAAACAACTGGTGGTTCGTAAAATGCAAACTACTCATAACGTTTACCAAATCAGCTTGCATGTTAATGTTATCAATAACTTTATCTAATGTTAATTGACCACAGTAATGTTAGCTGATCGAGGTAATGTTAGCTGATGTACCCTGCATTAACTGCAGGACACATATCATTATGTTTTTAATGTAAGCTTTTTCAGTGAAGAAAAGCAAAACAGATACCACAAATATTTAACTCAATAAAGTTAAACAGTTTAAATGCAGTCAGAGCAGTTCATCGAAGAAGTATAACATAGCTTAGAAGTTATTAATTGGTGTAGTACACATTTGGTATTGTGGTATATTAACTAAAAAAAAGCAGCTTGTTATGTTACAGAGAAATGTCTTTCCTGAAGACTCTCCAGTGGCTGACACTGTTACTAAATGTTGCGAAGCAGTGATACTTGGGAGTACTTCCATAGAAAACATCACCGTGTGTAACGAATTACACACAACAGATTGTGGTGTGATACCAACCTGAAGTGGATTATTATCATATAATCACATGGTCTGGAGTGTGTTATTCTGCTTATACCACAGCATTTTGCTTAAGATTACAATGTTTAATTTATTAATGAATGACACATTGATGCTTTTTAACAGTTTATAGTTAGATTTAATGCTGTGGAACGTCCGCAAGACATGTTAATTCCTGTCATCACTTAGGTTTTCTTTCTCTCGCCAGCATCTCCTTTTGTCTCTCTCAAAACACGCAGCTTATCATTACACTGAGAAACTGGAAAGCACAAACTCTGTCCTGAAATCTTTCCCGTGCTGAGAAACTTTGCAAAGCACTGTGACTGTTACAAAGCACTGACACCCAAGACTCCTTCTATAAACGTTAAATACATGTCTCCTGACAGAAAAACATCACCGAATCAACAATTATACATTTTTCCTCATTATACAACAACACATTTCAATAATCTGTTTATTTTTGGGGGAAGGGGGACGGGGGTTTGTGATGCATTATTTTTGTACAATAGCACAGTCTGGAGTGTGTTTTTCCTCTTATACCACAGCGATTTGCCAACGATTGCAATGTGTAATTTATTAATTTACGACACCTCGCGCATTTTAATGGTTTAGAGTTAGATTTAATGTTGTGGAATATCCAAGGCACAAGTTACTTCCTGTTATCACCTACATTACAGCTGTGATAAACAGCCATTCCCTCACCAGCATCTCCTTTTCCTTCTATTAAAAGACGCAACTTGTCATTAGAATAAAAAACCCAAAATCTCCCTGACTGTTACAAAGCGCTGACATCCAAGACTCCTTCTCTCATTCATGTCTGAGTCTCATTCAGAGCCGGAGCTACTCTCCGAACCGTAGTGCTATATGAAAATAACACACACATCAGATTGGAGAATTCCACCATGCTGTGGTATAGCAAAAAAAAAAAATTATATATTCTTTAATCCATTTATTATTAGTCTTAGATTATTGTGAAGCGTCAAAGCCCTGTGAACGAATTGTCACCATAAAAGCGATAAGCAAGAGCGCATTAATATACAACTGCGATTTGCCTTACAGCCGGCACTACTGTCAGAGATGCTGTTAGAGAAAACTAATCAACACCTTCTGACCAATCAGATTCGAGAATTCAGCTGGGTTGTGCTATAATTACAGTCATTAACTGTAAGTAATTTGTTGCTATGCCATCTCCCTTTCTTATGCTGGTGCAGCCATATTAGATTATTTATTGTTTTATTTATTAAGAAACCACAGAAACCTATTCTTTTAGGTTTAGTTTTAACTGACTCGACTGATGAGTGATTTTTAAAGTCTGTCTATCTGGAGAAGATTTAAGTGTAAACGGTAATCTGCGTGAGATTTTGCTGTCTCAGCTCGCAGTTAGAGGATTACACATTCACACACTCTTCTCCTGACAGACCCCAGAGCAGGATTATTATTGTTGGAAGTGGCAGTACGACGGAGTGCCTGAAACACTGATCGTGGCCGAATCCCAATTAATAGCTGTTGATGAACTACACAGGGAGTGAGAGTCGATATTTTATACTATATCTAGGGCGCCTATAGAGGGAGCATGCAGGCATTGGGATTGAGCCTCGGTGTTTCAGTGGGCGGGACAATAACAACAGTTTTGGCTTCGGTCACATGACGGAAACACAAGCGCCTCCTTGTTTGCTACGAGTCGGAGTTTTTTTTTTTTAAAGCTACGTGTATTGTTGACAAGTCGAAACGTCTGGAGTTTTACGTCTCGAGTGACATGATAGGTGAGTATTAACTTTTATCTTAAATGAATGTTTATATATAAGTAAGGATATACTCGCTTAAAGAAGGGGAAATACTGGGACAACAGCTTGCCTGCCTGCCTGCCTACCATATGCTGTCAAAGTTTTTCAGACAGTTTGTTTACTCTGGACTGAAATGAAGGTAAAGAGTGTTAACGCGTTTATTTTTCGGATTTCGGAGTAACCAGGAACACAACAGTTTTAAACAACAACCGTTTGAATTTTTTTTTTTTTTTTTTTTGCGTCCTTTTTTTTTTTTTTTTTTTTTTTTTTTCTCCTGACGTTTTTCTGAATGACTTTCCTCCGTTTTCCGCCTTAAACACGGGCAGGCAGAACTGAACTTCTCCAGGGCTTTTTAGGGAAGTAGGCTGGTGTGTGGCCGCTGACGTGCGGGCTTGTAGTTGTAGTTTCCTCGGAAAGTGGCTGGAATATGCGAAGGGAGAGGCGGAGAAATGTGCTGCCTCATCCTTTATCAGCAGCGCCGTGAGTCAGCAGCTCAGCCGCAGCAATGACTCGCCTGACCCCACTTCTCTCTTTACTTTACCTCTGATAAACCCTTCCGAACGGTAAGGACACCAACATGGCAGCACTTCCACAGCATTTATAATTACTTTACAATCGAATTTTTAATATATATGTAATAAACAGTCATAGAAAGACCCCTGTTTCTTTCATTGAGGTGTTAGTTGTTCATATCTTGACAGTGTTTATGTTTAAGGAACCTGGTCGCTTCCTGTAGGACCATTCTCTTCTCTTGCATGTGTATGCATGTGGACCTGGGTTTCTTACATCAGGATCAGGATCAGAATCAGAATCAGGATGATTCTCTTGCATGTGTTTGCACCTAGACGTGTGTTTCTTACATCAGGATCAGGATCATTCTCTTCTCTTGCATGTGTATGCACCGAGACCTGTGTTTCTTACATCAGGATCAGGATCAGGATCTTTCTCTTCTCTTGCATGTGTATGCACTTAGACCTGTGTTTCTTAAATCAGGATCAGGATCTTTCTCTTGCATGTGTATGCACCTAGACCTGTGTTTCTTAAATCAGGATCAGGATCATTCTCTTCTCTTGCATGTGTATGCACCTAGACCTGTGTTTCTTACATCAGGATCAGGATCAGAATCAGGATCTTTCTATTGCATGTGTATGCATGTGGACCTGTGTTTCTTAAATCAGGATCAGGATCAGGATCATTCTCTTCTCTTGCATGTGTATGCATGTGGACCTGTGTTTCTTAAATCAGGATCAGGATCAGAATCAGGATCTTTCTATTGCATGTGTATGCACCTAGACCTGTGTTTCTTACATTTTTATTTATTTATTTATTTTTAAAGACATGGTGACTACTGTATTATAGTTGTTGTAGTTATACTGGTCATTTGAATTGAATGGGATTGAAACTGTGCTGGTCACACTAATGTGTATATAAGAAGCTTAGTAAATTAAAACAAGCATCGCTTCAACTGCGGTTTTATTAAAACTAAGAATATTGCTGTTAATAAATCTAAAATCTAATAATAATAATAATAATAATAATAATAATAATAATAATAATAATAAATCTTAATCTAATGTTTAGCACTGTGGATGAAAAGGAATGAAAAGCTCTAATAGCTCCAATAAATAAATAAATAAATACACATTTGCCTATTTGGATAGATTGAATATATTTATTAATGTTAATAAAATAAACCTGTGATTATAAGGGGGTACATGCAATTTGTCTGTGGAATTTGTTCTGGACTGCAAGTCTGCAGGAAAAAAGAAAAAAAAAAAAAAACCTGGATGTCTGCCTTGGTCCAGAACTTTAGTTCTCTGACTACAGTTTATTTGTCATGACCTAGTAAGTGTCAAAGTCCATCTGTTGTAAATCCTGTCAGTTAGATAATGAGCAGCCATAAATATCTATCGGCCTCGGTC
The DNA here is from genome assembly GCA_037576675.1 of Pangasius sanitwongsei. Taxonomy (NCBI): domain Eukaryota; kingdom Metazoa; phylum Chordata; class Actinopteri; order Siluriformes; family Pangasiidae; genus Pangasius; species Pangasius sanitwongsei. Next base: position 10,221,984 of record CM075019.1, on the reverse strand, counting down.
ATGACTAAGTGTCACATTCCACACATTTGCGTTTTTTTTTTTTTTTTTCTAATGTGCAGAATTTCCTCTTTCACTGTGTTGTAGATGTAATTTAGCATGACAATGTCGAGCTGCAAGACTTCAGAGTTCACGTTCCAGTCGTCGGTGCATAGTGCACATGTGCTACGCTGTCTGGATGAGCAGAGGCAGAAGGACCTCCTGTGCGATGTGACGGTGGTGGTAGAGAACCGCAGTTTCAGGGCCCATCGCTCGGTTCTTGCCTCCTGCAGTGAATACTTCAGCGCCCGCATGACCAACCACACAGGCCAGGGACTCATCATCAATTTGCCTGATGAAGTAAGTGCATACTGTATTCTCTAACTAATGCCCTGTAACACTGACTGCTATTTACTTTATTACACATACAGTGGATATAAAAGTCTGCACACCCCTGTTAAAATGGTAGGGTTTTGTGAAAAAAAAAAAAAAAAAGAAACCAAGATAAATCATGGCAGAACTTTTTCCACCATCAGTGTGAAATTACAAATTAAGTGAAAAACAATCAGAAACATTTTAAGGAAAAATAGGAAAAAAAAAAACTTACAACAACCTGGTTGCATGAGTGTGAACACTCTTTTATAATTGAGGATGTGCCTGTGTTCAGAATGACCCAATCAAATTCAGTCTCATGTTCAAAAGTAATTATCATACAGCTGTCATCAATGAAATTATTCTGATTAACCCCAAATAAAGATCAGCTGTTTCTGCAGGATTTTCTTCACATCAAGCCATGGTCTGCAAAGAGCTTACAAAGCCTGTACAGAGTCTCATTGTCGAAAGGTATTGATCAGTAGAGGGGTGCAAACAATTTCCAGAACATTAGAGGTATCCTGGAACACCGTGAAGGCCATCATCAACAAGTGGAGAAAATGGAGCACCACAGTGATATCACCAAGAACATGATGTCCCTCCAAAATTTATTAAAGGACAAGACAGAACACAGAACAAGACTTAACAGGGAAGCTGCCAAGAGACCTATGACAACAATAAAGTAGCTGTAGGAATATCTGACAAGTACTGATTACTCTCTGCATGTGACAACAATGTCTGGGCTATGGGGTAGGGCGGCTAGATGGAAGCCCTTTCTCACAAAAAAATATCCACGCTCAACTAAATCACCCCGAACTATGTGGCAAAATGTCTTATGGTCTGATGAGACCAATTCCAAAAGGTATAATAATTCCATAATTCCAAAAGGTATGTTTGGTGCAAAAAAACAAAAAAACATATCACCAAAAGAACACCATGCCCACAGTGCAGCATGGTGGTGGCAGCATCATGCTTTAGGGCTGCTATTCTTCACCTGGACCTGGGGTGGAGGTCAAGGTGGAGGGAATCATGAATAGCTACAAATACCAGTCGATTTTAGTGCAAAACCTTCAGGTGTCTTCTAGTAAGCTGAGGATGAAAAGGAATTTCCTCTTTTAGCATGACAATGACCCAAAGCATACATCCACAAAGGAATCGACAAAGTAATGGCTTACCCAAAAGAAGATCAATGTTTTTGAATGGCCTAGCCAGAGCCCAGACCTGAATACAACTAAATGTCTGTGGGGTGACCTGAAACCAGCTGTGCACAGGAGATGTCCTTACAGTTTGATAGATCCAGAATGTTTGTGCAAGAAAGAGTGAGAAATTATTGCCAAGTCAAATTATGCCACGCTGATAGACTCTTAGCCAAAAAAGACTGAGCGGTGTAAAAAAAATCGAAAGGTGCTTCAACAATGTATTAGTTTAGGGGTGTGCACACTTATGCAACCAGGTTATTGTAAGTTTTTTATTTTTCCTATTTTTCCCTGAAATGTTTCTGATTGTTTTTCACTTAATTTTTATATGTAATTTCACATTGAGGGTGGACAAAGTGCTGACATGATTTATCTTGTTTCATTTTTGTACATCACAAACACCTGCCATTTTAACAGGGTTGTGTAGGCTTCTTATATCCACTGTATGCAAAAAAAAAAAAAAAAAAACCCTCATTGCCAAGTCTTTGAATATAATTTCTCAAAAAATGATCTGAAAAAAAAGAGGTGATTCTAATTCTGATGATTAAGTGGTTTTGTTTTCTAAGGTAACGACTGAAGGATTTGAACCCTTGCTGCAGTTTGCATACACTTCAAAACTGCTCTTCACCAAAGAGAACGTGCTGGAGATCCATAACTGTGCCACTGTGCTGGGCTTCAAAAACTTGGACAAAGCCTGTTTTGACTTCATCTTGCCCAAGTTCTTTGACAGCAGCAAAAGTTCATCGAAGGTCCAGACGATTCAGTGCTGCAAGACCAAATGCTGGAAAGCCAAAGATGAATCAAGCATTAACAATGATGGTGCTAATGATACTGGTGATGTATCAGCAGCGACTCCTCCCTTGAAGAAACAGGAGCCAAACTTCTCCTCAAATCTCAGTGAAAAGGCCGTGAGAACCTGTAGCCCGTGTCAAGTAGAAACTGAGGCAGATACAGAAGCAGAGTCAGACTACTCCTCACTTTGTCCAAAATACCGCAAGTTTCAGCTGGCTTGTGGGAAAGGCCAGTCTTGCACAGACACAGAACCAGAGAACACTGAGAGTACCTGCTCTCTAAACTGCCTGCCTTGCTCCAGCTTTGAAAAACCCGAGTCTGAAGATATTGTGTCTAGCAAGACCACAGCAGGAGTCACTGAGGAGAATGCCATGTCCTTTTGCTGCCCATTAGCAAAGCAATCACCAGTTGAAACACCTCCAAATCTTTGCTCAGGCAAGACATCTCCACAGATGTGTCTAATGACTTCATCCTATAGCCTAGGAGGTTCTTTTCCACCTCATCCATCTGCTGGAGAAGTGGTTGAAAGTTCTTCTGTGCAAGTCATGGGTAAAGAGTGCACAGTATCCGATTGTAGAAATGGAACTGTTTGTCTGAACCCAAGAACAGAGCAGAGGAGCACTGTGGAGATGGAGGTGGCCAACCAGCTCAGTGCTTGGCCCGACATTTGCAGCTCCCGTGTCTCCGAGCCTGCTTCAGCTTGTGGCCAGGGTGTGGCAGTGAAAAGCTCAGAGCTACAATGGCTAAAACAGCTGGAGTGTCCCTTTCTCAGGGATTTGGGTGCAGTGGATGCTCAGGTACGATGCAGTGAGGCGGCATCTCGCTCAGCAGAGTGTTCCTACATTTCCTCCATTCATTCAGGAGAGGACTCTGATAGCTTTGACACTGAGGGGGAAAGTGAGTCCTGCACCAGTGAGCAAGCAAGTCTGGTAAGCATCTTTTGATTTCTGATACCTTGATATGCTAGCACTCAAATGTAAGGCTGCACAGAAAGTTGTATTAAAAATCGTGATTTTGAGTTGTTTCTCAGTGCAATTTGAATTCAAAAACATTTCAAAAACAGCGTTGATTCTGTAGCATTTGCATTAACTATTGCATGAAACAGAGCACCCCTTATTCGTTATGACCAATGACCGTAGATGTTGTACCACATGACCTCATGCACAGACCTGAAGTGCTACGAGTCTACGGAAGAAAAAGGCAAGAAACAACATTGGAAAGCTAAACTGTAAGTGAATTTTAAAATGCCCCAAATGCCCGCATGTAGTGAGAAGGAACCCTACAAAACATATTAAATTCCTAATTACTAAACAAATAATGACTAAATGAATGAAGTGAACAACTGGGGCAAGTGCGTCATGGCTACAGGTGCCGTCTCACACAAAACTCGCCAGTAACACATAATGCAAAGAGCATCTTTATCATCTTTAAGACTTTATAAAGTGGCTTATGAGTTGGTATCATTGATCAGCTAAATATTTAACCAGCTGTTAATATTACTGGTTTTCTTATAACTTTGGGAGAACACATTGTGCTCTGTGCTCTTTAATATGAACAAAGTTGTAGCAAGGATATTAGTAACTCAAAATGCAGATGAGCTGTCATTAACAAACATCCACTAGGAAAATGTAGCTATCATGGCCTGATAGTTATGTAAGAATTTAATAAACAATACATGTTATTCCTTAGAATAATTGTGACTGATAAACTGATACTTTTTAAGATGCACTGTGTCATTTTTAGAGTCCTCTACTGTCTGTGAGGTGAATTGTAATTGCCAACTCCACTCTGCCTTGTGAAACAACAGATGCCTTAAGTTGCATTTGAACCATTTGAATGTAGACTTTCTTCTCGTTTGACATCTGAATGTAGACATTTCTCACTTTTGCAACTACATACTTTTCCTATTAGTTTCACTGTAGTTACTGAATAATTTATAGCCAGAACTTTAATGGGCTAAGGCAGGGCAGCTGTGTTATGGCTAGGGATAGAACTAATTTCCAGGCCAGAAAAACTAAATATATAGTGCATTATTTTAATTTGCATTTTAATTTACCCATTTTAAATGTCCAGTATTTGAAAATGCAAAATATTTTTATTGCCAATATTTTTATTTTTATGGCATGAAAAAAAATCGTTTGTTGGTTGCCTAAGTAAAATATACAATATAAAAATAAAATCTTTTATCCCTGCAAAGCACAGCATGATACTGTTTCCACCTTGCTCCAGTGTGTGGCTAGTGTTCTCAGGGTGATGAGCAGTGTTGGATTTCCACTTTTGGTGGATGGCTTCCTCTAGGCAGAGTCATGGTTGTGCCATATTCTGTACATTTTTGAAATGGATCTAATGGTTCTCCGCTAGATGTTTGAAGTTTGGGATATTTTATAACCAAATCCTGATTGATACTTTACCAGACTTGTTTTGATAGCTCCATCACCTTCATGCTGTTTGTTTAGGTTCTCTCTCTGGGGCCTCCCAGGAACAGGAATATATATATATACCAGAACAGATTTAGGGGTTTCACAGCAACAGGAGTGAATACATATGGAAAAGTAAAAAAAAAAAAATGGCAAGCTATATTGACTCCCTCTGCCTACAGTCCAGTATCATGGGATATTTTGTGTAGATTCATTACATAAAATCCCAGTGAAGTCCAGTTCATTTCCAGGGTATAATGTGGAAAAGTACAAGGGGTGGGGTGGTGAATTTTTGCAAGGCACTCAAAGAATGAAGTGAAGAAACTATTTAGGTCCATGGCATGGCAGTTTTGCAAATCATTGTGTATAAATGATATAATTGTTCTATGCCTCAAAACACTTTTAAACAAAATGTACCTGTAAATGAATGTCTCTAAACTGTTTATAGAACCTAAAATTATTAAAACATATTAAAAAGCACCCAGATCATGCAGATTTTCCTTTTCTTTTTTCCCCCAATACTCCATGCTATAGAAGTCCAGCGACCAATTGTGCAATAACTGCTTGTTGTGCAATAACTATGTTTGTTGAGGGCCTATAAAATGTTGGCAGTGTTCTTATGTTGCATGATTGCTGACCCGTAACCAGCTTTATGGAGAAGGCAAAAGTCCAAAAGTCCAACCATTAGTGATAGCCAGGCCAGGTTTTGTTAATAGTTTACGATTGTGTTAATAATTTTTCAGTGCTGAGAGACTAGAAAACTGAAATTATGAAGTGGATATCCTACTTATAATTCAGGGAAAGACCCAGTGTTAAAGAGCTCACTGCTGTAGCTATTGCTGTAATATCTCTTTATAATACAGTGTACTAAACAGCTGACTCTTTGTACCAACGTTTCACAAGCTTTATTTACAATAATGCACTGTTTACTTTTGGCACATATAAAAAAAATTATACTATTGTTTTAGGATCGGTAAAGTGAAACCATATAGCTGCAAACATCAGTTAAGGGGCCAAGCACTTTCTGGCCCCACCCCTTAGCACCAGAGGAAGAGCAGAAGCCCCTGGGGCCATCAGCGCTTATTTCCAGGGAGATATATTCAATTTGATGGCAATACATCAAGCTTTCAGCTTTAATCTGAGAGTATTCCAACACCACAACACCAAAAGGCCCAGAAGACCATGGAAAACATCTGTGGTGACGACAGAAGAATTCTTTCCCTGTTGAAGAAAAACTCTTCACACCAGTTGGCCAGAACAAGAAGACCCACAAGGAGGTAGGCGTATCTGTGTCAAAGTCAGCAATCAAGAGAAGCCTTTACCAGAATAAATACAGATGGTTTACCACAAGATATAAACCATTGTTAAGGCTCAAAAACAGGAAGACTAGATTAGAGTTTGCCAAAAAAAAAAAAAAGCCCATAGAGTTCTGGAACAACATTCTATGGACAGATGAGTCAAAGGTCAACTTCTACCAGAATGATGGGAAGACAAGAGTATGAAGAAGGGAAGGAACTGCTCATGATCTGAAATATACCACTTCATCTTATGGCCTGGGCCAATGGTTCCTTTGTATTTACTGACTTTCAGATTGAGCCAAATGCCTCAGAACTTATTGGTTTACACTGCACATGGACAATGACCTGAAACACACTTCGAAACCAACCCAAGGCAAAGAAGTGCAATGTTCTGCAATGGCCAAGTTAAACACCTGACCTGAATCAAATTGTACATGCATTTCACTTGATGAAGGCAAAACTGAAGGCAAAACACCCCAAGAACAAGCAGGAACTGAAGACATCCGCAAAGGATTTGCAACTAATTATTAAAAATGACAATTTAATTTATGATTATGTTAGTTTGCCCAATTACTTCTTGTCCCTTAAAAGGTGAGGAACACACATAACAAGTGCTGTAATTCCTACACCTTTCACCAGATTTGGATGTAAATATGCTCAAATTAAAGCTGCATTATATTCATTAATTAATTTCAAATCCAATATACAGTGGTAGATAGCTAAAGTAAATGTCTAAATATCTACAGACCTGTCTGTATGTGCCAAATTTGGTGTCATCATGAAAAGCATTGCTGAGAAATGGCTTTACTTCCTGTTTGGTGACCTTGTCGTAAAGTTACTTGGATGTTGTGGACAAACCACCCCACTAATTTGATCCGGATTTTGTGATGATTTGACAAAATTTGTAGGAAAAGAAGCAAAAAATCCGTTTTTTTTTTCTTTTGTAAACTCAAAATGTCTGACTTCCTGTTTGACAAATCTTGAATTCATTACAACAAGAACTCTAGCACCTTTGGTGCTTGGTACCCTAATGCAAATGCACAGTGACTGATTTGTCCAGCTTCTTGCACAGATGCAGCTGCCATTTTCTGTGGACGGAATTGTATCGCTGAGCCGCAACGACTTCCAGCAGATGCTGAAGACACATCGGCTGACACGTGAACAGCTGGATTTTGTGCATGACGTGCGACGCCGCAGCAAAAACCGCATTGCTGCTCGTCGCTGCCGCAAGAGGAAACTTGATTGCATCCACAACCTGGAGTGTGAAATCGAAAGACTGGTGAGTGACTATGATGTGGTGATTCTTTCCTCCTAAACACAGGTAATTTGTGTGGTTTCTATACCTGTGTAAAGAAGGAATTTAACAAAAGATGTACACTGTATTGAATTCTGTAATAACAGCTTGACCATAATACATGCATGTCTTACAGTTTAGTAGTAGTTAAGTACTTAGCCAGCCAGCCAGTTATCTATATGGTGCATTGATTTTAATCCGTTTTGGCAATACCATTCAGTTATCAGTTATAAGGTGTATTTGTTTTAATAATTAATGCAAAAGCCTAGTTAGAGAGCTACCAAATCCCCCAGTGAAAACCACACAGCTAAGCTGATCTAAATCTTCCACGCTGAAGGATATTACCCGAACTTAAGATGGCGCAGCTCAGCGTTATTAATTAATATATAAAGATGATAAATTGTAGACATATAACTTGTGCAAGTGTATTGATTTTACTACTGTCAGGTAAATATTTTCAAGCTTTGAGTCACGACTGACAGGGGTACCATTTGCTGGCTAGCTGACATACTAATGTGATGTACTAACTCAAAATATACTGGTAAACAGCAGCATTATTTCACTCAATACAACCTTTTTTTTTAAAAAAAACAAAAGAAATCGCTGCTCTCCATGACTTTCATCTAGCTCTGACGCCTGCAGTCTGAATGGATAGCTTACTCTTTTATGGTGTAAACTGTTATTTACATATTTCCCAGAAGACAAAATAATATCTTATGTAACTTCTGAAGGGAAGTACTAAATGAAAAAAAGAGCTCTTTAAACAAAATAAATAACAATTAACTCAGATCATCCTGTTCAAAAGTTTATATCCCACTGGCACTTAATGTAGTGTGTTGCCTTCTTGAGAATCAAGGAATGTTTGCTCCTTTTGTAATAGCTGTGTATGAGTCCCTCAGTTGTCCCAAGTGTGAAAAGATGGACCTCAACATCATATAGCCACTGTTGGAAAGGGGTTAAAGATGCAGAAGATGCTGGAAAAGCAAAGAATGTGCAGGACCTGGAGGATTTCTCTGAAGAACAGTGGGCAGTTTAACTGCTCAGGACAAACAAGGGACTCATGAACAACTATCACAAAACATAAAAACAGTCGTTGATCATCCAGGTAACAGCACACAGTACTAAGATTCAAGTGTATGTAAACTTTTGAACTGGTTCATTTGTGTAAATTCAGTTATTGTGTCTTTTGGACTATATGTAAACATCTGTTATGTGAAATAGCTTATTCAGGGCAGTACTAAATAAAAAACAAAATACAATTTTATGTATTTAATTTTAGTTTTTATACAATTTTCTTCTCTCCTTCTCTCACCTAACCAACGACCGTATGCTGTACATCAGTTGGATGGCCTCCCGCACATTTTATTTACATTTCAGTTTAAAGCATTCAATGAAGTTAAATCAGTGTTGAAAAATCAAGATCAAGAATCATCAAGAATCATCTCAATACGTCATCTGCGGTAACCTTCACAGTGTAGTTAATGCTATAGCTATCCTTGCATGTTTAAAGAGGGATAAGTGACTGGACTGCAGTGTCGAACTTGAGGATGAGCACCCCTGGCCCTACCTCAGTATAATGTTTCAATATAAAAAAACAAAGATTCGTAGCTTATTATTATTATTACCAGGTTAGTAAGTCAGTAAATTAGTAAGAAAGCTAGCACTGATTCCAGTAGCTCATGTGATTGTCTAGGTAGCAAGTAAACTTCTAACTAATGGTAAATATTTGTTATTTGTATGATTTTTAAAAATTTTTTTTTACTTCTGATTAATTCATTAGTAAACCATGTAGAGCCATAGTCATGCATATGACCAGCAAACTTACAGAGATTGAATGAATTTTCAGGTGATAATGCATAATCGCTTACAGCAGTTTTAGATAAGTAATTCACCTGAAAACATTACTAAATTTCATCAGTTAAAAACTTTTACTTCTTACTTTCTAATACTTTTTTTTTACTTTACTCCTGCTAGTTGACCTTCAGTCCGCCCATTACACTGGAAGGCTTAGATTACATTGCATGTAGCTAGGTAATGTCAGTAATATTTAATGCTAATGGTATCCGATGTTAGCCACAACAGTAACTTGCTGCTGCACCGAGGACTTTCTAATGTGCCAGAATGTTTATGGATTATAAAACAGCAAGTACATTAGCCCTGTACAGTACCTGTTTTGTACACTTACTTTTTATTACTCTCATGGAGCATGTGTAGAACATGTACAGCTAGAAATTGCTTTCTCCTTCAGAATTAAGGCTTCAAGTCTGTTCTTTCCTGAATAGAATCAACTAAGTTTGTTAGAAAATTTGGTCATTAGAAAGTTTGGTCCAACTTTCTGCAGGAGTGAGTGGTTTGGTCAGAATTCCTTTGGGCGCAGGCAGGAGTGTGATAGAAAAAACACTTCTTGCACACACATCTGTCCTGTGTCAATCAATATAACCTATCCTTAATCACTGAAAAATGGGTAGGAGAGTGTGACTCCCCAACTAACCATTGATTATGCTCACCTGGTCAAAGGGCCTTGTCTCCTGACTGCCCCTGAGGGGAATTTCCAGGGAAGGTTGGGAGGTGTTTACCTTCCCACCCCCTGGTTCTCTGTGACTCTGACACAGCTGTGGACGGCCTGGGCATCACCTCTCCATCAAGAGCTGCACGTGTCCCACACCTTGACATGCTCATGCAGGTCCCTACAAGCATAACCTTACCCGGAGAGGAGGAAAGGTTGAGGTCGACATACGAGCTGGGGACACATAGAAGAACAGTCTCAATTCCAGGTAGTGGGGATGGGCATGTGAACATGCATCCCAGAGCTGCTGCACATAGGTGAACAGGTGGCCAACCTTGCTCAGAGTCAGAGACCAGAACATGTGATGATGTTGTTCAAGGATGCAGCCTACCCGTTTTAAAGATGGCCTGATTCTGCTGGTCATACTCCAGCTGGTTCTGGGCTGACAGGTGCTGGGCCATTAGCTGGCCTTCCCCAGACCACAGAGACAGCATTTGGACCACCCACTAGGTTGTTCAGAAAGTTATCCACTGGTATGCATGGGTTTGACACTTGTTTGCCTGTTTTTGTTCCACAGCGGAGTGAGAGAGAGAAGCTGACTGCTGAGAAGCGGCAACTGGACCACATGAGACTGAAGACATGGGAGAATTACTCAGTTCTGTATGACAGGCTGTGTGCCGAGGCCAAACTGCAGCCTGAGCAGCTACAGGTGTTTGCCAAGTATACCTCTCTGGCAGAGTGCCCTTTCTCTACCCACCTGTCCACCAAAATGCAGCTCTACCACTGCTCTGAGCCTGAGCTCCAGCCCTTGGCATCATGCCTTGGCACTGACACTGGCATCTTTGAGCCTGGCATCTCCACCAGATCTGCCAACACTCAGAATCATTTAGCTTCTGATCTCCGATCTACTGAAACTCCGCACACAGGGAACAGCGAGACCATGTCCATCTCTCCAGACCAAATCTGTAAACTTGAAACAGATAAATCATAAGGTGCTTCCTTTTATATTATTTGTAAATCAGGAACTGTCCTTAAAAACCTTTTTTTGTTTACTACATGAAGCAAACATTTATTGTTGACAATCAGTGTATTAGATTGCTTCTGTATTTTTGTCTTTATGGTTGTATGTTGATTCTTTTATGTATGAAGGTCAGGTTTGTTTCTCAGTGTTATATGAACATTTTGGTGAACCAAATGATATTTTTTATACTTCTAAGGTAGGTCCCTCCTTATTACACTCCCACTGACATTTCATCATATCACTTCTTGACCATCCTGATCATTTGAGTCCTGAACAGGTAATTAAATATATTGCATTACTTATGCATTAAATTGCATTAATTATGGCAGAGGAGCAAGGTGTACAGACAGCCCAGGTATACGTAAGTTTTAGGATTATTTTTTAATGTACAGTAGTATTATGTACAAACAAAACTTGAGCTACATATATCGCTTCAACTAACTATGTTGTTGGGACAGTTTTGTCTTAAACCAAATCTAATGGTAACAGGCCATTACAGGGTGAAACATTTATAATCATTTTTTTTTCTCTCTCTCAGATTTGAATATACTTACTGAAATACCTGATCGTTTGATTATGCTGTTACCTCTGCGCTTTTCTTGCAAGGGGCCATATTATTTCATTTGTCTTAAAAGACAAATCAATAAATTGTTTGATCTGGTTAACTTCACTAAGCACTGGATTGATTCCTTTTTACAAATTATTACAGTCAATTTGATAATCAGGTTGATCAGAATTTTAAAATGTATGCTGTACAGGCATATTTCTGCGGTAACGTTCATTGTAAGCCTCTGCTGAGTATTTGTTGGAAGGAACAAGTATTTCACCAGCAGATGGCAGCACTTGACTAATAACCTTGGTAATGACCAGTCATAGTCAAAGGTTAGTAGATTTCATCTGGTAATAAATGCAGGTCTGGCAAGCACCATGATTCCCCAGAGCCCCGATTTATTTTCTTTCTGAAATGTTTGTTTTCAAAGAAGCTATTTAGACAACCAAAATGATGGATATTGTTGCCTTCCCTATAAAGTGCACCTTTCCCAGATCCTAATATATGAAGTCTAAGCAACTCTGATGTGACCTCTATAAAGCTGTATCAATCACTAGCAGAAATAGATTTTCTTTATAGGACCAAGGCAGTACAAAAAAATGTATACTTTGTGTTTTGTCAGAAAGCAGTCATGAAAGGAAAACAGCAAATATATTTTGTGCCATGAATGCAAAAAGCATGAACACATGCAAGGAAATTGGTGGCAGGTGTCAGTACTCATTCTTCCTTGAATTGAAATGTGAGTTAAAATTCAACAGATGGTATATCTAAGGCGGAATCCTCAATGTCCTGACAGATTGTTCTCAAACTGTCATTCAGGTGAAATCAGATGCTAAGAACAGGACAGACAGAGAGGCGCATAATCCACAGTCATGTTCATTCAAGATTAAAATATAGAACAAAAAACCTGCTTGAGGTACTGATTAAGAGCAGATTAGAGGCCACATAACCAGTATGACAGTATTACGAATGAGGGGGGGAAAAAAATCTTAAGCTGGCTTTACATCAATGAAAAGTCTTCTTGGGCTGATTCCTGACTCCTATATGCATACATCAATTTATAACACAGTGAGCCTTCATGCTTCAGAATCCTTTGGATTGCTTCATATTTCTGACTAAAACTGATATCCTGTAAATCAGTGGTTTTCAAAGTGAGGACTCAAAAGCAAGTAGCTTATAAATTATGTCAGCTTGGATGTGGAAGGGTTCAGGAGTGAAAAGCTCTATGGCTCTGGTTACAAAAAGTTTGCTTCAAATGAGAAACAAACGGGGAGATTTGATACCCTTCATTAAAAGAGCAGAAATGTAAAAACACCTCTTGAATCTATTTAACTACAAAAATTACTATTTCTTTTCATATACTGTCAAAAATGTCCTTTTATATGTCTTTCCTTTAAAACCGCCCTAATTAGGTCAATGTAATAAGTGATAATGGCTGGTATCTTAGGCTATTAAAAAATTACAGTCATTAGTTTGATCCCAGTTTCTGAACGAGCCATCTTACTGCTTTAATTAATAGGCCAGCCTCATTGTTACACCATGCACCTGTTGCCTGACCATACGATCAAGAGACTCTATTCACACAATTATCCACTCAATTAGTCTCAATGTAACAGGGGAGAAATACAGACAAGACTAAGGTATTATACAACAGGCTCATTCTATCCACTTTTATTTAGACTTCAAATGATCCAAATGAGGTGTTTATGGACTAATCCCTTTTTGCATATAGAGGCCCCTGTGCTGAGATTTACATGGCCAAGATAGCCATTAGCACTGTTATGCTGAGCATGGCCTCCTTTGAGGTGGCTCGTAGTGGGCACGGAGGACAGTCATTAGTACTAATGGTACATTTGGCTTCATATGTACGACCACTCAGTGATTAATATGCATTATGAGTCCTCTAAGGGTGATAAGAAGAGCTGCTGAACCTGAAACTATCCCGCCCACACTGCTTTAATACGTATTTTGGTTGTTTTCATGTAGCCAGATGGTTTGTTGTAGTGTATGTGCTTGCATGTAGAAATATCTGAGGTAAATATGAAGTAAAAGCAGACCCATGAGGTCAGACATGTCATTAACAGGTTTTTGACATGGAGTATGTTCATGAACTATGACTAGTAGTAAGATGTCAGGATGACTGGACCTGTGTTATATTCTTAATGTCATTTATCTAAAATTATCTCAAGTAAAATGAACTAAAGAAACTCCACAGATGATTGCAGAAACATAGTTGTAACACAAATCTACTTTAAATTTACTGAATGTTAGACATTTCAGTTTCAAAATATGAACAAATGAAATGGATGAAATATGAACAAACTTTCTATTAATTAATATTTTAATATTTTAATTGCATTAACTGTTTAGGAATTACAGCCATTTTTTACAGAGTCCCTCCATTTTCACAGGCTCAAAAGTAATTGGCCAGGTGTGGCCTGTTTCCTCGTTATTTCATGACAAGTTAAGGAGATAAAAGGTCTGGAGTTAATTCCAAGCATTGAATTTGTATTTGATAATTGTTCATGGGAACTCTCAATATCCGGTCCAAAGAGGTGTTGATGCAAGTAAAGGAGGCCATCATTAGGCTGAAAAAACAAAATAGACCTATCAGAGAGATAGCAGAAACTTCAGGAGTGGCTAAATCAACAATTTGGTACAGTCTTAAAAAGAAAGAAAGCAACACCAAAAGGCCTGGAAGACCACAGCAGACAATTAAAGTGGATGATCACAGAATTCTTTCCTTGGTGAAGAAAAACCGCTTCACAACATCTAGCCAAGTCAAGAACACTCTGGAGGAGGTAGGCGTATCATTGTCGAAGTCTACAATCAAGAGATGCCTTCATGAATGTAAGTACAGATGGTTTATCTCAAGATGCAAACCACTGGTAACATTCAAGAACAGAAAGGCCAGCTTAGACTTTGCTAAAAACTTCTATAAAAAAAAAAAAACCTGACCAGTTCTGATGCAAGATTAACTTCTACCAGAGAAAGGGAAGAGAAGAGTATGGAAAAAGAGAGGAAGGCCTCATGATCCAAAGCATACCACATCATCTGTCAAACATGCGGAGGCAGTGTTATGGCATGGGCATGTATGGCTGCCAATGGAACTGCATCACTGGTGTTTATTGATGATGTGACTGTTGGGTAGCAGGAAGAATTCTGAAGTGTATAGAGCCATATTTTCTGCTCAGATTCAGTCAAATGTTGCAAAAGTGATAGGATGGTGCTTCACAGTACAGATGGATAATGACCCAAAAAGTACCACGAAATCAGCCCAAGAGCTTCTTAAGGCAAAGAAATTAAATGTTCTTAAATGTCCAGTGACCTCAGCCCAATAGAGCATGCTTTTCACTTACTGAGTACAAGACTGAAGGCAGAAAGACCCACAAACAAGCAGCAACTGAAGGCGGTTGCAGTAAAGGCCTGGCAAAGCATCTCAAGGCAAAGTCAGCATTTGATGATCCCAGACTTCAGGCAGTCGTTGACTGCAAAGTATTTGTATCCAAGTATTAAAAGTAATCCTAATATTTATGATTGTTAGTTTATCTAATTCTTTTTGAGCCTGTGAAAATGGAGGGACTCCATTAAAATGGCTGCAATGCCTAAACAGTTAATGCAATATTTCTGATAAACCCCTTGAATTAAAGCTGAAAGTCACTTCAAGACCAGGTGATTTTTTTCTAATCTTCAACTTGGGTGAGCCTGTGCCCATGGTAGCCTCAGATTCCTGTTCTTGGCAGACAGGAGTGGAATTTGATGTGGTTTTCTACTGCTGTAGCCCATCCACCTCAAGGTTCAATGTTTTGTGCAAGCTGAGATGCTCACTACAGTTGTAAAAAGTGATTATATGAGGTTATCCTTCCTGGCAGCTCAAACCAAGTGTAAACTCTAGTGACTGTTGTGTGTGAAAATTCTAGATCAGCAGTTTATGAAATACTCAAACCAGCCTATCTCAGCAAACTTTGTAAACTCATTACAAGGTGATTGTTTACACATTTAAAAAGGGACTTCTACAGAAGAGCATGTAGCAGCTAAGATACAGCTACAGAGCAATTATCAGTACTGAATTTTCAGTTGCTTATCAGAGGCTACTTGACTGTTCAAGTATTACCACCTGTTCACTGATTTGACTAACATGTTACAGTTATCTAGTGTACAAAAGCATGTATAACCATTCATTAAACCTGTCACACTGTGTCTGTGCGCATTATGCCTCACAACTTAACCACAGGAAGTTAATGTTTGCCCCCTTGTCGCAGACTCCCATTACCCCTGACCACTCAGCTGAAACAATAACAGATAACATTAATGCACAATTATTCATATTGATGAGAATGTCAGGCCAGAATTGGAAAAGACCAGATTATTTTTCCAATAGTCAACCATCCAGTTTCAGTGAACCTGTGCTCTCTGTAGCCTCAGATTCCTATTCTTGGCTGACAGGAACGGAAACTAGTGCGGTGTTCTGCTGTTGTAGCCCATCTGACTCAAGGTTTGGCATGTTGCGTGTTCTGAGATGCTTTTTTGCACACCACAGTTATAAAGAGTGCTTATTTGAGTTACCGTAGGCTTCCTGTCAGTTTGAACCAGTCCAGCCATTCTCCTCTGACCTTTCTAATCAAGAATTATTAGAGAAACAATTGTTTGTTTGTTTCGTGCACCATTCTGTGTAAATTCGACAGACTGTTGTGTGTGAAAATCCCAGGAGATCAGCAGTCTCTGAAATACTAAATCCAGCCTGTCTGGCACCAACAACCATGCCACGGTCAAAGGTGCAGGTGTACAGGTGTGTTCCTAATAAATTTGATGGTGAGTGGACAAGACAATGCAATATTTTGAAGTGGGGGGAGTGGGGGGAAATATGTAGCAAGGCATACAGTCCCCTCTGAAAGTATGGTTAAAGTAAGGCCAATTCTTTTGTTTTTGCTATACACTGAAGACGTTTGGGTTTGAGATCAAAAGATGAATATGAGATGAATATGAATATGATAGATCAGAATTTCAGCTTTCACTTCCTGATATTTACATCTAGATGTGTTCAACAACTTGGAACATGGCACCTTTGGCAGACCACCCAATGTTTAGATGAGCAAAGGTATAGGGACAGTCTTAAAGTAAATTAAAGTAAATAACACGTAATATTTGGTTGCATATCCCTTACTTGCAATAACTGCATCAAGCAGGCGACCCAGTGATATCACTAAACTGTTCCATTCTTCTTTTGTGATGCTTTTCCAGGCTTGTATCACAGCTTCTTTCAGGGTTTTTTTTTTTTTTTGAGTTTCTCCCTTCAGTCTCATCTTCAGGACGTGAAACGCATGCTCAATTGGCTTTAAGGTCTGGTGATTGACTTGGCCAGTCTTGGCAAGTCCACTTTTTCCCCAGTGAAGTTTTTTGTTGTGTTGGCGATGTGTTTTTTGCGTCATTGCTTGGATGCATTTCTCTGTAAATTGGCAGACAGAATGTTTCTCTAGACTTCTGAATTCATTCTGCTGCTACCATCATGAGCTACATCATCAATAAAGATTAGTGAGCCCGTACCAGAAACAGCCATGCAAGCCCAAGCCATGACACTACCTCCATCATACTTGACTGATGAGCTCCTCTGTTTTGGAGATGAGGAGATCCTTTCTTTCTCCACACTTTGGCCTTTCTGTCACTTTGGTAGAGGATGATCTTGGTTACAGAACTTTTGTGGCTCATCTCTGTATTTCTTTCTAAATGCCAATTTGGCCTTCCCGTTCTTACTGCTGAGTGGGTTACATCTTGTGGTATGGCCTCTATATTTCTGCTCTAGAAATCTTTTTTTTAAAAGGTCGATTGTGATACCGTCACCCCTACCCTGTGGAGATTGTTGGTGATGTCACTGACTGTTGTTTTTGGGTTTTTCTTCACAGCTCTCACAATGTTTCTGTCATCAACTGCTGTTATTTTCCTTGGCTGAGCTGTTCCATGTCTGTACACTAGTATACTAGTGGTTTCTTTCTTTTTCAGGATGTCGCAAACTGTTGTACTGGCTATGCCCAATGCTTGTGCAATGGATCTGATAGATTTTCCCTCTTTTCTGAGCTTCAAAATGGCTTGCTTTTCTCCCATAGACAGCTCTCTGGTCTTCCTGTTAGTTTATCCTTTTTAACAACAAATGCAGTCTTCACAGGAGAAACCCAGGGTTCACACCAAGAGTAGACATTCAGAACTACTAATTTTTTAAACAATCAGTGGAACAAGGCATGCCTGGGCAACAAGAAACAAACAAACAATGCCATGTTCCAAGTTGTTGAACACATCTAGATGTAAATATCAGGAAATGAAAGCTGAAATTATGATCTTTCTTCTCATGTTCATATTTTCAGTGTACAGCAAAAACAAATGAATTGGCCTTGCCGTTCCAATAGCTTCGGAGGGGACTGTATATGTTTTTTCCCAGTTAAGGTTTTTCATGGTTCATGGGATTGTAGAAGACTTGATTGTTCCTAGAAAAGACATAAAGGACGCAAACACATCTGTTGGCATTTAGCTTTCCAACTGTCTGAGCACACAGACGTCTCCACATTATTATTTGCCTTAACAGCCAAATATGGTAGTGTATTAATTACATGAAAGTTTGTATTTCTTGTACACTGTTTGCTTCTGATACCTTCCTTCAGAAGGAAGCAGCTTTACAGAAATTCAGATATACAATTTAAATTTATCCCTAGTGAGTAATAGCCCAAAGAGATAGTGGTGAAGAAAAACTCCCTGAGATGACATGTGGAAGAAACCTTGAGAGGAACAAGACTCAAAAGGGAACTCATCCTCATCTGGGCAACACCAGATGCGACTATAAATCGTTTCTCCTCTATAACTGTTTACTATAGAGTCAAGCAGTAAAAGCTGCAGAACAGGCTGTAAAGCTGCTTTGTGACAATGTCCATTGTTAAAAGTACTATATAACTGAAATTGAAATGAATGAATTACATGCATAAAAGATTTTACGCTTATTCAGTAGACACATTTATCTTCAGGAGGACCAAACACAGTCAGCACACTGTACCTGAACTACTGTGTTTCACGGACCGACCATGGCTCTCTCACTTCCACAGAACCTTGACCATTGATCCCTGCTGCCCACAGCTTTGAGCTGACATCGTTGACTGAGTAGAAGAAGTGCTTTTGGACAAAGATTATGTTTGAATGGTTATAACTTGCAACCATCTGGAGTGTGTAACTGTGAAAATATACCTCCAACTGTTTTAACAGATGGAAACTATAGCAGGAGCTGCTGGTCCAGGCCCAGCAATCTGTTCACACTAACCCTACAATGCTTCTTTTTTTTTTTTTTCTTTATGTCTCTGCACCATGGAGTGTATATATGCCTTCCACATATACAGCCATTGCTCTACAAATGCTCGGAATCTGTATTATCAGATTTTCAGTTAGGCCACTGGGTCTTTAAACTCCTAGTGTGCTGCTTGCTAGAGCTGATCACATTTATTATCAGAGGAAATATACTGACCTTTGGCTATGACAGGATTGTTACAGAACAATTTAGCATACAATATGAAATTTCATATTGCATCTCCAGCTTTCATCCTTCAGAAATGTGTAACCCCAGCACAGGCAAACAAATTTAATCTAGTTAATCATTATTACGGAATGAAGACTCCTTCAAGCCTTTTCTCAGTGCACTCGCCTGAGCCTCGGGGCTTTGATACATATGGCTAGTTCTGAACAGCCTTGAGCATTTCATTTCTACCTGCTTGTTTGAATGGCTTTCTCCATCTGTCTGAAGCTCTCATTTTCTATAGCCTATGTGAAACCCATGCATGTGCGTGAACACACACTCATATTATGTACATAAATGACTTTCGGCTAAAAAAGTAAAAAATAAAAATAAAAAAAAAAGATCAAAGGTTTCTTTCACGTCAAATCTGTTTTGTTCTCATGGTGTGAAAGCGTGAAAGTCTATTCAAGCTGAGCCATATGAGAACAAAATATGTACATATACTGAATAATAAAAAAACATTTCCTAATTATTTGGCTTTGACTGATATAAAAGGTTGCTGTATAATCATGATAATAACAGTGAATGTCAAGAATTTGTGCTCTTTCATTTCGGCTGATGACTTATTAACAGCCATTGCATTTTAAATGAAAGCTTTTAAGAGTGCATTTCGCAAGGGTTTCACTAAAGGCAAAAAAAATGAGGACAGTTTAATCTTTGGCCTCTATTGAGAGCCCCTGAGCTTTACAAATAACATTAGTCTGGTCAGTACATTAGGGAAGTGCTTTTGGATATCAGACAGGATGTACTCAATTGTCAGAGCTTAAACAACAAAACAGAGGTGTTCAAATTAGTCTGGAATGGCTTGTGCTCAAATTCCATTTGGCACTGTCTATGTGCAGTTATTTTCAGGACACAAATTTTCCCTCCAGGAAATTAAAATGAAATCATTTGTGAACACTTGCCAT
This sequence comes from Pangasius sanitwongsei, assembly GCA_037576675.1. Taxonomy (NCBI): domain Eukaryota; kingdom Metazoa; phylum Chordata; class Actinopteri; order Siluriformes; family Pangasiidae; genus Pangasius; species Pangasius sanitwongsei. The sequence goes on along the minus strand of CM075019.1, from coordinate 10,202,108 downwards.
TTGATCAAGACCTGTTTTCGACTGTTAATTAATATAAACCAAGATAGTGCTGGTTAAAATATGCAAAACCTCTTTATTTTAAAAACTGAGGACTGGGCACGAGAAATTCTACAGCGGAAGGACTGATATATTCCCGAATATGACTCCACTCCATTTTTATTCAATAATTCCACGTACAAAACAACTATACCAAGATGTGTTCCACTAGCACAAAGTGAGATATACACACAATGTCCATGTTCAAATAAACTAAAATAAAATTCAATAACAATTTGAAATCCTTTGCCAAGTCATTAGAAGTCGGAACTTTTTCCCAGTCTCCCTAGGCCACAGTTTCTTTCCTCGGGAAGTGTTTGGAATTGCATAAGTCTCCTGTGAGAACCGCTTTCCCTCGTGGTCTTCTTCTTTTCCTCGTTGCTTTGTGGCACCTGAAGGAGACTCCAAGCTCCTCCATCAACTCGCTGAAACAAATGCACTGAAAAAGAAGGTGAAGCCACAAGTGAACTCTTAATTTTAAAAGAGTAACTCCGTTCCATCTTCTTACCTTAAAATCCTAATCAGGAATATGTGAAAGAGTATCACATCTGTTAATAGTAAAAATTGCTTGGCAGTTTAAACTTCAAGCCTTAATAAATACATATTTCAATTGCAGAAGTGCAGTTTCAGCTTGAGGTCATAATGTAGGGCTCGCCTTTGATCAAATTCTCGTGCTTCTCGTGGTTTTGAGTTCATGCTGTCTTTTGTTAAAAAAACAAAAAAACAAACTTTCAGCCAACACACATTGTCATGCTCCTGAGAAAAAAATGCAGTCTAATGCCTTTCTTTCTCCAGTTGGAACAAATAACATTTTTTAATTACCTCAATTCATCTATGTCACATTAATGTAAATTGCTATGCATAATTTTCTTAAAAGCACACAAGATGAAAGGAATATAAATGTCAACAAATGATACATGAAAACAATTGCCTACTCTTTGAATTTATACACTGTGATAAGGCTACAGACACAGACACAGGCACAGGTTACAGGCACAGCATCACACAGCAGATGACTTTCTTTGCTGGATGCGAAACATGCTCTTATTTTGGCTCAGTGACTACAAAGGCAACTGCTATGCTGTTATCCCGTTACCAACAGCCTTGTTGTGACCAGGCCAGAATACTCTACCTGAACCTACTGATCATGAATTCAACAAGTTTATTTAATACGTTTATGCCACAAAGGCCACGAGCAGAGAGCTACTGCTTTCCATATAATTAACTGGTGTTCCTAGCTTGGATTATCCATAATGAATAACCAAGCAATCTAAGGTTATTTGAGCTAAAAATGGCCAATGCATGGGCACACTCTCTGCATAGTTTGTTGTTTTCCCTGCTCCAACACACTGATCAAACTAATCAGCAGCCCTTCCTGTAACAAACACTGAAATATACAGGGCAGGGCAAGTGTCACATGTCACGGAAGTGAGAAGTCCATAGTAAAAAAAAATGCCAAAGTCAAAGTATTACCATCACTAATGGACGTCAATCAGTATTATATTTTGTTCTTAATTATCTGTGATTTAGACAGTGTATGAACACTAAACTGGGGGTAACAAGTGGAGGAAGGTCTGGTCATAGGGACAGGGTGATTAATAAGGTCACACGCACCCCTTCGAAAGCTACCGAGACGAGAGTGGGAGAGATTAATGCAAGGAGCATACGTCATCCTCAAGAAGGTGCCCACTCTCTAAATCTGTGGATCTGGATGTGCCAGTGAGCGAGGGGGAATCACGTCTCTGCAGCTGCCGTGACTGAACCCCATAATAGAAACAGAAGGCCTTGCAGATGAAAGACACAAAACATAATGAACGGGCAAATAAATCATGCAAATAAAAACACACAAAGGCAATGTAATGGGATAAGGAAATGAAATTTTAAAAGTAAGCCCTTATTTTAGAAAAAAAATAAAACTAAATAAAATAAAAATATAAAATAAATTAAAAATGTAAAGTACCCTGTACATAATCCATAAACATATACTGATACTTTGATGCTGAGCAATGAATTCTAGACCAACAATCCCTACACCTGTAAGATCATTTAAGCTGTGAGCTATAAATATACACATAATGTTAAACACACACTCGCCCATCCCCACCTCCTCAACGTCACTGTTCTGGCGAGATCTGTAGATGAACTCTCCAACTGCCACAAAAACAGAGAGAACGAGGCCAGCAGCGAGCACAATGAAGATACCCCCAATGTTCTCTACTCCTAAAGCATTGGCCTCCTTGTTGTTCTCCTCAGGGCAGCCATTCCCCCTCCACCACTTCTCCTTCATCATGTGGAGCTTGCCCTCCTCCTGCAGCTGCAGGATGGCGATGGTTACCTTGTCCCGGTAAGGTGAGCCTGGGAAAGATACAACTATTATGCTGCAGCTTGTGTTACTGGATGAAGGGCATATTCAGCTGCACACTGCATAGGTTCAGGTTCATAAGTAAAATCGAATTCAAAGTAGATATAAATAAAATCTGAAAAATAAACAAGACCTACAAAATTCAATTTTATTACAGTATATCCTGAACTATTGAACTCTTATTCACAAATCTTACCACATCAGCTTGCAAAATAGGTGCATGCATTTATGAATAGTCCAACAGGTTTTAAATATTTCATGTGTTAAATATTCATGATATACCGTTTTGCTTTGTGTGCTCAGAATATATGATAGAGAAACAGTATACAACATTTGAGAACCAGTGAGAAAAACAAATTAGAGCCCTTGAATCCATCAGCTGCTTTACCTATAGGTGTTCCTACTCCATAGCCTTTGGAGTCTATGAGTCCCCCGACCTGAGTGAGGTTACAGTTTCTCTGGCTAATGTATTCTATGCTGGTGGACTCCATGAGGAGGGCGTAGTCTGTGGTGAGGACACGCGTGATGCCCTCTCTATTGTTCTTCACCAGGGCTGTGTTCTTCCTGCTGCTCATGAACGCCCACATCTTCTCGTATGTTGAGATCTTTGACTTCTGAAAGCAAACAAACGCAAAGCAAAGTTTCTGTGGCCTGAAACTTTCTACGGGTGGAAGAGCAATCCTTCCTGTCTGATTCATTTCTCAGATCTCTTTATATACCTATCAATGTCAGCTTATTGACAATATAAAGTGGGTCAGATCTGTGCAGCTGATTTGTAATAACATTGTACCCACTGCCTCTCAGGATGAAGCAAAGAAGGCAAGGTGCCACTGATATGTAGCCTGTGTGTGTGTGGAGAGCTCAGCTCAGGAGAAATAGGACAGCTGCGTGCTGAATCTTTCTGAGCTGATTCAATTTGTTTTGTTTGTCTACATGTCACTGTTTTATCAGCTACAGGAAGCAGTAATCATGGGCTTTAATCTTTTCTGGATAAACCCATACAGGATGTGCTAGCACTCCTGACCTCAGCATGGGTCTCTACTGCCAGCTCCGTCTCTCTTTTCGCTCCTTCTTTCTTTCACTTCAATATTACTCTGTTTGTCTCTCCACCTCCGTCCTTAAAAGCAGACATAATTAGGCTTTTTATGTAAGCGGCACAAATATAGCTCATATATACTAGAAATGGAACTGTGGCCTGATGAAACCCTGTTAGTATCATTCAAGGCTATTTTAGTTCTGTTCGACTCTTACTTAATGCTGCACTGATTTTTTTTTTTAGATGCTGAAAGACAGCACATATACAGAGCCTGTTGTATGAAATCTTACCTTAAAGAAAGTCATGGTGGAACCGTCTCTCACTGCTCCATATTCTATTCTAGTCTGCTTGGCCAGGTCGTCAGCTGAATCGATTGGAGCATCCATCCGCTCCACGGTGAGAAAGGCAGCCAGGTTAGCAGTGTAGGATGATATGATGATTAGTGTGAAGAACCACCAAATCCCCCCAACAATTCTGGTGGATAAAGCCTTGGGCATCTGGTCTGACCCTGCCACAATAAGTAGGAGCATTGGTCAGCACAATATAAGAACACCTATGAAACAAGTTAGGACCTGTGCAACTAAAAGTGCTAAAATAATAAATGATCCGTGAAAATGAATAACAACCATTTATCCTGATTTACTGACATAACTGTAATTTGTGACTACTATTTTTTCATTATCTGTAGCATTAGCTTTTTTGCTTCCACCTGTTGCTTTACTGATACTAGCATTATTTCACATAATAAGAAGGTGTAACCACTGAAGAGCTTTGCCTAGCTATAAACTGCATGACTCCACTAATATACACTATATGGCCAAAAGTTTGTGGACACCTGACCATCACGCCCACGTGCATTTTAACATCCCGTTCCAGATTTCGTCCCCCTTCGCTGTTATAATAACCTCCACTCTCCTGGGAAGGCTTTCCTCTAGATTTTAGAGCGTGGTTGTGGGAGATTTTTGCAAATTAAAAAAAAAATGGAAATCAAAAACTGAAATATCTCATTAAGTATTCAGACCCTTGACCAAGGCACTCCAAACTGAGCTCGTGCGCATGCTGTTTGCTTTATCTTGAGATGTATCTAGATAGTGACTGGAGTCGACCTCTTGCAGTTGATTGGACACAATTTAGAAAGGCACACACGTGTGTATAACATCCCAAAGTGCAATATCAGACCAAAAACCAAGCCATGGAGCCCAAGAAACTTTCCATAGACTTCCGCCATCCAACTGTGTCAAGACACATCAAGAGACATATCTAAATGAGAGATTTCATGAGAGTTTTTTTGAAAACTTTAGAAAGTGTTTATGGGTTATTTTGTATAGACAAATGCCAAAGCCAAAAAACTCATTTTAATCAATACTAAATTAAATCTATAATTCAATAAAAACTGAAGGGGTTTGAATACTTTCTGAAACCCACTGTATGTACATGGAGTCTGGCTAGAAGTACTCTAAAATGACAACAACTACAGTACATTTGGAAATGAGGGAAAGAATAGGAAATAGATTATAATAATAATTCCCATCCCTTGAATGAATGTGTAGCTGAGACAGTTCAAGTAAGCAAAACTCTAAAGAACTGTAATATAAACTTACAGTTCAACAAAACACCACTGTAAAACATGATAGCCCCATTAAGTTATGTGAACTTATTTCTTCTCGCTAACTCCAATTGTCATGACAAGTTTTGGATATTGAACTCAAGTTTACAAGTTTTCAAAAATTAAACTTAAAGTAATCCACTGTCTTGACTTGACTTTGAGTTGAAACACAGGTTATCTTCAGGTTGAGTTTACTCATGTTTTTCAGGCAGCAGGTAAACTTTCGTTTCTAATTTTAACCAACGTGAAATGTCTTACAGTGACATAACTCAAGGTTACTTCAAATATACATGATCACAGACAGCAGTGTTTGCCACACATAGGTGATACATTGGTGCTATGGCCAGGTATACAGTATATTTCATCCTGTTTACATGGACATGAAGCATGCATTCAGGGGAGGGAGCGAGAGAGAGAGAGAGTGAGAAAGCAAGCAAAAAGATGAGGGAAGAGGCAGAGCACCAGCAACGCAAACTGAGAGAAGCTCAGAGAGAACCTGCTTGTAATGCTTGTAATTACCCAGCGGGTTTCATTGCTACCTACTAACTTGCGATTAGAAAGAATCTGATAAACTGTGCTGCATTAGTAGTTTGCACATTCACAGTGCCAGCTCTTGTATTTACTTTATAGCACATGACCAACACAGGACAGTCCACTGGAGTACAGTAATGCTGCTTAAAAACATTAACGTGGACTTACTGAAGCGTTTCTAATGCTAAGTACTTCATTATCTCATTCGTAAGAACGTTCATTGATTTCCGTGTTTTTCCAGAAACCCTTCATAACTAACGTAGTACCTAAAGTCATTTGTAAATTGAAGTTCTACCTCAAAAAGGCAGAGGCCGCAAATTTCTTCACAAGAACCTTCACAGTTATATAGAGTGGGTGTGATTCATTGCCTTAGGGTTAACTTTATTAGGAGAATTGTCTGTGGCATGGTGGAGCAGGGGGTAGTGTGTCCACTTCACAGTGCCAGTCGCTTAGGTTCAAACCCTCAGCTTGGGTGACTGACTGTGAGGGGTTACACATCACCATTGTCAATCATGTTAGCTGTACAAAAACAAATTACGTAAACGGCATTTACAACTGTGTTCAAGTAAATCAATTAACCAACAAGTGTAAGAGATGAATTTATGTTTGTAGCTTTTTGGTTGTTATTTTGTACACTGAAAAAAGACGTTCATTGAATTTACTTGATTCAAATATGTATGTTGGTTCCATATGAATGAATTAACACAGACTGTTTTTTTTTTGTACAGCCAACATGATTTGATAATGTATATTCAAATCCCTGGAATAAAATTTGAACTCCTCACAGTGACCCGGGTGCAAGATCAAACCCAGGTCAGTGAAGATGCAAAGCAGCAACACTAACTACTGCACTATGGGTACAATGCATCATGATCATTCTCCATAATGCATGTTAGTAGATGAGATATTTGTTTAAACTAAATTTACTGTAAGCAATTAATGCATGTTCCAAACAAACAAACATAATTTCCTTTGCAAATTGCTGATTATGCTTGCGTCAATTGCCGTTATTTATAAATACTGTCTATCTTGGGTCTGTTTTTGCTGTTTAAGTTGCTAATTTAGCTATTAAATTTACTTCCAGATTGTGGAACAAAAGAACTACTCACAACTCATTTGTTACATCTCTGATAATGGAGGCTTTCGGGAAACACTCGCAAAACAGATTTGTACGTAACATATTTCTTTAAGCTGTTCGTTAAGTCACTAAGATTCATTGTTAGCGGGAAACCCACCCCTGATGTGTTAAACAAAACAGTTGCTGACTTTGCTAGTTTGCATTTAGTGAGTGCATAACTCATCCTGCTCCCCATGCAATCGCTCAGAATAAGCCAGTTTAATGCAGTCGCACAGCACAGTTCAAGCTGCAAAACACGACTGATAGATAAACGTAATTCAAACCGACATCAGTCTCTTGTTGCCAATGATATGTGATGACACCTTGAATGCCATTTTAGCCTCGGATTGTTTACTACTGAGCTGTGCCTGAGCGATTGGAGTGGCTCAGGCACCTGGCTCACTCTCCTCTTTATCGTTAGCTGAAAACTATAAAATTTAATCATATATTTGCAGCCTTTTGCGGAATGGTTATACATAGTAACACCAATTAATATCACTCACTCCCTTTCAGCATCTGCTTTATCCTGGTCCGGGTTGTGCTGGATGGGATGCCAGTCCCTTTCAGGACCAGTGAATGTAGTAGACCAATTCTATTTCATACACTTACTTTTTATGACCCTCATTGAGCATGTGTAACACATTTACAACACGGCTATAATTTTTTCTCATCTGGATTTGAGTCTGCTCTCTTTCATCACTGCATAAATTCAACGTGGCTGTTGATTGACCATTGCTGCCTATGTTGCGTATTCTTCCTGGATAATTATAGGATGGCAGACAGTAACTTAGTTAGACATACCTTTTTTAAACTATTGGTCCAAAACATGTAAATAGTAACAGATTTTTGATATATTTTTACTTAAAAATTGTAATAAGTGGTAAAATAGAAATTAGTGCATTTATGCTCTTCCTCAAACTGCTGCCAGAAATTTGGAATTACACAACTGTATACGATGTCTTTGTATGCTCTAGAATTACAATTTACCCTTACTGGACCTAAATGGCCCAAACCTGTTCCACCATAACTATGTCCCTGTGCACAAAGTGAGGTCCATGAAAACTTTTGCCAAGGTTGGAGTGGAAGAACTCGAGTGGCCTGCACAGAGCCCTGACCTCAAACCCACTGAACACCTTTAGGATGAACTGTGATGACAACTGTGCGCCAGGCCTCCTCACCCAACATCAGTGCTTGACCTCACTAACGCTCTTGTGGCTGAATGGGCACAAATCCCCATAGCCATGTTCCGAAATCTAGCAGAAAAAAACCTTCCTAGTAGAGTGAAGGTTTTTATAACAGCAAAAGGGGGACTAAATCTGGTATGGAATGTTTAAAATGCATACATGAGTGTGACCTTCATGCAAAACAATGATCCCACAGTGGGACCTAGATGTAGTGCTAAGAAATTTGTGCAACTTGCCACATGCACCAATGGAAGGCCAGCCCTGTGTCAAGTGAGGGCTCTCATGCACCATATGGAAGTGACTGCCTGCTGACTAGCTATTTGCATGCTTCGGAAAGCACCCTAAGAGGGCCCTGTTGGCTAGAGATAGGATAAAACTGAATGTTGCTTCATCAAAACGTGGCCCTTTTATGAGATCCTAAATTTGCACTACGGGGTAAATTGTGAATGACAAACAGTGCAGAGACACAGATAGTAGCTACAAGGTAGTTATACATAAAGAAATAGTGCCCTCACTGTATTTGGATTCCTGGAGAACAAACATAAAACTGATGGCTGGGAAATTTAAGGGTATTACATGCTCGGATACACCATGTAATTAAGAAACTGTCAAAAGCACGACATTCTGGTTGTTACCTTTACTATGGCCGTGTTCAGACCTGGTATTCACATGTATGTCTCTAGATGTTGTCGGAGATGGAGTGGAATGCCTCATTCACAACAATCTCTGACCACCTCCGCAAGTAGTTTGAGTGATCAGATCACAAGAAGCTCTGTTCAAACCTGAACTAATCGAGACCGATGTTAAAACCATATCTGACCTGATCGCCCATGACCCCATCGTACACAAAACACTACCACTCTTTGGTACCAGAACTGCTTTAACTGCAGCCTCAATACATGCACTCAAGGGCTGTAATAGACTACAGCACAAGGCTTGTGGATAAATATCCAGGAAATATTCTGTTTACAGTGTGACAAAGTCTAGGAATTTGGTCCACGTGCTGGCAAAGGTTAGGGCCAAATAAGAATTGGCGTGTGAAACTCAGAAAAGTGACATCAAAAGGTTTCAGGTGTGAATATAATAAGAATACAGTTATTCAGAATGTAATGTCTTTCATGTATGACTGCTCAGAAGACAGATAGATCAGCCCCAGCTGGTGGTCTTTGGCAATGGCTTTGAAATTACTATTACCCTATGATTCACGGTTGATAAGCTGATTGATAAGTACATCAAACAGCTGTGTTTATTGGCATACTCTGATAAGCAAACACCAACACACAACTGCCATTACACTGTGTTGGTTTAAAGGCAGAACAAATAAATTCAAAATACTATGCTACAGTTAAAAGTATAGTTCATGTGAAAGCATGCCATTAAATTAAACTTCTTGTTAGCTCTCTTACACTTGATTGATTTACATTAGCTGTTAGAGATCAAGCGGATGGACTGACATACACTTTAATGAAGCCTTACAGATATGTAAGAAACTACAGTGTCTGGCCGAAAATGGATTATGTGGTTGTGTTATCTGGAAGACCCACACAACTGCTACTACTTTCACAACAGGATGCTGAATAAGCTGCAGCAACAAATGTTTAAATCTCAACTTTGACCTGGGACTAGCAGGGGCCAACGGAGAAACTTAGGATAAACACTGGAGTAGGAAGCTAGTGAAGGTACACATTTTTCTCTTTACAAACATCATATAATCTCCTGCTCTTCTACAAGATGCATCTTGTAATAAACTTTATATTTGAATGTAAAGTGTAGAGTTTTTAAATCAATTCCTTACAGACCTAACTGTAGTAGTTATTAGTAATTTAGGTTATTAGTAAACAATCCAGAATCACATAATCAGCCTGAAACTAAAAAAAAACAAGCAGCGGTCAACATGGGTACAGGAAGAGTAACGCTGTTCATCCAGGCAAAAAAGGGCAAAACCAGATATTAGAATTCCTCGGTGGGACAGAGAAGGCTTGGTCCAACAGGCAAACAGCAAATCAAATGCATGGAGCAGTGGAAATTATTAGCTTAATATGCGTGTTAGGTGTAAGGTGACAAAATTGGATGTTATGTGTAAAGCCACAATAGTCAATTTGAGCAGAAAGTAGAAGACTGGGGTGATAATCTGCTGATTAATAACTTATTCAACTGTCTAACTACCTAAAAATATTCTTATGTATGCTGCCAACTTAACAAACTTCTGCTCAGCAAACCCCTGACCATTCCATACCAGGCCAGTCCATAATATGTGGCTCAATGATTTGCTCATTTCCTACTCCTATTAAAGCCACACTTGCTGCAAATTCATGCAAATGTTCCAGCAAGCCTTTGCTAGGCCAGAACTGCCTTATTCCAGGACAAGCAGGATGAGTCTATGTTAAATCAGGCATTCTAATCACCATGATCCCACCCTATAGCTACATTGGAGAAAAACATCAATGAAACAATATAATAAAAATAATGGTGAATACCAAGTTCATTCTATTTATGGCAGTATCACATTACCTGTTTCTGTTGTCATGTACTGTATACTCACTGTCCACTTTAGGAACACCTGTACACCTGCACATTCATGAAGTTATCTAATCAGCCAATCATGTGGCAGCAGCACAATGCAAAAAAAAATCATGCAGATACAGGTCAAGAGCTGTAGGTAATGTTCACATCAAACATCAGAATGAAGAAAAAGTGTGATCTCTGTGACTTTGATCATGGTATGGATATTGGTACCAGATGGGCTGGTTTGAGTATTTCAGAAACTGCTGATCTCCTGGGATTTTCACATGCAGCAGTCTGTACAGTTTACACAGAATGGTGCAAAAAACAAAAAAAACACCGAGTGAGTGACAGCTCTGTGGGTGGAAATGCCTTGTTGAAAAGAGAGGTCAGAGGAAAATGGCCAGATTGGTTCGAGCTGCCAGGAAGGATGTAGTAACTCAAATAATCACTGTTTACTATTGTGGTGAGCAGAAAAGCATCTCCACATGCACAAAACCACATCTGGTTCTACTCCTTTCAGCCAAGAAGTGGAGGTTCCAGGAGTGGAACCTGATGTAGTCTTCTGCTGTTGTAGCCCATCCACCTCAAGGTTTGATGGTGTTGTGTGTTCTGAGATGCTTTTCTGCTCACCACGGTTGTAAAGAGCGCTTATTTGAGTTACTATAGACTTTCTGTCAGCTGAGACCAGTCTGGTCATTCTCCTCTGATCTCTCTCATCAACAAGATGTCTCAGCCTTCAGACCCTCCACTCACAGGCTGTTTTTTTGTTTTTCTCATCATTCTGTGGAAACGCTAGACTGTTGTGTGTGAAAACCCCAGGACATCAGCAGTATCTGAAATACTTAAACCAGCCCATCTGGCACCAACAACCATGCCACGGTTAAAGTCACAGACATCACACCTTTTCCCCATTCTGATGTTTGATGTGAACATTAACTGAAGCTCTGGACCTGTATCTGCATGCTTTTTTGCATTGTGCTGCTGCCACATGATTGGCTGATCGGATAACTGCGCAGATGTTCAAGTGTACAGGTGTTCCTAATAAAGCGGATGGTGAGTGTCCTGGTTTTTGCAGTATCAATATATTATATTTTATTTAACAGAACCTATTTAATATAAAATATTTTTTTTAATTTCCTACCTTGCCTCATCAGTGCTGCAACTCCAAACCACAAACTATTTAATAATGTGAAGTTGTTTTCCATCACATCTGATGAAGGATTGCAAGGATGAGGGTTATACCATTCATATGGTGTGAACCTGTATGGAGTTTGAATAAGAGAATCATGCACATGCAATACAAAGACATGCCCATAAAACTGAGCAATTAAATATTTTACTTTTTTCAAAGTAGAGGAACCACACACTTCATCATCATGGGACCTAATTTTATGAACTTGGTTACAGTGAGTTTCATAGGCAGATTATTTCGCACGTATTGTGATGAAACTGAACACTGAGTGATAGAGACAACTGCTACAAATGTGAATTTTCAATACACACATCCTGTAATCACTCTTTAAATAAGTGCATAATAGATCAAACTCTATCCTGAAGGTCCAATAAGAGCATATCAGCCTCACTATAATTTTAAATGAACCTAGACATAAACACGCATGCTGATACTAACTGATGAGAAAGTTAGATGTTCATTAGAAATACATGTTCTGGATTTACATTTGGATTTAGATTTTAACAAGTTTGTGTAGCCTTGCTAAATTGGTTTCGTTATTCCAAAAATTCTCTCTATAACCATAGAACGATGCACATCTGTCAGTTTTAAAACCAGGATTCGATTATTACAGAATATTTTGCTCACTCACAATAAAAAGGACAATGTAATAATTTACCATAATGTTATTACTGATATTACTTTTTAGTGACACTCTGAAATCTAAACACTGCATTGCCGAACAGCCTACAGGATACACAAAAGATATAAAAAAAATGATGAAGGATATAAAAAAAAACCTAACAATAGCAATAGTCTCAAATTAAAAACATCTTTCAATGTGAAAAACAGTACATTCTGCTTTTGTATTATTTCCTTGATAAGCTTCTAGGAATCAGTTCCTCTGATTAAGCCTGATCTTTGATTTTAAGTGTTTGGTATCAGAAAAGCAAAATGCTAAAGCTTAAGCGTGGCACAGATTTCTCAGTATACCTAGCAATGATGAAGAGCACGCAGCTGACTCCCAGACACGCCAGCAGCACGTACATCCAGATGTCTGGGGTGAGAGGGTTGAGGAAAGAGAAGACTCCTGGGTTGGTGCCATTGGGTTTACGGTACAAGATACTAATCCCCAGGGTCATAAACGGCTTAGAGAAGTCTATGACTTTCTCTCGCACATAAGTGATGGTCAAAGGTGCCACAGCCAGATCAGCTATCTGAAGAGAAAATGTACAGGTGGTCAACCATTTAGAGTAAAACAAATCCATGAATGCAAGTGACTGATGAGCTGCGTGGTGATAGGTGAGAATTTGGAAGCACTTCAAAATTCAAGGAGTTGTAGCACTAGGACCTGGAAGACTGATGAAAATTACTGTGAATCACAAGATTTTTTATAACTTTTGTCCAAGTAGAATTATATAAGTGAACAGACAATTCATCTCTTTAATATTATGTGCTTCAGATAAAAAAATCTACTTACTGCAAGTTATTTAAACAAACTAAACCACACTAAATTAATTGTCCAATTAGCCAGACCAAGAATATGTGGTTAATTACATGTCAGTTTTTGAAACTATATTATTACTGTCTGAATTATGCAGCAACATTCTGTCACATGATGCCAAAGTAATAACAAAGAAGGATATATATCGAAGCTGATTTAAATCAATTGCACAAAACTATTTCCACTGCAATGTCTGAATGAATGTCTCAACTAAGCACAAATTCTGCACCAGCCATATGTCCTTGTAAGAGGTCAAATGCTTTGGTAAATGAGACTCATTAGTGTGTGTGAGACTCACATGGTCAATGAGCTCCCTGACCATTCCGTTCCATTCCCCCTTGTCATTCTGGGCACCGTACTTGCCATCCGCCACCAGCCTGACTTCATAGCTGAATCCCAGAATGTTGGAGAGCTCCTTCAGCAGATCCAAACAGTAGCCTTCAAAGCGATCGTTCCCATAAAGCACCTTATCAGACTTCTTATACATTACATATGGGTTCTCCTGCAGATACCCAACAAAGGAAAGGAATAAAAGGAATCAGTACATTAATTACATAGTTGATGTTAATTACATAGTTATACAGTTCTGTTAGAATTCGATATTCGCCGGTAGTAGCACTTTTTTAATCTTACCAGAATTGTGGTAACAATCAGCGTTCTGTTGGCCAGCGAATCTGTGATGTTATTAGAGCTGTCCCTTTTTTCAGTCAAGTTCAGACCAGTGTATGATTTCCACACCCCAATCTATGAGTAATGCAAAATGAATACGTCTCAGGAAGAAACATGGCCAACATATTATAGGGTGGAAAAAAAAATATGGGCATGTAAAGTACTGAATGACAATTTTATAGACAACAACGGGGAATGTGGAACCAAGAGTACAAGAGGAAGGTGCCACATCTGAAGGTATATACATACACACTTATATACACACACACACACACACATATACATATATACACATACATATACACTTATATACGTGTGTATCTATTACTGAATCTCAAAGGCTTTCTTCACATTACAAGTCTTAATCCTCCATTCATTATTTGCTGACATGTAAGCTTTCTGCCTTGACGGTTCAAATTCACATTTGTAAGTGACATCTATTTGTTATCATTGTGAGCAGACCTCTGCCCTGGGCATGCGCACAATCTTGTCAAACGCACGGTCCTTCGTCATGAACAACAAAAATGCCATATGTACAAGACAGTCCATCACTGCGGTGTCAATAAAACGAATGAACTGCTGCACAAGCGTTCACTGCAAAGATCGTTCGCTCTGAAGGTTGGCTGGTAGCTTGTCAGCTGTTCATGATCACTGGAGAAGGTGAAAAAGAACAGATGTATAGAGTTTGCTAATTAGCTAAATGCAGCCATAACAGTTTATGGGTTCAGTAGAGCGTCCATTATGGTCATATTGCCAAAGATAGGATAAGCATCTTGTCTAGATGTGTATCCATATATGAAATGGCTCAAAGGTGACCTTAAAAACTTTAAGCTTTGCAATCCGCGTAACATTCGATTTGACAAAACATAGGATTTGTGTCAGCGCAACCTTGTAATGAGAATTTAGCCAAATTATTTGCTATAGTCTTCACTGAGGCTGCATTCTCTGCATTGCATCACTCAGGTTTACAGAGAATGCTCTTTGATTTCTACCATTCATAAATCCATTTACAGTTCCTTAAGTGTTCACCCCATTGAACTTTTCATATTGTGAACACATTTTAGTGCAACAATTGAGAACTGAACTGGATTTAACTGGCAAAATACTTTAATGGTGACATGAAATTTAATTAAGCAAAAAAAAGTATACAAACATACAAACACACACACACACACACACACACACACTGGAAAGTGAAGGGGTTTTATGCAGAAAAATGTTATGAAATGTAGTACACTCATCTCTTATTGTCAAGCACAACATGGACTGAAAGTTTATTAAAAAAAAAAGAGCTACTTTGTAAAATTTATGCAATTCTTTCATTGATTTCTGTTTAGATTGGGCTCTGTAATTGTAAATAAAATCAAGTCACGTCTTCATAGAACCTGTCGGTGTTGTCTTGTCATGTTGAACTGAGTTTGCAAAGTTCTAATAAATATTTTAAGCATTTTAGTAAGACACTGCAATTGCAAAAATACAACATAATATATCAAAAAAGGCATATAATTTTGGGAAAAATCATGTAATGTTTACCACCATAGTATAACTTATATTAAGTTATATTACATAATATAACTTTTCTAAAGTACTTTTCTAAATGCTTTCAGCCTTTGTGTGTCCCAATGACTCTGATTTAACAATATAAATGTCTTGAGCTATGGTTTTGTTAAATTAACCATTAATTACAATATGTTTAACATTCAATTAATCATAATGAGGAAATATTTTTTATCATATGTATTATGTAAGAACTCACATTTCTTCAACAGGCAGTTGAAACACAACCAGTTAGGTACTGGTGCTCCAGAGCGGTATTATCTTAATGAGTTTAGAGTCATATAATGGAAAAGAGGATTGCTGATTTGAATTAAAGAGCTGGATGGAATTGGGACAGCACTAATACCACTGTTTTTTTTTTGCTCTAAAAAATAATCCCACAATCCCACAACAGGAATGGGGAAAGGGTTAATGGTATTCACACAGGAATGATGCCAAATAAATAATTATTAACATTTTGTGAAGTACTGTGATACATTTGATTTACATATTGTTATTCTTGAAAAAGTTAAATAATTTAGTTTACAGAAGAAACATACTGTATCTTGTATATGTAACACAACAGGGTGGTGATAGAGTGGGACACAAGCTTGCAGAAATGGGTATGAATGGAGTTAAAGTTTTCGGGGGAAGTTGCGGGACAACTCAATAGGAGCACTCAATTTGACGATTGCAAAAAAAAAAATTAGGAAGGTGAATTTCCCTCTGAATGATGAATAAAGTGATCTATCAAATGATCTATCTATCTATCCATCTGTCTCTGTCTGTTTGACAATGTCTTTATTAATAGCACCATAAACCACTTTAAACATGGTGCCTGTCATACTGAACCGCTTCCCTCCAGAGATTTCTAGAAGCAAAAGCCTCCAAAATTTATTCAAAAATAAATTAGCAATTCTCTCCAAACATCTGCCAGTGGCTTAACTGTGTTTGTGTTGGAGCCACGTGCAGAAATATATTATTTCCTAAAAATTCAGTACTGACAAATGAGAAGGCTTTTCATTACACTGAGTACATAAAACGTAATCAGTGCCATTAATTATAACTTACATATTCAACTGTGCTTTATCCCTGTGTGAGTTCAGGGATAATCAGTGAAGGAAATTAATGAGGAAAGTTTTACATAAGATGACGACTCTGGGAAAGGGATATTTTGTTTAAGAACTGAAAACTCAAAACAGGACTACAACAAACCTTTGTCCACAATTTTGTATGACGTGGTGCACCATCATCTACATGCTTTTGAAAAGTAAGCAGATAAACAAGGTTTCCGAAATTAGATTCTCTAACAATTCCTGTCTGCATTCAGATGAATTTGAGTTTCAACTACTACTTATTAAAATGTATAAAAAGTATCATTTTAGAAAATCTGTTGTAAACAGACAAATAGACTTTTAATAATATACCACAGCAGTATTTAAGACAGAACAGACAACATACAGTCCCCTCCGAAAGTACTGGAACGACAAGGCCAAACCTTTTGTTTTTGCTATACACTGAAGATATTTGGGTTTGAGATCACCTTTTGCTTGAACCCACTCATTTTTCAAATGATCAAAAATATTGAAAAGTGACTGACAGGTGTTTCTTGTTGCCCAGGTGTGCCCTGTTAGATTGATTGTTTAAACAATTAATAGCTCTGAATGTCTACTCTTGGTTTGAGTCATGGGTTTCGCCTGTGAAGACTGCATTTGTTGTTAAAAAGGATAAGCTAACATGAAGACCAGAGAGCTGTCTATGGGAGAAAAGCAAACCATTCTGAAGCTGAGAAAAGAGAGAAAGGGAGAATCGATCAGAGCCATTGCACAAGCATTGGGCATAGCCAATACATCAGTGGAATGTCCTGAAAAAGAAAGAAACCACAGGTGTACTAACAACCAGACATGGAACAGGTCAGCCAAGGAAAACAATAGCAGTTGATGACAGAAACATTGTGAGATCTGTGAAGAAAAACCCCAAAACAACAATCATCAACAATGTCAAAAACAACATCATCAACAATACCCACAGGGCAGGGGTGAAGGTGTCACAATACACAATTCAAAGAAGACTTCGAGAGCCGAAATATAGAGGCCATACCACAAGATGCAAACCACTCATCAGCAGTAAGGCCTGGAAGGCCAGATTGGAATTCGCAAAGAAATATAGAGATGAGCCACAAAAGTTCTGGAACTAAAATTAACCTCTACCAAAGTGAAGGAAAGGCCAAAGTGTGGAGAAATAAAGGATCTGCTCATGATCCAAAACATACAAGCTTATCGGTCAAGCACGGTGGAGGTAGTGTCATGGCTTGGGCTTACATGGCTGCTTCTGGAACAGCTTCACTAATCTTTATTGATGATGTAACTCATGATGGTAGCAGCAGAATGAATTCAGAAGTCTACAGGAACATTCTGTCTGCCAATTTACAGAGAAATGCAGCAAGATAATGACCCAAAACACACTGCCAACACCAGGGGAAAAAAGTAGAAGGTTTTAGACTTGCCAAGTCAATCACCAGAACTTAAATTGAGCATGCATTTCACCTCCTGAAGAGGAGACTGAAGGGAGAAACCTCCCAAAACAAATAACTGAAAGAAGCTGTGGTACAAGCCTGGAAAAGCATCACAAAAGAAGAATGCAACAGTTTGGTGATGTCATTGGGTCAAAATATAGAGGCCATACCACAAGATGCAAACCACTCATCAGCAGTAAGACCTGGAAGGCCAGATTGGAATATATAGAGAGATATATAGAAGAAATATAGAGATGAGCCACAAATATAGAGATACTAAAATTTAGGAACTAAAATTAACCTGTGAAGGAAAGGCCAAAGTGTGGAGAAATAAAGTATCTGCTCATGAACCAAAACATGCATTGGTCATACTGTATGTGACAACTCATTGGTCAAGCATTGTGGAGGTAGCAACATGGCTTGGGCTTGCATGGCTGCTTCTGGAACGGGCTCACTAATCTTTATTGATGATGTAACTCATGATGGTAGCAGCAGAACGAATTCAGTAGTCTACAGAAACATTCGGTCTGCCAATTTACAGAGAAATGCATCCAATCTAATTGGGAGGAACTTCATCATGTAGACAATAACCCAAAACACATTGCCAGCACAACAAAGGACTTCATCAGGGGGAAAAGTGGAAGGTTTTATACTGGCCAAGTCAATTACCAGACCTTAACCCAATTGAGCATGCAGTTCACCTCCTGAAGAGGAGACTGAAGGGAGAAACCCTCCAAAACAAACAACAACAGAAAGAATCTGCAGTACAAGCCTTGGAAAAGCATCACAAAAGAAGAATGCAACAGTTTGGGGATGTCAGATGGTCGCCGGGTCGATGCAATTATTGAAGGCAAGGGATATGCAACTAAACATTGGCCTTGCCATTCCAATAATTTTGAAGGGGACTGGAAATGATTTAAATTTTTAAATCTCATATTGGAAAACCAACGTACATTAGATTAATATTACCATTCAAAAAGAAGTATACTGAATAGATTGGATCTAAACAACTCTATCAATGATCTATCAGTCTAAATACTGTTCTGTCAGAAGCTCTAAAAACATTCTTCCAGAGCTTTAACTGAGCTGCCTCACCTTTCTTGTACCTTCCTCCATAAGGCTGATGAGGTCCAAATCAAAGTCTTTCCTCAGTCCATCAGTCTTGTTAAGGACAATGCGTCCTGTCAGGCCATCCCATTGAGCCTTGGTGTCCACACAGTGAAGAAGAGACACATGCTTAGATGAGATACATAGTTAATCATTAAGTTACATCTCGGTCATCTGTGCACGACAGCGTAAGTCAGCTTTTTAGCAAGATCAAAACAAACACTTGTTCTCCCTTTTACAAAGGTCACTGGCTATTCTGATATAGCTGACCAAAAACTACATTACTAAAATGTCTGAAACCTCTCACTGTACAAGAAATTGATAGTGTGTCCTTTGTGTATGTGTGAAATTCTAATACAGTGCCTTGTACAAGTATTCACCTCCCCCTGAACATTTCCACATTTTGTAGTGTTACGCCCTGGAACTGAAAGGGACATAACTGGGATTACAAGCATCTACACAGAATAGCCTATAATACTATAATACTTCTGGGATGGAACCTTTGATGGCAGACCATCCAATATTTTGTTGAGCAAAATTATAGAAAAATAAAGTAAATTACACTTAATATTTGGTTGCATATCCCTTGTTTGCAATAAGCTGGTGACCCATTGACATCACCAAACTGTTGCATTCTTCTTTTGTGATGCTTTTCCAGGCTTGTACCACAGCTTCTTTCAGTTGTTATTTCTTTTGGGAGGTTTCTCCCTTCAGTCTCCTCTTCAGGAGGTGAAATGCATGCTCAATTTAAGTTCTGGTGATTGACTTGGCAAGTCTAAAACCTTCTACTTTTTTCCCCTGGTGTTGGCAGTGTGTTTTGGGTCATTATCTTGCTGCATTTCTCTGTAAATTGGCAGACAGAATGTTCCTGTAGACTTCTGAATTCATTCTGCTGCTACCATCATGAGTTACATCATCAATAAAGATTAGTGAAGCTGTTCCAGAAGCAGCCATGTAAGCCCAAGCCCAAGCCATGACACTACCTCCACCGCGCTTGACCGATAAGCTTGTATGTTTTGGATCATGAGCAGATACTTTGTTTCTCCGCCACTTTTTTCCATCACTGTGGTAGAGTTCAATCTTGGTTCCAGAACTCTCGTGGCTCATCTCTGTATTTCTTTGCGAATAAATATTCAGCCCTGTTGCTCTGAAACCCCTAAATTAGTTCTGTTGCAACCACTTGCTTCAGAAGTTACATAATTAGTGGAATGAAGTCCTCCTGTGTGCAATTAATATGTAACTTGATCTCTGTATAAATAAATATAAAAGGGCCCTGAGAACTGTTAGAGAACTTACATAAACAAACAGCATGAAGACAAAGGAGCTATCAAAACAAGTCCAGGACAATGTTCTGGTAAAATGTAACAACTAGGGTTTCAGATGGGGGCATCTTTTCACAGGACAGCCACAAGCTAAGCACTCTACAAAGTTGGCTTTATGGAAGAGTGTCAAGAAGAAAGCCATTACTGAAAAAAAAAAAACATAGGAAATCCCATTTGCATTTTGGAGACATGTGAAAAAGGATTTCTGGTCCAGAATCGAACTTTTTGGCCTTGGCAAGACATCGTTATTGTTCACCAAAGGTCTCTATACAATCTGACAGAATTTGAGCACTTCTGTCAAGAAAAATGTGCAGGAAAGGATCCACATGTGCAAGTGCTGATCCAAATGTGGAAAAATTCTAGGGATGGGTGCTGATTACTTATGCCAAGGCACTGTAATTCACTGTAATTCAACAATATATGAGACATTCTTAATTGCAATGCGTTTGGAATTAAATGACATTGTATTAAACAAAATTAAACATTTTGATCAGTGGTTTCACCTGCGGCCACTGGCAAGAGTACCATACTTGAGTCAGAGCAAGCCTGATATACAGATACAGGTTCTCAGACTGAATGATATAAAATACTTTGTGATTCCAATGTTAAATATTGTGATTGTGGTATATTAAAGCACATATTGTTATAAGGCTCGAGTTACTTTGTCTTATAGAAAGATGCATTAACAGTATCACTGGTTGTGAAGAGGAACAGAGGGGAGTGGAAGCTTATACATTAGTATAGACAGGCAACCCTTCTGATTTCTGCTAGCCATCCCTTTATAGACGCTGGTGCTGGCCTTCACAGAAGCAGATTTCCAACCTGTCATAACACCCAGTCATGTTCTGTCAGATCACCAGGCCATTACACTTTTTCTTCAGCCATCTCTGTGATGATCACAGTTCTACTCCCTTATCTCATTACCATTCAGTGGAGGGAAGTCCAAATCCTGTCCAGGAGGATGACAGCACTGCAGTGTGTGTGTGTGTGTGTGTGCATGTGTGTGTGTGTGTGTGTGTGTGTTTTCTCAGATCCAACACACTGGATTCAGCTCATGAAGGGTTTGATAATTAGCTGTTGAGTCAGGTTAGGGAAAAGAAAATACTACACACAGCAGTGCCCCAGGCCTCAAGGGATTTTGAGCACCCCTGCTATCAACAATAATGAGACAGAGAAAAATGCTGTCATTCAACTGGGGTGACTGGACTGGGGAACAGAAAGTGACCCTGGCCAGAATATATAGCTACCATCAACATGCGACCAAATTTGAAATTATGTAAAAACATACTACAGTCAATCACAGTTTTTATACCTGTCTCATAAAACAAAGCCTTCAAATAGTCTCAAGTATATTACTGGGATTTTTCTAAATGAGCTAAGGAGGGTATAATTCATGACCTTGCTCTTTCCAGGATACTTATTTCACAGGGCTTGTGAAATAAGAGCCCTGGTGAGGAAAGTTATATCAGCTTCAGCAGTGAAATGTGGCCTTGAAGGGCAAAGCAAAGCTGCACAGTGTAATCTGCACAGCAGTAAGCATATGCTGAAGTCTCCTGCCCTAAATCAGATCCAGTACATTAGTTCTTATTATAGTGTGTTGGATAAATTGTGGAAAACTCACAATGCACAGTTAAATGACTTAATGATGCTGTAATTGAGTTCGTTATAGGTCATTTAAGTCATCTGAGACTCAGCCAAGCTGAGTGTGTCTGTTTCTCCCTCTCTCTCCTCTTTCACCCATTTGATATGTCGCTGGCTAAAGCTTTATTGCACTCTGCCTTGACTGTATTCTCTCATTCTCTTCTCACACCCACTACTGGAGAGCCATAAGACCAATTAGGCACAAATACTGTTCTTCTGTTCTGTCCAATCCATACTCAGTTGTGAAGTATTGTTAGCCTTGGGGTCTGAGAGACTCCCATTCAAAAATGTAGCGCTCTCTGCATTTACAGAATTGTAATGTCCATTATTACTGATGGCAATCAGTCTTCATGATATAAACAAAATACTCAACTGTGATTACACAATTACATAATAATTATTTTAATTGAAATGATTTATGTTAGGTCAATTTATCAAGCACCCACAAAAAAAGATGGGATATATGGGACTGAGCAGGATAATCGCAACAAGGATTTAATGTGCAATAGAAATACTGAGAGGTCTGATACAGTAATAAGTAATAAATGATATACTGTGCTGCACTTATTTCAAACAGCCAAGTAACAAAATTTCATCTGTAAGCATACAGCTGCATTGCATTTTCAGAGTTCTGGGGCTGAATATTCAAAACTGCATTTTTGAGGCTGATGGCTATAAGCCATCTTGAAAACTTAACCTGAAATGTGTTGAAGGAGTACTCCAGCCTAAAGCACCGGGAACTCATTTAATAGTCATCTTTTGTGTGATGAATTCTCTGAGCAAAGAGTACGCACAGGCTATAAAATGGACAAGGCCAGTGATTTACGCGGCATTCAGAGTGCATCGGGACTTAAGAGGATCAAGCTACATATTTATAAAAGTCCATTTTCTGCCCCCATATTCTGGCCTGCAAAATGTCTTTGGCGTCATACATATGTCTTCGGGAGCCTTCAGGTGGAAAGAATAAAAGTGTAATACATCAAATAAACAAGGTTGGTTGTCAAAAATACTACTGATATTCCAGAACTAAAATGCAGTTATGAGATGCAAAATGATAATGGTTTGTTATTTTAAACTCTTGTGTTATATTTGCTGGTTAATTAAATGTGACATCAACTAGGGCTGTACCAGTACGTCTGTGAACTGGTATGAGTCCAGGGTGTATCCTCAAGTTTAATTCAATTTTTTAAAATAATATTTTTTTAAATAATACTTATTTAACTACAATGAAGGTCAAGAAAAATGTAATAAAACAATACTAAGCTGCATCGTCTTTTATTTTGATTATTTATGACTTTAAAAAAAAAAAAAAAAAAAAAAAAGTTCTGTTATAAGTTGTGTCTTACAAAAAAGTTGAAGGCTGGCCTTAGAAACGAGTTAAGGACCGTGACGTACTTGAGGAACGGGGCTATTTCATTCCATATCGTCAAAACACATCTTGGACTTCTCTTTCTGACACAAAGATGCCTGAGTGCCTATCAATAGTGAAAGAGCACTGAAGAGCACTAGCTTTAGAGGCCGAGTGGTGGGAGGTTTAAAGGTAGGCTGTAAAAGACAAACTGGAGAAAATAGTGGGCAATTTTAAATCTTGTTTCCAAGGAACCTGATGAGTGTTCTTGTCTTGTTGCTAAATTGTTGCACACACAGCCATGGGCTCACAGTTTTTTTGTTTTTTTTTTCTTCCATTTGTTCAGTTTCTATAGGTTTACTTTATTTACTTTGTAATATAAACAGAAGTCCTGCACAAAACAATTCAATTCAATTCAATTTTATTTGTATAGTGCTTTTAACAATGGACATTGTCACAAAGCAGTTTTACAGAAATAAATGGATTTAAAAAAATATATCTATATTCTAAATATGTGAATTTATCCCCAATGAGCAAGCCAGAGGCGACGGTGGCAAGGAAAAACTCCCTGAGGCAATATGAGGAAGAAACCTTGAGAGGAACCAGGCTCAAAAGGGAACCCATCGTCATCTGGGTGCAACGGATAGCAACAAAATGAATTCAATATACAATTGTATATTGTATATTTTGTATTGTGCTATTCTTGCATGTGGTCTATGACTAGCTAAGTATTTATTATTAAATGAGAGATCAGTCAGCTACGCAGAAGAGTGTTTATTTGCCCGCAGTCTCACAATTCTTTTTTTTTTTTTGTAAGGTGAATTTTTCGCACAATCTCAGCCCTAATATGATTATGATTTTACTCACTTCACTGAATATTGTGGATTTTCTTTTGTGCCACTTTCATTTTGTGTTCTTCTGGACCTTGCCAGCAGCAAACGTTTGTTATGAGCACTCACCTCCTTAAACAGGTTCATGAAGCGGGGTCCATAGCGCCACGGTTTGTGCCTGTGGCACTGCAGAGAGCTCACCGTCATCTGATTGGCCCGCTGTGATGCCACGGCAACCATGAACACAGCATCGTACATGAGAGCGGCTGATGTCTGCGCAGACATAAAAATGATTCCAAAATATTTCTAGAGCTCAAATTATGATCCGTCTGTCCTAAAATATGTCATGACACCTCAATATGCAATGATGTGGTTCAAAGATGACTATCAGTGAAATTGTGAGGAAGGCTTCTAAGTGCTGCCTCCAATACCTGTATATAAAGGATGGGAGAGATCAACAGTGCTCTCTGAGTGGCTAAAAGCACAGGCGGCAGCATGGCTACAATGCTGTAGGGATGGTGTTCAGCAGAGTTTGGTCATTTTTCTGCTCAAAAGTTGTTTTTGAGGTGTATTAGGTGTTAGTCAGCCCTCAAGACTGGAGCTATGTCCCTGTTAATGCGTCACCGAAAATGTGAGAGAGGAGCCTGGGGTATGGGCACAGAGGGTGATTCCAGTTGGGCCAAAATGGGGGTACTCACGGAAATTAAATGAAAACTGGTTATAATATCCTGGGATTTGTATATAGGGGTCATTCTAGTCAACAGCTTTTTAATGAGTATTTTTTAATTGTTTTCAAAGTAAATTTGTCCTCATACATATTATATGTTAAAATATTAGCAAGAAACAAGAGAATTTACTATAATTCAAGAATGAAAAGATCAAGGATCAAAGTTAAAAATCCTAAGCCTAATATGTGTAAATGTGATTGTATAGTTTAGCACCTAGATACACCAATTTAAGTATGCTGAAGTCACCATCAAATTGTAAATACGTGTCTGGAATACTGACGTATTAGTTTTCAAATTTACCCTCCTGAGTGCTGCGTCTTTTTTAAACAACCTCAACCAGCTTGACTAATTCTACCTAGTGTACAGTGCTGGCATTTCTCACATGTACATTGTATTCTGATCTTTGACCCTGAAAAGTATAGTTAATAAAAAATTAAGAAAAATCAGAGTACACATAACTATGATGAGATAAAATAAATGAATTCCATCCAAAACATATATTACAACTGTTACACCTCTAACACACGTGGTTAAAATGAAGCTTTAATGGATGGGTGACAAGTGGAATAGGTCAGTCCTTACAGTCATCATGCCACTCATCAGGCTACTTTCAGGTCTGTATGGGGCAAACTGCCATTCCGCGCTCCATTTCCGAACTACAGACGCAACGCTAGGGTTCTCCAGGTTTAGCAGACGGAAAGCAGTCATGTTTACACCACTGTATCGGTATGGCTCCAGGTCAAGTGCAAAGAGATCCTTAAAAGTAGGCAAGAAGTTTTTTTTTTAGACTGATAGAAGCTGGTGTCTCCTCTGTGAAAAACTGTGAGAGAGATAGCAGACAGGGAAACAGCACAGTACATAAAGTTTCCAGAAAAACAGGACATTTTGGTCAAAGGCCCTTCATCAGCTGTGTAAGCAAAGTGCTTCTGAGGCTGCAGGAGGTTAAAACTAGTTGACAGTTTGATTGCACAGCTAATGAAGGACTTTTGTCCTAAATGGCCTGATTCCCTGAAAAGATTGTATTATGCTGCAATTCAACTACCTCAACATTTATTACTGACTTGCGGAATTTAATAAGTGAAAATAATGTTTGTGCAGTAGAGTATTCTGAGAAACATCCTGTTTAATTTTGTAGCAGGGTTGATATACATATATGGTGTGAGGCACAAATATAAAGCATACATTCTGACTAGAAGGCCTACTTGAGATCTGCATGTGCATTTTCATTGTATTCAAAGTTTTTATCAAAACAGTCAATACTTGTAAATACTGTTTTTGCAAACTTACCAATGTAGTGAAGAAAAAATGGTAGTACTCAGTCATCATCCCCATTGACATTAGCTATACATATACAGAAAAAAACAAGAATGCACTATATCTTAAAATACTGCATAACTAGCCATATTTTAAGTGTGATAAAATAAGGTTTAAAAATAGTTAAAGAAAATAAATAAAATAAAATAAAAAAAGAGAATGAATAAAGTCACAAAAGTTTGCAGAAAAAGCCCACGTACCTTCAGCCTGACTTGGGAACATTCCACAATACAAAGACCTTAGACAATACAGAGAATTTAAGAGTCAAAGAAATGTGTTTTTTCTTTTGCACCTGTTTAAGCAGCTCAGAGGCCATTTGGTAGGAGCAGTCAAAAATGACATAGAACTCCTGCTCCTTCTTCATCTCCTTGAGAAGTGGGCGGGCGTCACTGCTCCCCGTGGGCAGCTGGCGAATACGCACCTTCATACCATTCCTGGACGGCGCTTTGATCACCTCCTGCATGCGCATTAGGCCTGTTAAAAGTGAACATAAAGGGAACTCAAATGAAGGACAAGAAAGTTAGGAGGAAAACAAACTCATTACGGGCTGGAGCAGTATGTTTTTGAGTTCCCTGGTGTGAGGATAGTGCTGCTCTGTTTCACCAAAAAAATTGTCTTATATCTATTTATCTCATTCAACATGCTTATACCTCTTTCACTTTCTTTAATCTAAAACTTCTGCTTATGAAAATGTGGGGTGGATGGGTTGTTAAAAACAAGAGAACACTTTACTGAGGCATGAAGCAAGCTTGGAAAATGAAATTTGGTTCCTTGGAACAAGTTATGCAACTATTTGGCAGTATGTTTTGGTGAATATACATGGGTATGGTGAGGTTAATCATCTACACAATCCACATTTGAAACAATTGCTTTTTCCCTTTAAGTAATGAATGGAGTCTTATACCTTAGTATTCCTTTGAACCTAATACACCAAATGAATAGATCAAATCTATGAATACACCAAATCTATAGATCAGGTGCAGAAAAGACTAGAGAGGAAATTATTATTATTATTTTTATTTATTTATTTATTTATTAATCCACCCAACAGAATACACACTAACCAACAACCAGGCTGGTAATGTCAGGTATTCCCCACTTAAGCAACCGGCAGTGCGGCAGTGCACACTTCCGGGATATATCCTTGTTTACATCGCCATATGTGTTTTTGTTTTATTTCATGTCCTGTCTCCTCCCCTGTATCATCATTGGTTGTCTCCTGAATGCGTCATGATTAGTCTCTCCTGTTTCCGTTTACCCTTTAATTAGTCTGTGTGTTTAAACCTCCCCATGTGTCTTTGTTTTTTCGCAGAATAATGCTCAGTGTTTTGCTGCCTGACTTTGCTCAGCCTTTGTTTTGTGTTTATGTATGGAGTTTTTCGATCTTGTTCCGTTCTCGTGTTGTGTTTTGGATATCCCCTCATTCTGCTGTTTGTAGATTGCCTGACCTCTGACTGTTTCCTGTTTTTTTGATTCTGACTCTTGTTTTGGATTCGTCACCACTCGCCGTTACATGGCAGGTTAAAGAAAGCTTGACTGGTTAGCCCATGGCTCATTTTATGCCAACAGTCCAATCTAAATGTGATAGATCAGAGGATTAGCTGAAATTAGATATGACCATATTATGTAGGTATGAATCATTATGTGGATTCTGGGATTTCTTACCTAAAAAAAAGTCCTAGTTTAAAGACTGATTGTTTGAGAACCAATTTCAAACATACGGTTACAAATGTGGTTATGTGTCTAAGTGAAGGATCGCTAGGGCAGTTTGATTCTGAACTAGGAGTATTCCTGTGTGCTCGTCTCCTTGCTGAGTACAAAGAGCAAAGCCATTTTGTGACCATAACCTGTTCTTTTATAAGTTTGCAGCTTCAGTGCACTATAGAATGTGCTCATTTTACTGGTAGTATGTGGAATAGCCTTTCTTGTTTCTTGGCCAATTAGAGCACAAAATAGCTTAGGCATTCAATCGTCCAATGTCCAATGGAAGACCCAGTTTTAGTTTTGCAGCCTTAATACCAACGCATAGCTCATTCACTTCTGTTGCTGGGCTGCATTCCAGTGTTATGCTCTGATCCTGAGAATGCTCCAATAGGCTTTCAGCACTCTCTGCCAGGGGTGGGCTCATTACACAAGTCTAAAGAATGAGTAGCCACTGAGAGTTTATCAGTATCTGTATGTGAGGTAGCTGTACTAAGCTCCTCCAATTTCACTTCATTTTGCACTTCGTTTTGCTACTGTTCTGCTAATAGCTCTTGCATTTGGCTCATGCCTGCTACCAACTCCAGTATTATCAGTGTATTCCAATATAGTAAAGGTTCTCACTCTTCCTATTACAGGAGGCAGAGCAGGCAAGCCTTCAGAATGTTCCTGCTGCAACAACACAGTAAAGGAGCGTAGATTTTTCTTCCCATAAGGCATACTGCTTGCTTTGCTCCTTCTATCATCAATGTCTATCATCTAAGTCCACTGGGGCCTGGCAGAAAAAAAAAACAGCCATTCTGTTCTGTTAATGCACTAATGTACCTGCTAATGTAGGCTACTGTAGAGGGTTTCAAATTTTTCTCTCTTTTTCAAGGATTTAATAAACTACAGGTTTATTCATTAAATAAATCATTAGAGCACAACAGTGATAATATAAACCTCTGCATATATACAAATATCCCTGTAAAACGCTGACCTACAATATATAGGCATATTTATCAGAATAATTACAACAGGAAGTGCTTTGCCCAGTTACATTAAAGACTGTGGATTTGACAGACGGCAAGAAAAGGTGTGATTTGGGAATACAGACAAACTTTAGTCATATAAAGTTTTCGCAATCAAGGCAATTCAAACGTAAAAGACCACAGCAGTCACATTTATTAAATGTCCAGATGATACAGTTTATATCATTATATTGCTCAGACCCATGACCTGAAGTCCCCATAACCTTTAAAAAGAATGGATGTAATAACCATACTAACAGAACACAACTCCTGAGAGGGTATATCAGGACACATGGGATAAAGTTGTCTCATAGCTAGCTACATGGAGTACAATTATTCAAGCCCGCAAAGATAAAATTGTGCTTTGTATTCAGAAGTTATACGGCGGAGAGGATGTGGCTTAACAGTACGGAATTTTATTTACTGACATAAGCAATCAGTTATTATGGGGTTCAGAGGCTTACTGACAGTAATGACTGTCAGGCTGTGGAAAGCAAATTTGCAGAAGGCATGTAATCCTTTGGTGTATGAACATCTATATTTACTGGATGACATCACTGGAGGGTGAGCATACAATTGGCCACATTCATGGGTTAAAATTAGAAATTCACAGTATGTGCTAAATATAAATGTAGTATATGGTAAATATAAGTATAAAATATAGTCTGCACAATTTCACAATGATGCCTGTAGAACACAGTGCATCTGATCGGAAATCCTACTCTGTTTTTGTATCAACTTTTGCTGATTTATACTGAGTTTGGCCTATGCTCTAATATCCTGTTAGCCCATCTATTAACCATTAGTCTGCAGTGACCTGTTAGCATGTGATTTTGACTTTCATATTCAATCATTTAATATGCATTCATTAAAGCTATCCCACTGCCCATTACTCCAAGTTCCTAGTAATTAGTTACTCTGGCAACTCACGATTTTTGATCAAACAGTTTAGAGCAGGGGCCATCAATTAGATTTGACATAGGGCCTAATTCTTGCAAACGACAAACAAGCAAAGAAACAAAAACCCTCATAAAGAATCCCGTGTGACTGCTGCTTGATGATGTCACCTATGACAAAAATGGTTAATGATAATATAACAAATGCTAATGGAAATGCATCAAAAAAACGATCATTATTTAACCTTATGTCTAACCATTACTCGCACACATTTCCTAATCAGCAGTCGGTTTTCCCTCTGTATAATCACACACTTCCTTTTAATCACCAGACCAAGTCTCCAGTGCGAGTGAGTATCACCTATATGTAGTTATTCATTCGTAGAAGTGTATTCAATACATTAGGCTTTTTTTTTTTTTTTTTTTTGCAGATTCTACACAATTTTAATGTAACTGGAAAGATGCATTGGAGGATGGGCTGGGGTCAGAGAAGACTATTTGTGCATGATCAATTATGCCAAGTGGTCTTTGTCTGCCTCTGCTTCCTTATTTTATAGTTCTATAAATGGATTTAGGTGACAGCAAGAGTTTTTAAACAATACCTAAAAAAGACTGTGCTTGAAACTGCCTCACGGTTAGTATATTCCCCACCTGCCATTATTGTTTGCTACTGCAATGAGTTTTCACACCTCACCTCACTGCTGTTCAAGAATCCTACAAGGGTTCTAGCACAAAGCAAAAGCAGCCTGGAACACTAGTCAAGTTTTTCAGAGTTTTTCTTCCTTTTCTACAGCTTTGGGTTCACTCCTCAAACCACAACTGATTGATTAATGGCACAGTTTGAACTGCACATCAATTTTTTATGCAACACAACATCAATTTTTTATGCAACACTAAATGACTTTCGGCCATAGATCTTCCCCAAACAAACATAATAACTGAGCTAACTGAAAATGATTGAAAAGCAGTAGAGCCTGCTATATCAGTCTTTCAGTTGTGGAAATCCATCAGTCCTCATGCAGTTGGGTTTCTCACTAAACCATAATGACAGAGTTTGTGCTTGAAATATGCTTTTCCACATCAAAGGAAGACCACTTATGACAGTTCAGTAGTTTCACAGTGCAAGTGATATAATTGTTAGAAAAAGAGTTACTCTAGAAAGGGGAAAGCGTGTGTAATTATACAATCCATACGAAACAGTCATAATGCTAGCATGTTCAAACCTTTTTTCTTATATTAGAATGATACTTAGTAGTTATCTGTTTTTATAATATTGCCATGTGGTTTTAAAATGCTCATTTCCTGTCTGTCATATGTACGCTATATGGCCAAAAATATGTGGACACATGACCGTCACACCCATATGTGCTTGTTGAAAGTTCTGAGTCATTGCATCATTCCTCGATCTGTGTGTATGATCTTTGTTTCTTTGTTCTCTCCTTTGAATTACCCCTCTGGATTTTGCTATGTGTCAATGTTTATGGTATTTTGACCTGTGTCTGGCTTTTGATTACTCTCTGGATCTCCCTGTTGGTACCGTCTACTCTGAAATATGTGTGTGTATTGACCCTGGCCTGTTCTTTGACTTTTGGATTGTGAATTGTTAAAATAAACCTGCATATGGATCCTAAACTTGTCTGTGAGTCCTCTATGTTCCAGGAGGCTTTGCCAGCAGAGGTGCATCATCATTGATCACCACTCATATCGCAAGGTCAGCCTTTGAGTGGTCACACTCAACACCACCACCAAATCTCCACCACAATGGATGAACTCATCCGGGCCTTGTAGAGGGAAGTCACAGGCGGCAACTCGGCAACATCACACAGCCTAATAAATACAATGGCTCTCCTAGAAAGTGCAAAGGAATTTTGATGCAATGCTCTATATGGTTTGCTAGCGCTACCTCTACTTTTCCCAGAGACATGGATAAAATCAGAAAAGTGCTCACTTTGCTCATCAGAAGAGCACCTCAGTTCTGGACACCTAGACATTCGTCAAACAATAAAGTTAGTGGAAAACAAATTCTGGTGAGTCATGATATATCCTGATTTCACAAGGTTTGTCGAGACTTGCTCAGTCTGTGTATATCCCTGTACCCCAAGACAACCCACTAGACTCCTGGAACATTTACCCATCCAGCAGCATGCTTAGTCTCACGTAACTGTAGATTTCATCACTGATCTCCCTGCTTCTCATGGCAACACGACCATACTGACTTTCAAAATCATGTCGTCTAATACCTCTGCCCAAGTTCCCCACAGCCATAGAAAGTGCAGAAGTAATCTTCAAAGAAGTGTTCAGGCATTACGGCCTGCCTGATGATATTGCATCAGGGGGTTCAATTCACCTCACAGGTATGGCAAAGCATGTAAAAGGAATTGACCAAGACCAAGAAATTGGGAGGAACATACTGCAGTAACAATTAGCAAGACTGGAGCTGCTACCTACCCTGAGCTGAATATGGCCAAAATTCACTGCTTCGCTCCTGCACTGGTCTCACCCCAATCCAATGTGTACTTGGCTACCAACCATCACTCCTTCTATGGTCAGGAGATCCCTCAATTACCCTCTGACAACGAATGGAGAAGCCAGCAAACCTACTACGGAGTGTACACTCTATGCATAGCAAAAAGCTGAATACTGCCCCAGCTGCTGGCTTAATTACAATGATTACAATGATTATGATTCTGTACATGCTTTTTCAAACACAAATGTAGCTTATAATATTCTCAGAAACCCTGTCAATTTAGCTCATGTTGGCTATCATTAACTACAGTGTGTCCCAAAAGTCTCCATACAAATGTTTTCTGAATGGCAAATTTATTTTAAATGACTTACATGCACCAGGAAAATCAACATGCAAGTATAAACATGCCTGATTTTTAAAAAAATATATAGTTAGCTTGCAAAGGAAAGATCAATGCCCAAAGACAACATCAGCACCCATTTTGTTTAAAAAAAAAAAGAAATTTGTTTAGCATTGCAAGTGCAATGGTAAAGTTACCTGCTTTTCATTATACTATGTGTTTTTCACTTTGTTGTCAAGTGTTTTTGTATTAAGCCAATGCACACAGTATGCCTTACATTTCTCCACCAAACCATGACGACACTACATGTGTGTGCCCTATCAAAGTCCCTCCTCACACTGAAACTGATTTATAACTGATTTATAACGGAGCGTTTTCTGAATGCTGAATTGATATTAAATGACTTTTATGTGCATCAGGAAACTCAACATGCAAGCATGAACAAATCGATTTTTTTTTTTTATAATTGTTAGCTTGCAAAGGAAAGATCAGTGTCCAACGACAACATCAGAACACATTTTGTAAAAGTTTATCCAAAAAACAGATTTGTTTAGCATTGCAAGTGTAATGGTAATGTTGACTACTTTTTATTATACTATGTGTTTTTCATATTGTTGTCAAGTGGTTTTGTATTAAACCAATATATATGCCTTATATTTCTCCGCCAAACTATTGGGTTGTTTATTTTTGTGCCCTATCAAAGCCCCTCCTCACACTGAATATGTAAAAATATGTAAAAACTACGGGGGAAAATCTTCCAAACCTCTCCTGGGAAAATGAAACCATGAAACATGAAAAGTGTGTAATACCAGTGTGCAGACAATCACAAACATAGTCAAAAACCGTCTCTGTGACTCACCTATGCTGTCTTCATAGACCACTGTTATAGTCTTCCACTTATAGTAAGTCACAACATCCAAAATGGCCCTGCTGATGGCGCTGTGCTCTGGATAGAGATTGATAAAGAAGGAGTCCTTGTTGTCCACAGAGGGATGTTTCCAGTGGGTCTGGATGTGTGGGACTTCTAGGGCATTACAGATGGACTGAACCGCACTGACTGAGGAACTGTGAGCAGGGCCAAACACTGCAGCAACACCTAGAGCTAACTGGTCACACACTGAGAGAGGAGGGACGTAAAGGAGGAAGAAAAATGAATACAAATTTTAAAAAGAAATAATAAAGAGAGAAGAACCAGGGAACAGAACAAAATTAAACCCAGAGAATGAGTACATATACAAGTATGAGTTGAAACAGAGTAGAATAAAAATGGAGAACGGAGGACAGAGGTGGAAAAAAAAGGAAAGACAGGAACAAATGAACTGATTAATTATTACTCTTTGTCCAGACCATAATATATCAATACAGCATGATCTGAATTCTGACCTCTTCGGGAGGCTTCAAAACTGTCAAAAAAGTTCACTCTCTGGATGTCGTAGGTCAAGGTGGTGTTTGACATTAGTGTTCTGTTGCGGTTGATACTGGTAACAGCAAATTTGAAGGCTAACTCATCCACGCTCACTGGCTCATTCTCCCGAGTTTCAAATATACCCCCTGCAAATGCAGATAAACAAAAAAAAAAAAAGGAAGAAGAGAAAAAAGACATCAAAGAACAAACCAACACATTTGCATATGTGAATGCCTATTGTCATTTTTTGCCATTTTAAATGGAAAACAATAAAACATTAAATAAAAATTATTTAAACTATAAATATAAATAATAATAAGTAATGCTATCTAAAATGCATTGTGGATAGCATTAAATAAATAAGCCATTAACTGGTCAGAACTCGTAATGGACTGAGAAGTAACACACCCGATGCTTCTGAAATGCAGAGAACTTTAATTCTTAACCAAAACAAATTCAGCATACAGAGGAGAAGGAAGTGATTTCAGTCAGTTGGCATATTGAATTATTTCCCATATCTAAAGAATAACATAAACGAAATTTTTCAAGTCATGCTAAAATAATGTAATGACATCTGTAGTAGACACTGCCAACGTTACAATATCATTTCATGAATCTCAAGTTGGCAGCATGACTGTGAACCTACCTGCTGTTGACAATTGCTCAAATTACCCACAGGAGCGGGGTTTTTTCAAAGTCATTAAAACACTATGTAAATATTTAATGAACGTTAAATATTACAGTGAGATTAAAATACATGCAACGAATTCATATAAACAAAGTAACATTCAGCAGTGCTACAGCAACACTGCTACAGCAAAAGAGCAAATAAAAAAGTGAGAAAAGCAAGAAAAGTAAGTCGGTGTCATGATCTCTCGCCCACTGGACTCAACACACAGATTGGTCTTTTAAGCCAATACATAACGCTGTCACTGGATGGATACAAATGAACTTTGGCAAGACAACATCTACATAAGATATACTTGAGTCATTGATGTATAAGGAATTTGAAATGGCAAATTTTAAAATATTTAAAAAATCTTTACCAACTGTTGAAACATTTGGAATGTGGTGTACACATGTATATGGCCAAATGTTTTTGAACATCTCATTCCAGATTTACTCCCCTCATTTGCTGGCATAAAAACCTCCACTCTTCTGGGAAGCTTTTCTGCACGATTTTGCAGAGTGGCTGTGGGGATTTGCCTATTCAGCCAAAAGAGCATTAGTGAGCTCAGGCACTGATGCTGGGTGAGGAGGCCTGGGGTGCAGACGGTGTTCCACAAGGTGTTCAGTGGGGTTGAGGTCAGGGCTCTGTGCAGGCCACTCGAGTTCTTCCACACCAACCTTGGCAAAGCATGTCTTCATGGACCTTCCTTTGTGCACATTCTGTCAGCACTGGTTTCAACCACCTTGGACTCCAGTTCCCATCAGCCCTGACAGACCACAATAGAGCACATGACCTGTCACATGCCCTCTTTTTCACTCTCACCTCAAGTTCTCAGGTTTCTTTGTGTAGTTGCTAAGCGTGAAACCATGGGTAGGTGTTGAATGTGCCACTGCCAGTCATTACTCCAAATAGCCAGTAGTCCAAATAAGCAGCAGTGTAGGCAGTGTAGGCAGTGTAGGCAGTGTAGGCGGAGTCCATGAGTTGTTGAAATATGGCCAGGGCTCCAAACAACCCAAAAGGGAGGGTGACAAATTGGTGTGAAACGACCAGTGTGGAAAAAGGCCATTTTCTTCCTCGGGATATTAGAGTCAAGTAGCTCTGCCAATATACCTTAGTCAAGTCCAGTGTCGAATAAATGTGAGCCGGACCCAACCAAGT
Source organism: Pangasius sanitwongsei (assembly GCA_037576675.1). Taxonomy (NCBI): domain Eukaryota; kingdom Metazoa; phylum Chordata; class Actinopteri; order Siluriformes; family Pangasiidae; genus Pangasius; species Pangasius sanitwongsei. The sequence continues at coordinate 10,166,399 of CM075019.1, read as the reverse complement.
GAGCAGTTCATCAATGTGTGACATTGGATATGCATCAAAATTATCTCCATGGTTTAAGGAAATTGAGGGGGTATATCTCAAACCCTAACCCTAATCCTAGCCCTCATAGTCAACGTCCTGGACCTGCCATGTGCTCTTAAAGGGCCCTTGCCACTTTGTGAGTAATTTGGAGCTCGATGTGGGTAGTAATCAATGCCGGAGTGGCTAATTGAGAGAACTGGGAGAATTCCCAGTGGGCACCAGGATTGTGATGCAATAAATTTAATATTAGCGTTATAACTTGTTGCAGCATAGGCAGCTGCACTCCGAGTGCATGCTCACATACACAAACTCGCACACACACAAAAGCTGCTGAGACAGATATCTATGGCCCACACAGTGTAGCATTGCATAATACACGCTACTCTAGCAATGACTTTTGTGCGATCATCCCAGTGCAAATAATATAATACAAATTATCTACAGAAAAAAAGTCATAGTAGATACTCTACTGCTTTAAATAATGAGAAACTTATAGCTTGACAAGCTACAATCTCTAAGTAGCCCATCTTTCCTTCATCCTCCAGCTACTTTCAGTTTAGTGTTTAGTCATTTTTAGCATCAAAGAAATATCCCCACAAAGCATTGAGGGGATATTTAGAAAAGACTGATTTGGTAGTTTAAAAATTGTAATGTGCCCATATACGCTCACTGTCCACTTTAATAGGAATACCTGTACACTTGCTCATTTATGCAGTTATTGTCATATCCACCATGGACAATTCCGCCCCAGACCACCAGAGAACACCCTCACTCATTTTTGAATTTCTTCTTTTGTTGTCTGCTCCATTTCCTTCCTTGATTGTGCTCACCTGTTTTGTGTTTCCCCAATTAGTTCCCTGTTTAAGTTCTGTATTTTTTCTCCTTAGTGGTGGAGCATTGTGTGCTTGTGCATAGTTGGTATGGTTGCCGGTATTTTATGTTATATTTGTACCGTGAGTGGTTTTTGTCTTCATGTTAAGTTTTCTTTCTTTGCCTTTTCTTGCTTTGCCTTGCCTAGCCTTCGTTTAGTTCCTTGTTTTAGTCGTTCCAGTTTTTGGGTCATTTTCCGCTCTTTGCACAAGCCCAGATCGGGGATCTCGTTGTTGCCCTCCTTCCCTGCCTTGCAGAGAATGTCGCTCCGCCTCTCTGCCCAACTGTTGACTTCACCCACCACCCCCCCACCCTGCCTGGCTGAGGACATCGCTCCACCTCCCAGTTCAGCTGAGAACCCATCTCCGCCTCCCTGTTAAGCAGAGGACGCCGCTCCGCCCCCTGCTCAGCAGTGGTTGTCGCTCCCCCCTCTGGCCTTGCCGTGGTTGTCGCTCCCCCCCGGCCTTGCCATGGTCGTTGCTCTACTTAGGGGTCCATGCCCTCCTAAGTTTGGGTGCTTCAGGAGCCATACTTTAAGGGAGGGGCTATGTCATTTCCACCATGGACAATTCCTCCCCAGACCACCAGAGGGCACCCTCACTGATTTTTTGATTTTCTTCCTCCTGTCTGTGCCATTTCCTTTCTTGAATGTCCTGTTTTGTGTTTTCCCAATTAGTTCACTATTTAAGTTCTGTGTTTTTCCTCCTTAGTGGTGGAGTATTGTATATTTGCATAGTTGGTGTGATCTCTGTGACTTTGATCGTGGCATGATTGTTGATACCAGAAGGACTGTTTGAGTCTTTCAGAAACTGCTGATCGCCTGGGAATTTCACAACAGTCTCTAGAGTTTATACAGAATGGTGAGAACAACAAAAAACATTGAGTGAGTGACAGTTCTGTGGGTGGAAACACCTTGTTGATAAGAGAGGTCAAAGGAAAATGGCTATAAGGGTATAGTAACTCATATAAGCGCTCTTCACAACTGTGGTGAGCAGAAAAGCATCTCAGCTTGCACAAACCATTGAACCTTGAGGTGGATGAGCTACAACAGCAGAAGACCACATCAGGTTCCAGTCCTGTCAGCCAAGAACAGGAATCTGAGGCTATTACTAGTGGCCTACAGGGAAAGTTTATCAATAGAGAATTGCTTAAAAAAGCTTTTTACATTTATTTTATGCCTGTTAATTTTTTTGGTTTGCATATATTTATTTATTTTGTGTTGTAGTTGGTGCATACTGTGCTTCCTCTTTAAAAATAAATAGTCAAAAGAGATTACACTGTGGATTTGCCATTATGGACATTATGTGTGTGTGTGTGTCACTCAGATGACATTCCTGGGCTGAAAATCAGTCATACTCTGGCCCTGGTAGTAATATGAACACTTGATCTTCTAGTGTGAATTCCCATAGCCAAGTGTCCCATTATACAGTCAAGATTGATGTTCTAGTGCCTGTAGCCAATTCTCCTGTGTTAATTGACCTTGTACTGAATTTAGTTTTTTATCAAATGAAGAGAACCCTGTGTAGGCTTGCGGGACCTCTCCTACTGCAAACAATAGGGGTTTGAGCCACTTATCCCAATTCCGAGCATCATCGTGAACAACCTTACGAAACATATTTTTATAAGCGTCCGATTAAATCGCTTTACCAGTCTATCTGTTTGTGGGTGGTAAACGCTGGTGCAAACCGATTTAATCCCCAAAGATTTTACCCTTCACGAAGTGTCCGTTACATAAACGTGGTACCCTGATCAATCAGAATCTCTTTCTGGATTCCGACTTGAGCACTTCCGCAATATTGCATGCCGAGATGTTTGCATAATCCACTAGCAAACACGTGTCAAACATGAGGCCCGCTGGCCTGCAGCCTTGTTTCATTTGGCTCACATAAATTTGGAAAAAATAATAGTGAAACAGCCCGCAGTAGGGCTACACATTTCCACAAGATCCAGAATTCATGGCAGAGACGTTGCAACTGCTATTGTACAGCGCGTGAACACGTCTCACAGTGCTTAACTAAAACCAACAGGTGAGTCTTTTTTTCCCACTTCTTTTTAAATACCTGAATGGTAGTTACTGTAGACTGCTGGATATACGTGCACTCCAGTTTCTACTGCGGCATAACGGTCTGAATGTGAGCTGCGTGTTGCGATGTGTGTAACACTTGAGTCTAAAAACGATACAGAAGCACGTTGTGTGCTGTGCTGGCAGTGGCTTAACCAGAATTTAATTTCAGTGGGATGAGGAAATATAGGCTACAAAATAAAATTAAGATTGTTTTCCTAATCTGTATATAAAATCTGTATATCTGTGCTTGTGCATTTCAGGAGGATGTCAGACAGCAGTAGGATTGATCACAACAATTTCCTATTTAATCATTTAAGGCACAATCTACCATCTATGAAACACCTTTATGACACTGAAAATGATTAAAATAACATTAATAACAGGGGGAAATGACACTTTATATTATAAATCCTGATCTACTTTTCCTTTGCAGTAAACTCCAGCAGGCTACTTCACCTGCTCTCACCTCCGTATCTCTGTGCTTATAGCGTAGCTATCTCACTAGTAGCTTTCAAACAGAAAGCACAGCAGCTGGCATCCAATAAAATGTGATTAAACAACGGAATGCATTCATAAAAAAATGTTTATTACAATCAGTAAAACAAAATGAAATAAATGTTATTACCTAATAGTACATACACTTTAATAGCTTCTTTTAGTTCTTCTTTTTCACAGAAACATCCTTTTGTAACCTCAGAGCCTAGATTATTGGTGTTGGTTGACAGGATATGTTAAATAAGTAAAATACAAATAGAATTCGATTACAGCCCTTCAAGGGCTTTAGCATTCAGCCAGCCGATGTTGTCCGGGCAGAATTTGAGTTTGACACCCCTGCACTAGAACCGACATAAAGCGATGCCCTCGTGCACTCCGTTCTTACGGCCCAAAGACGTCCATACCAGTTCTTTCGAAGGGAACCTTGATTAAAGGCAGTGCGTGCAATGGCGCTTTGGGGGACATTTTTGCCACAGGCCGCACACCACTTGCCAATATCATTACGAATACCTGGCCAATAGAACCGGGCCATGTGATGGTTCAGTGTTTTATCCTGACCAACTGCCCAGCCATAGCATTATGATGAGCACATGGAAAAGCATTTCTCATTCATGCATGCGGCTCTTTGGGACCAACAATCTGTCTCAGTCTCTTCCATCGTTTAAGTGTCCTGCATCACTCGATATAACCTATCCTTAATAACAGAAAAGTAAGGGTAGGACAGCGCAATGTTTAGTTGACCATCACTTACTTTCAATTGGTTGAGCCAAACTCTGAAGTACCTGTCAATTCTCAATCTGCTCCTGGAGGAGAGCCTCTTAACCTTGTTGTAACTCAGCATGCAGCTCGAGGAGTGCTTTATATTGGCTTTGCTGGATGCCGGCAAGGGTCTGGATGAGGTCGGCGCTGGGTGAGGACTCCATCACGGCGTATCTTCCTCAATCCTGGGTTTCGCCACCACTGAAAAACCTTTGGTAGATGTGTTGAGAAATGAGGACACAGGGGGCAGGCTTCGGAGAGTGCGACTTGCTGTGCCCTTTTATTTTTTTTCTCTTTTTCTTGGGTGCTTTTCAGTGCTTCCGTTCATTACGTGACAGAAGCCACACAAACACACACATGGTTTTGCCGTTGTCCTTGGCCGACCTGTTTGATGTCTGGTTGTTAGTACATATTTTTGATCACTTGAAAAATGGGTGGGTTTAAACAAAAGGTGCCATGTTCTAAGTTGTAACACATCTAGATGAAAATATCAGAAAATGAGAGCTGAAATTCTGATCTGATATTCATCTTTTGATATCAAACCCAAATGTCATCAGTGTATAGCCAAAAATAAAAAAAGAATTGGCCTTCCCATTCCAGTACTTTTGGAAGGGACTGTATATATGAGGTATATGCATATACTGCATACGTATTATGTTGTATCATGCAATTTATTTTCTTTTTTAAAGGCAAAAATATTTGCTGGACAGAAAAAAAATCTCCATCATGTCATTAGCCCACTTGAACTTATCCTTCACACAGATGTGTCATACTGTGTCAGACACACAACTGATGGGCATTTACACTGATCTTTAATAAGTAATTTGCAAATTAGCCTGCCCCACTAAAACAAATCCAATTTCTAATTTTATGAATTAGCAAAAAAAAAAAAAAAAAACCTAGTTATTAAACCTGCTCACAAGTTACTACAAATTATCCAACTGTATTCCTAATCTTGTATTAAGTATCCTAATATAAAAATTGCACTGTCCGTATCACTCCATCACCACAGAACTACAGGGAAGCTTATCAGTCTTAAGAGTATTAATCATAGGCTGAGGGAGGTGTACTGCAGAACTGAATGTAAAATGAGGATTAAAAGCAGTGAGGAATATTAGAGATTCCCTTCTCCCCAGAAAAGGACTGAAACCCAGAATGCAGCCTAAAGCTATAAACAGAGAGGTAGTCTGTGGGAAATTTACTTGTGTGATATGTGTGTGTGTTTTTCTGCGCAAACTGTGAGAGAGTTGCTGTTAAGACAAGCTGAGAAAGACAGGTGCCTCTGGGCAGAATAAAGCTCTTACTAAGTAAACAAGACAAAGAGGCGAAACCGAGAAAACAACTCTTTTCGTGACAAGAATATCAAACTCAAGTTTGTGACACAATAAATTTTACACAAATCATTAACAAAAAAAAAAAAAAAAAAGCTCCTGCAACTGTCATAGATGGAATAATTATAAACTACAATAAATTCAAAGAATATATAAAAGTTCCATACATACAGGAATTTGAAACTAAAGTATATATTAGTTCACTGAAAAAAGCATACAGTACATTTCACTGCATTACTGGAATCAGCAAACATCACAATGATAAAGAACTGATAATATCTCTTAAAACGCTCTGTAGGAAAACCACGTTCATAAAGGATGTGCTGTTTTGAACAATTGCAGCCTGCAGGGCTAGGGCGATGCTCATTGCTCGCATTGTGAGTGCGCTAATATTACATTTTCCTACAGTTTAACACCCCATAAACATGGCGGATATCATGTATAAGGAAACGTGGCAGTTCTGTGTTACTGCAACAAAAGGTGCGAATAATAACTGTTTATAGTTCTAGGACTAAATATGATGCGTGTATGTGACGCTGAGCTAGAGATAATGTATCATAATGTATGATGTTGATACTGCAATATATACTATATGGACAAACGTTTGTGGACACCTGATCATCACTCAAGCACCAATGTGTGCTTTTTGAACATCTCATTCCAGATTTAGTCTCCCCTGTTATAATAACCTCCACTCTTTTGGGAAGGCTTTCCACTAGATTTTGGAGTGTGGCTGTGGGGATTTGTGCTCATTCAGCCACAAGAGCATTAGTGAGGTCAGGCACTGATGTCGTGTGAGGAGGCCTGGTGCACAGTTGGCATTCCAGTTCATCCCGGCGGTGTTCAGTGGGGTTGAGGTCAGGGCTCTGTGCAGGTCACTCAAGTTCTTCTACTCCAAACTTGGCAAACCATGACTTCGTGGACCTCACTTTGTGCACAGGGGCATTGTCATGCTGGAACATGTTTGGGCCCCTTAGTTCCAGTAAATGGAAATCTTAGTGCTACAGCATACAAAGATGTTCTAGACTTTGTCGCAACAGTTTTGGGAAGACCCGAAAGTTTGGGTGTCCACAAGCTTTTGGCCATATAGTATATTAACAGATGGCATGATGGCATTGCCTACTCGCAGCTCCAGGATCCATGGTTCGATTCGGTTCTAAGCTCTGTGGGGAGTTTCGCATGTATTCTCGCTTGTTCTTTTCCTTGTGGGTTTCCTCGAGTTTCCGTCCAACTCCCAAAAAAACATTTCGATAAGTGGTTTGGCTGCACTGAATTGCCCCAAGGTGTGAATGAGCATTCAAAGGGGTGTGTGTGTGTGTGTGTGTTTGTATGTGTGTGTGCACGGCGCTCAGAGATGGACTGGCATCCCACCTGAGCTCAGGATTTCATTGAGAACCCTAGAGCGGTGACACTCTCGTGAGGCAGCAACACTACCCACTGTGTGGGCCCAAACAAATAATTGCTATATAAATATATTCATTTTAGGTTAATGTAGGTTTTCATGTTGGCTGCTCATCAGTGCTTGGGTGTCACTTAAAAGTAAAACAGCTAGTACTTGCATTTCCCGTCTGTTGTCAAGTGTCTTAATAATTGTCTGATGAGAAAAGAAAGATGTAAATGAGCTGATGTGACAAAACTTCTACAATATGGCTAAAAAAAAAAAAAGGTTTTACTTCTTGGTGAAAGGTAAGTTCATGCGAGATAGGCATTTGTCAAATAAAAATGACCGTGTGGTGAATATTACGTGACAGTTGAGCTGTTTCACCCTTCCTTTTTCACACAAAAGTGGCCTCAATGGATAATTCATACATAGTTTATTGCCTTGCGCAAAGGTTACATCTAGCCACTGGGAAAAATAATCACGACCAGGCAATTATGTAGGAATTGCAACAAGCCTAATTTCAACATTTTTGTTTTGATTATCATTATTTTAAAGCATGAGCACATCACAGCTCAGAAAGAGCAAGAGAAGAGCAGCCTTACAACATTGATCTATACTCACGCTGAAAAAATGAGCAGCAGACAATTAACATATCCGCAATGCATTTGATTATTGTTTTGTTCATATATATCAGAGACAGAACAAGAACTCAGCTTGGTAATCACAACAGGACTCTACGCAGACCAAATTGGGAAAGTTTTTCTTTGCCCCAGATTGGCCAACTTTCATATGAATGCTTACTGAATCGTTTCGATTGGTATATTCCATCGGTCTCCATGGAGACCAGAGAATTTATAGAGCATACCACCCACACAAACTTGGCTCTGCTGAAGTGTTCAGTGTTTAGTCTTTGAGGAAAAGACAGGCACACTGACGCACCTGCTCATTCATGCAATTTGGAAAACCATACAGATACAGGACAAGAGCTTCCGTTAATGCTCAAACATCAGAATGGGGATAAAATGTGATCTCGGTGATCTGAGAACTGCTGATGTCCAGGGATCTTTGCACACAAACAAACAAACAAACAAACAAAAAAAACATCCAATGAGCAGCAGTTTTGTGTGTGGAAATGTCTTGTTGATGAGGGAGGTCAGATGAGAATGGCCAAACTGGTTTGAGCTGACAGGAACACTATGACAACTCAAAACAACCACTCTTTACAACCATGGTGAGCAGAAAAGCACGTCAGAACACAGCACACCTTGAGGTGGATGATCTACAACACATCGGGTTCCACTCCTGACAGCCAAGGACAGGGATCTAAGGCTATAGTGGGCACAGGATCAACGACACCTGGTCTTTTTCCAATCTTCGACTGTCCAGTTTCGGTGAGCCTATACACACTGTATCACCTGACTACTGATTAACACTCTGAGAGTAGTGCTGTAATTCCACTGATATGTTTATATTAATGCGCTGGTTCTAATATTTTATCATTTCTACAGCAACAGCTCATTCACAGGGACTTTTATGGCAGATGCTCCACATAATCTGCCTAATAATAAACAGCTTTTTTTAAAAAAGTGTGTTGGTTTTAACAAAGAAAAATGGTATGGATTTGATATGGTGAGGCTTTCTGTACAGAGATGTTTATTTACCATTTATTGGAAGGAGTCTCAGGTGTCAGTGCTTTGTAATGGTCAGTAAACTTTTCCGTAGCAGGAAGGTGTTCAGGATTACTCTGCACTTTCTGGTTTCTCTGCAATTTGACAAGCTGCATTTTATTGTTTTATTAACTTCGAGAGAGATTCTGAATAGGGAACAACTTGTTTCCTTCACAATATATAAAATTAAATGTAACTAGAGCCAGTTAAAAAGCAATTTGATTGGAGGCAAACAGCTCAAGTCAAACATTTGAAACACACGAAAATGTTTCATGTTTCAAAGGAATTAAACAAAATCCAGATCAGTTAATTGTGCAACTCCCATAAATGACTGGTCTTTTATTCTGGAATAGAAAGAAAACAGAGTTAGTGGATTCCCACTGCACCTTCCACTTCTGGCTGAAGAGTTTGCCCTCAGACAGAGTGAAGGGTACAGTGGCAATCCACTGCCTCTGTTTTCTTTCTATTGGCTACAGAGTAGAAATGAGGTATAATGCTCAAACCCGTGAGTGATCAGAAAACTATTACGCAAATCAAACATTAGCCTGTTCATCTGTTTCAATTATGCTTTAGTATTTCGCTGAAATTGGTTGACAAATGCACTTTAACTGGTTGTCAAATACCATCAGGGTTATGTCATAAAGCATGAAAATGTCTACAATGCAAGGAAATTTCTGAAATCTCATCATCTTTCTTTCGCCTAACTGCTGAATACAGTTTAACAGGCTACAGAACTGTATAACGTTACGCACTCTGTTAGCAATTAGCAGTCATGCCAGTTCTCATTTATTTTGATGCTGTGGCTGTATTTTTAGGCAGGCTCAAAAAATCTCTTCTTAAACATGAATTTCTTTGCTGAAATCCATAATTTATCACATTTTAGGGCTTGACTGACTCTTAGTAAGACAAAAGAAGTCCTCTGTCTTAAAAAACTCTCATGTTAGAAAACCTACTGAATATTACAAAGCACTACCAAAATATTAAATAAACTTCTCCTAACAGAAATCATTATTTAATAATAATAATAATAATAATAATAATAATAATAATGCACTTATGCATACTCATACACATCACATTACATGAGAATGAGTAAATTATGCCTTTAGCTCAATGAAAGGAAATGTGTTTCATGGTGAGTGTAAAGCCCTATTCACACCATACACATTGCTTCAGCCCTCATTCAGTTCCATTTTAAAAATCATTTCAGCCCACACTGGCCGCGTTAGTGCCGTGTTTCCAGCTTGCGCGTGACTCTACCCTTGTTTTACACTCCGAGTCTATTTTTCACTCATGAGTGAAGCATAAACTCAAAAGAAACCCACAGTTTTTATGTACTGTGCACTTCATAATCTAACATAGTGCAACCTAGTGTAGCTGCATGCCTCGTATCACTTTTCTAGGTGAACAGTTTCGTAATTACAGCCGGCATATTACTATGGACAAAAATGAGCAGGGCAAACAAAGCTTAGCAGTGCGAGCTCTTCTTGTTTTTCAGTGCTTTGCATCCAGTCCGTTGTATTAGCACACTCTTCCCGACAGTTTGCCAGAAACGTTTGGCTCAGAACTGATAATCAAATGCTGTAGTTACCGAAACAGATTAAAGTCAAAGTGCGCTGTTGCTTGACGCAAACCTTGATGCAACATTCACGTTATAAATCCAGGACGAATCCGGGATAATACGGATTGGTAATTGTAAAAAAGCAGCTTTACAAATGAAAGGCAATTAAGAAAACAAGAAGGATAAAGAAGAATGAGGAAATAAAATATAACGTAAGAAAAGATAGACAATTGCGCAGTACGCTTGAAGCTCCTGGTGCGTCATTTATTCATAGCATAGCTACAAAAAGGTGCTCCTCCTACTTTCTGATAAAAACTTTCTAGAATAATTTAGCAATGCAGGTTAGCAGTATAACGTGCTGATGGCCAGCTGAATTATTTAATGCTCACGCTATACTAATTAGTACTCATGATTTCAAAGTTTCTCTACAGCAACTTATTGCATGATAAAGTGAGCAATTTATCTCTGCTGACTCTGTTCCCAGTCAAAGTGTTATTAATACATCACAATAAAGACATCCCAGAAGAGCTTGGCTTCTCCAATGCCAAAAGAAGGATGCCTCAAAAGCACAAGACAAAAAAAAAAAAATAGACGAAAGAAATTTCCGTCATTTCTCTTGAAATGTGACAGGACCACTTTTGCATGGAATTAGGTCGCTGGGGGTCAGTCATAAATTGAATCATTCATTGATCTTCAGTAACCACTTTATCATGGTCAGGTAGATACACCCTGGATGTGACGCTGGTCACGTTCACAGCTAGGGGCAATTAAGAGGTGGAAGGGAACCGGAGAACCCAGAGATGGTGAGAAGGTGTGAACCAGACAGTAGCCCACTACACTGTAAAAAAAATCCAACTTGCAAATTGTTAGCTCAGTTTAAACCTGTAAGTCAAGTGGACAAAGTTTTGAGCACAGTGTTGAGTTTACTTATAAAAACTATTTAACTGAATGTTGATTACTACTTTGTCCACTGAACATAAACAATTAAGTTGAGAAAACGTAATATCTTGATTTCTAAGTTCGACCGTTTGACTTCCTGTTATTGCGCATGCGCGGTCTGTCGTCCCGGTAACTTGCGCAGGGTTTCCCTCTCCAATCGCGCTGACGAAGGGAGTGGATTTCGTCGTCTGGGCGAGTGTTGTTTTAACAGTTGTAATTCCTGATTGCGTTAGCACGTTTGTTGCATGGATGTACCAAATGTAATAGACAAAATTTCAAAAATGCAATGCAAGGTGTG
>CM075019.1:10143949-10154912 GCA_037576675.1 Pangasius sanitwongsei | reverse complement strand
TTTGTTTCTATTTGTTTTACAAACACTCCAAGTTTCCTAAATAAAGTATTATGTTTAGAAATGCTGTGTTGAAAAAATCTTCACTCCATTAAAGAGCACTTGGGAATTATTTGAAAAATAATGAAATATTTCATAGGAGGCTAATAATTTTGTCTTCAACTGTATATGTATATATATCTCAGCCCCCTTACTTTCTGAGGAACTTACTTTTGGAGGAAAAGTGTAAGAGTCACAGTAATTTGGGGCTCCTGAATGGCACAACAGAAAAGCGTTGCCTCTAACGTTGGGAGATTGTGCGTTTGCATCCCAATGATGCCACAGCAATCCATGCCCAGGAGTCTAAAGAGCAAAATTGGCAGTGCTCTCTGGGTGGGAGGGATGGTATACTCTCTCCCCTGTCAATCACAGCATCACTAGCCAATCGTGGTTGTCTGTGAGTGTATGCATGCAGAAGAGGGCAGAATGCAGCATGAGCACTAGTTTAAAAAGATGCGGTTGGTTGGCCTCACGTGTCTCAGAGGCAGCAAGTGTTAGCCTTCACCCTCCCTGGCTGGTAGCTGTCGTATGATAAGGGAGAGCAGGTGGGAATTGGCAAATGACCAAAAGGGGGAGGAAAATGGGCAGGGAAAAAAAAGGGTTGTATTTATTAACATTGTGCATCTGACTTCATTTCCCCAACATCATACCTTTGATTTTTCTGTTCCACCTGTCAACAGCTTTTTAAGCAATAATACATTTGATTTGCTGAAAAAAAAAAATTGTATTAGCATGATTAAGGTCACATGGCAGTCTTCTCAGACATTGCTGGCATTTGGATGAACATACTGCACTACACATTGTGGAGAAATAGTCATTTCTTTACCTACAAGGTGGGAGTAGGATAGAAGATTAGGTGAAGGTAAGGTGAAGCTTCTGAATACTAAATACAGAAAAGAATACTCAAGTATTCAAATTGTCCAGAATCAGCCCCTACACAGTTAAAGGGTTTGAACAAAAAAAGGGACAAACATGGATGGGTTTACTAAAGAAGTGAGGACACAGCAGGGACAAAACTAGGCCACACAAGCAATATGTCAAGCCCTTTAGTCCAAATCAAGTCGAGTGTTTGGGAGAGGAGGCTCAAATCAAGCTTTGGACAGAAAAGAGGATTAATGGAGGTTGTTAAAACTGATTTGGGGATTTTCTGAATGGCACTGGCAGACGTTAGACACAGGCAAGGCTTTTCTTAGACAGCTATAAATGTCTATGTAGTCATCCAGGTCATTTTTATTTGTGAAGTAGTAGTATGTCTAGACAACTGGACTTTTTTTATTCTTTCACAAAAAAACAGTGAAAAACGAGATGCAAGGCAAACCTGCTGTACATATGGCTGTGGGCTTGCAGAAATGAGTGTTCCCACTACCATAATCTCTGGTAATCTATGGTACGATCATGGAGAAACTCACGGTGCCAAAAAATCCAAGCTACAGCAACCTTGATTTGACCATTTTTACCCACTCAGACATCAGCTGTGGCTCTTTCAAATCCATGTGACAAACAAAACTTTTTGGCTCATAACAGCAGACAAACTGAAAAATTAATACATGTTTCAAGGAGAGCAGGAAAAAAAAAAAATGATGGCAGAGCACCACCTCTGTCACCCAGTCTCAGCATAAAACCGCATGCTGGAGCTTCACAAAGCTGGAATTCATGGCAGAGCTGGAAATCAGAAACCTTCTGGTATCAAAGACCAATATGTGAAAATGAATAACTTGGTGTAAGGAGCACAAAGCCTTGACCCCTGAGCAAGAAAAAAAAGGAGTATGGTCTGATGAGTCAACTTTCATCACTTCCTACATCCTGAATGGATTTATATTTGGAGGAAACCAAACGATGCCTTCAACCCACAGTGTCAGCTGCCAACTATTAAGTTTGGTGGAAGACACACAATGGTATGCACAGCCCGTGGAAATCATCAGGTCTAATGATTGCTTTGAATCTTATGACAGCTATCAAATGTGAGACAATTTTAGAAGACAGGCAATTTCACAGGCAGGATAATAATGTTTTCATAGACTGCTAGAAACCCTGATGAAGTCACGTGCCTTCTAGGGTCTCCCCAATCACCAGATTTAAACATCACTGATAGGCTCTGGATCTATCGTGACCCTGACCAGGATAGAAGCTGAACGAATGAACTTTTATGCAAAAAGTTCAAGAGCACAGAGCACAAAGCAGATATCCACCTCCTTCATCTCCGAAAGAACTGGAAGGTTTTCTTCTTGAAGAATGGTCAAATATCCCACCACAAAACATTCAGCACTTGTATGACAGCAGTCCAAAAAGCATTAGAGATGATTGTGAGGCAAAGGGCGGCCCTAGTTACTATTAGGCCGTTGATATTAGTATATTGTTTCCATTAATGTGCCCATGCTCTGTATTTTACAGTAAAGACTATATATTTTAGCTGCTGCCATCCCACATCACAACTTAAAATAGCTGGACAATGCACACACACACACACACACACACACACACAAGCGTTGTGTTCACTAAACTCCCACAAGAGCAAAACTGCAAGTGACATCACTGGCTTGTCTTCTGCTAGTGTGAACATAGGGTCAGTTAGTACCAAACTGTGCTGACGGCTATGGAGGAAGTAGACGCATGTATTGGGACTGGGATCCTGTGAGACCAAACAAAAAAAGTTGCTGGAATTGGCCCACTGTTATATTCTCATGTGGGCGGGAGCTCCCAAAACAAAGAAAGGCCACGTTGGGAAAGTACTGGATGCTGCATAGTGCTGCTTTAGTAACTGCTTTATCCTGGCAAGGGTTGCTGTGGTTTAAATTATTCATTTGTTTATATTTTGGGAAAACAGAACCAACTAAGTTCAGTAGAAAATATTGTAGGCAGCTCCAAACAAAACTAATTGCAGTTGGGATCGGGCAAACTTTTTTGTGGAAGTGGGTTGGGATTGGTCAAACTTTATGCATGAGCAGGAGGGATTGGTAAGAATTCCTTTGGGAGTAGCCAGGAGTGACCTCTGTTTGAGAGTATAGTGTAATACGGCAATAACAGAACTGACCATGACGATTATGAAAATTCATCAATGTGGATCTTTATAGTTGATGTGGCGTTTACTTAACTAACAGCAAAAACATGAACGATGACATAGGCCTCTATTTCTGTGTACGATGTAGCACACTACTAAAGTCGTTGGTGAAAGTGGCAGTGCTGCATCTATTGTTTCTTTGCACCCTGTCTTGCTTCACGTGGGTCTGGTTTCAGCCTGTTGTTATCACACATAAAAAGAAATATTATAGTATTATAATTAAACTCAGTTTTCTTTTGATGGAAATGAGCCCAAGTAACAGACCGAATGATCTCACGTGCAACTCTGCTGCACAATATTCACTTCTCAGCACCTGAAAGTAAAGTCAAAACACTGCAGGCCCGATGCACTGACAAGCACCATAGAACGAAATCACGTTTCACAAAGACGGGACTTCAATCTATAGCATAAACAAATGTTACAACTGCGTGAAACTGTTTTCCGCTAAAAAAAAGTACAGACATGACGTGTACTGTATATGATATTCGCACACGTAGCATGTAAATGATGCACGATGATGCGCAAAACAAAAGCACGTGAAGTAGCCTAATGTCATTATTTACATATTACATAATGCTACATGGACGGAGCTCGATATGCGCGCGACTGCCTGGGAAAATCCCTCGGAAGTCATTGTGGAAAACAATTCTGGAAAACAGCCAAAAATGATGAGAATTTTTTTTTCCTGTCTAGAACATACGCTGACACCGCAACTTTTAAAACCACAAATATATTTCACCCAAACTATGTGGAAATGTTTTTATTTACTTTGTAATCTTACCTAGGCTTTCTGCATAGATTTTGGGTAAGAGGTTTGGGTAAGTTAAACAACCACAGTGCTACAAATAGGACATGTGCCTAGTTAAGTGTGCTTTCCTCACACAGTGAATATCATGCTTTGACCAAGTTGTTGGTTATGTGTCATAGTGAAATGAACATAAGCCTGATCAATTAAGATTTTAATCAGATACCAGTGTCAGAATGTCCACAACACAGAAACAGATAAGAATGCTTACATGCTACAGTATGTGGAGATGACAGGTGGAGATGTAGCAAACAATTTAAGCGCCACCTGTGAACATTTTGCTGTAAGCGACATTTACCTCAGGTGATAGGACTAGAGAAATTGATGTGGATGATAATGTGTGCTGATATTCAAAGTGATTACACATTTCCCACTGTAAGTGTATAGTTCATTGATAAAATGTTTAACATATTTACCTTAAAATCGCACTTGATGCTGGATGATTTTCACAATTCATTTGGTTAATGTGAATTACTGTTTTAACGTGATTTTCAAATGTGATAATCGGGTTTACATATCTCAAATTTTATTTTAAATGAAAATGATTTTCAAATAATATGAATGAAAAACACAGCCTTCGTAACTTGAAAAACGCAGTCTGCCACAGACCTATGCTCCACCCTCAAGCAGTCACACACGTAGAGAAAAAAAAGGATGGAGATGGAGACTTCGCAGCGAAATGAGCTCGTATCGAAGAAAGGTGGAAACATCACTTCAGTGATATGGAACTGGTATGGATCTGAAAAGTCAGATGTTGAACAAATTCATGTAAAGTGTAAATTGCGTCTAAGGTCAGTTGCAACTAAATGTGCACAACAAATTTATTCCAGCATGTACGACACAAACACCTGGTGGAATGGGAACAATGTGTGAAACAAAGGGATGGAAATACAAGCTGCCCTCCTACATCCAAAGCTGTCGCTATAAGACAACATTAGCTGCATCATTTTCGAGTGCTGTGATGTACGACAAAAAGAGCCCTCGGTGGAAAGAGATTACTGTTGCCGTGGCATTTCATATTCTGAAAGACATGGTTCCCATTTAGTCTTTCGAGAGAGAAGGGTCCGTTAAGTTGCCGCAAACAGATGACCCCAGGGATGAGCTGCCTAGCTGCAAACACTTTGCTGATATAGCATTGCCGTGTCTGTATACTGCTACACGTGAAAGAGTGGCGAGTAAGTTGGAGAGAGCACTGTTTTATGCTACCATGACAGACCTTTGGAGCAGCCATACTGCCCAGCCCTACATGAGTTTAACAGTTCACTACATCAGCGAAGACTGGACACTGCAAAGTGTTTGCGTCCAGACATGCTACTTCCCTGATGACCACACTGGCACAAGTAATAAGCCAAGGGCTTAAAGATGGCTTGGCATCTTGGAAGTTTAAGGAAAACAGACAAGTCTGCATGACTGGCATTGGAAGTAACATGATCAAAAGCTTTGAAGCCGAACGAGTGGAGTCATCTCCAGTGCTTCAGACAGAGACTCCACAATGCCATTGGTAAGTTATAGTTCATTTATGTATGACGTTGAATTTCACAGAAAAAAAAAAAAGATTTGAATTGGAATTTATTTCAACTATTTAAATATAAATCAGCTTCAGTAATTGTGTGTGTGTGTGTGAGAGAGAGAGAGAGAGAGCGAGCTCTTTTTGGTGTTTTTCATATGCATTAACAAAACAGTGTTTGTTGGATTTTTTGTCCAAAAAAAGCTGTTTGAAAATGATAGACTGTTATGAAGTATGATTATAATCTTTTTTGACATTAAACTGTTTTTTTCCCCCTTTTTTTAAAAAAAAAAGTTGTGAGTGCCTTTTCCTTCAGCTGGAAGAGAAGAAGAAATTTGGCTTCAGCTCAGGCTGAGCTTGGCCTACCCACTCATCAGCTCATTACTGAGTCCCCGACCAGGTGGGATTCCAGACAAAAAAAAAGATACACAGGGTTTTGGAGCAGGAGAACGCCATAGCCCGGGTTCTGAGCTCAGATAAGACGTCTCGGCAGCTAGTACCTACGTGGCAAGACATAGGTGTCTTCGAGTCAGTGAATAAAGCTGAATAAAGTCCGCTACAAGAGTTCTCTGATGCATTGTCAGGTGTAGAGTATGGGAGTGTGTCCTACCTCAGACCTGTGCTCCATCTCTCCAACAGCATTCTACAATCAAAGGAGGATGAAACTGAGCTCACAAAACACACCAAATGCCCCACACTTCAGTACCTCAACAGTAAATACAGTGGCACTGCCACAGACGAACTCCTGTCTATTGCCTCTCTCATGGATCCAGACATCTTACACAGAACAAGAGAAGGTGGAGGGGATCAAACGGTGAGCGCTTACAGAGCTGATATCACTCCTAACTGACAAAAATACAAAATCAGCCTGACACAACTGTTAAGATACAAGCAGCAAGCAAACAACCATGCAACCAACAAGATGAAGCAGAAGTCATTAGCAAGCTTTGTGAAGAAGACTGTGCCATCACCATCTACTCCCCAGTCACAAGAGGACAAAATCAAGGCTGAGCTGACAGTTTACATGATGTCCCCTGACACAGGCCCACTCCATTGGTGGAAACTGCACGAAACAGGCTTCCCCAAACTAAGCAACCTTGCAAAGAAACACCTCTGTATATCTGCAACCAGTGCCCCTTTCTGAGCAGGTTTTCAGTAAGGCTGGGAACATTGGTACCCATCAGAGGGCATCCCTCAATCCTGATACGCCAGATAGGCTTGTGTTTCTTTCAAGAAACCTGTAAAGAACTGCCTTATGTGTGTCTGGTTTTTATATGTTGCACTTTTCCTTAACTGAATTGTAAGGAGGTCCTTGTTCAAAGTGCTCCTTGTTGAAAGTGAGAGTTGCTTGCTAGTCTTGAAAGGATATAGCCTCCACTCTTCTGGGAAGGTTTTCCACTAGATTTTGGAGCGTGGCTGTGGGGATTTGTGCCCATTCAGCCACAAGAGCATTAGTGAGGTCAGGCATTGATGTTGAGTGAGGAGGCCTGGGATGCAGTCAATGTTCCCATTCATCTCAAAGGTGTTCAGTGGTGTTAAGGTCAGGGTTTTGTGCAGGACACTCGAGGTCTTCTTGGAGGTTGCTTTGTGCACAGGGGCACGGTCAGGCTCAAACAGGTTTTGGGGCCCTTAGTTCCAATGAAGGGAAATGGTAATGCTACAGCGTACAGAGACATCCTATACAATTATGTGCTTTCAACTTTGTAGCAACAGTTTGGGGAAGACTTTGCATATGGGTGTGATGGTCAGGCGTCCACATACTTTTGGCCATATAGTGTATAATAATTACAAAATATTAGCTATAATTTGTATATCGTATTTATTGCATATTCATTTAACTGTAATAAATAGTAGTTGCTTTTAGACAACCAGTGTGTTGGTGTGTCTCATTAGAATTGGAGTGGAATCTTTATATGATTTTTTCTCCCGTTTAACTGCAAATATTTAGTTTTCACTTTTTTGGATAGCGAGATTGAAAATGCTGGTTGAGATACATGCAAAACACAAACTTATTTCTGTTCAGGAAAACCCATAGTTTTCAGCACTAGAAAAATGACAAAATTTGACTATGTGAAGGGTCAAACATTTATATGATAGTAATATGTAGTATAGTAGGATAGAAATGGCATTTAGTAGTTTAAAGAGATCAGTTACGTTTATTCATTCATCTTCCTTAACTGCATTATCCTGGTCAGGTTTAGGATTCACCACAACCCTATCCTGGGAACAATAGACGCGAGGTAGGAACACACATTGGATGGGACACCAGTCCATTGCAGGGCACCACACACACACACACACACACACACACCCCTATGGAATGGAAAATCTAGAGTAGTCAGTCCACGTACTAGCATGTTTTTAGGAGGAAGCTGAAGAAGCCAGAGGAAACCTGTGTGGACAACATGGGACACTTCGCACAGACAGTAATCTGAGCCCAAGATCGATCCATGGACCACAGAGCTGTGAGGTGGCAATGCTACGCGCCGCACCACCATACTATATGCTCAGTTAGCTTTAGCCTGTTTAATGTTAAATTAACAATAAGGTAATGTCTACCCCTGGGCTCCTGATTTAGAACAGTTTAGAAGTTTACTTCTGATGCTGTGTTAATTTGACGTCACTTGCTGAGCTCAGACTTGAGGAGAGTTTCGTAGTAGGCATTTTCTTTATTTTGAGGTTAGAAGATTACAAAATTACGGACGTTACAACCTTTAGTTGAATGCAGCATTACTTTTTTCAGAGGAGGAACTGTAGCCTGATGAAGTTTAAATGTTTATTACAGCTCACACAATAAGCGGTGGGCTGTTGTATGACGAATAGTCTCCTTTATTATGTGGTCTGTTGAATGTATTGTTGTGCCACAAAACAGCGCACTCCCTGTGCCGGTCCCGGTTGCATCAGGAAGGGCATCTGGCATAAAAACTGTGCCAAATCAAAATATGCGGACCAACGATCCAAGGTGGTGACCCCTAACAGAAGCAGCCGAAAGAAGAAGAACAACATTGTACCAGCCCTACTACTTTTCCCTGAAAAGAGATCTGGCAACAATGCATGGCAAACCAAACACAGCAGTCTCAGGTCAGCGAGTCAGGCGAGGATCAATAATCCGGCTATTTGGCTTGTACATCATGTTAGAGAAGAATTTAAATGAGAAAGGCTTTATGAATAGTTATTTCGCCTCAAGAAATTTCTGATTTAGTTTACATCCATAACACTGATATTATTAACAATAGGTCATTCAAACCATATCTGTATTTTTAATGGTATTAATGGGTGTGAATGAACTCTAGGTAACTATGGACATATGTTTTTTGCAGAATAAGTCTCTACTTTGACACCAACAAAGACTACTCTTAAAAGTTTAGGTCCAGAGAGCATGTTAATCTCTTTAGGATGTATAAAAGCTCTACAAAAACACTTGTTTTTCTCACAACTCACATATTAACTTTCTGAGCAGAAACAGGTTCAGAGAAAAACACACTTTCCAGAGACCTGCTAATAAAGATTTGTAATAATATAATATTTATAATAAAGAAGTTAACATTAACCAAAGAACAAAGAACACCTGCCGATGTCTGAACACAAAAACAAAGGTTCACACACACACACACACACACACACCATTCTGTCCTGACACATACCGATTCGGAGGACCTGGTGCTCACTGAGACACAACTTGAGCAGGACGCAGAAGAGCGAGAGCAGCAGCCTGGCTCGTTCCTCCATGACTCCGGGATGGAAACTGACCTGGTAGCGTCTAGTGAAGACGCTGCCGAGTCCAATTCACTCGCATATCCGCTTCCCCGCTCTTTCCCCCGCTTCCTTTCATATAGGACCTCAGTGACAACTGACAACACCAAGCCCTGTGCTCCGACTCGAGCGAGAAAAACTAGGACATCGTTGTTTTGCCTGCTGTCTGTTTGCTGAGCTTAGTTTCCAAATCTCAGCTGTCAGTTGTACGTTAACAACACCTGTGCTGAAGCGCGCGTGCATCGTGCAGCGTTCACAACAACATGTTTAAACATGTTTAAACCCAGCGTGGGTCCATGAAGCACAGACTTTATATATAAATAAAAACTTTATATATATACACACACACACATACACACACACACACACACACACACGTATATATTATTTATATTTTAAATTAAATTTAAATTCCATGTTTTACTGTGGTTTTGCTCTTATTGTGTTAGATAATTCACAATTCAGCTTTATATAGTTAATATACTGTGCCTGCATTTTTATGTCTGTGCTTCTGTTTTGCATGTTTCAGTTAGTGTTTTCAATGGTGTTTCTTTTTTATGTTTTTAACCTGATTTTAATAATTTTGTCATTTCAATTCTATATTTTGGTTTTAGGGTGACTCTAGGTAACATTCTGTCCAGGGACTACAAATAAAAACAAACAAACAAAAAAAAAAAACAGCCTTTGTCTAACTCCGGAGCATTTACAGTAATGTTTATGAATGTATTAATATGTCCCTGTTAAATAAGCCAATAAATAAACAAATAAAATATTATAACTTTATATTATTGTATAGCTATGTTATATTTGTGGAAATCTCAACCCACAATTATCAAAGCTATTATATCTTTCATTAAAGGTGTTTATAGTTCACTACGTTACAGCTGTGACATTCGTATAGAAGCTATATAGAGGAATGACAATAAAATGCTCTTGACTTAGCTTTGACAGCAACAACTCAAAAACAACCAGGCCTAAAATGAATGTAAACAATCTAATAACACAATAGTTTTGATAAAAATGTGTTCTGAGAGTGGAAATTCTCATCCTCCAAAGTTTGAGAAGCCCTGCCTTAAACGCATGCTGAGACTTTTTTTGGACAGATTGTGAAAACACAGCATGCTCTGGGGTACAACTGTAAAATTAGTACTGACACGTTTTCACATACTGACCAAAAAAAAAAAAAAAAAAAAAAAAAAAAAGGTTATCAGATAAGATCAGATCTGATCTGATCTAAAAATAAATAAATAAATAAAAAAAGCTGAGCCATAAATCATGTAAAAAAGAAAGTCAATTTCAGAGACTGGCATTAAATTTGATCATAATAATTATTAGCAATAATATTGTGATATTGTATACTAAGTAAGTGTGTGTATACTACTACTGCTACTAGTTATTGTTGTTGTTGTTGTTGTTGTTTTGTTATCAATGCTGTTGCTGTTAATAGATTATCAGCATTCATGAATGACATAGCATTAGCTGAATGACAAACAATTAAATTAGACAGCTCTTTTAATTTCATCTAGCTTGGGCCCTCATTTTTGATGTTTTGGCTGAAATTTCGGAGAGGACTTACTTTGCAGAGTGACAGCTAACTCCTAGAAGATATCAAGATGAGCTAAATGGACCACTTTTTACTGTGGGGTGGAGAATGGCGCCATCTAGTGAATATTTACAATATGGACATATATTTTTCAACCACAGGTCAGCGTAATCTATTCTTATAAATATACATACACTATATTGCCAAAAGTTTTGGGACACCCCTCCAAATCATTGAATTCAGGTGTTCCAATCACTTCCA
>CM075019.1:10132163-10143849 GCA_037576675.1 Pangasius sanitwongsei | reverse complement strand
GCTGCAAAGGGTGGGCCAACTCCATATTAAACCCTACGGATTAAGAATGGGATGTCATTAAAGTTCATGTGCATGTAGAGGCAGACGTCCCAAAACTTTTGGCAATATTCTTGTATAAATATGAGTTTCTCTAAAACTGACACACCTGATAAACCTGATTTTACTCATCAGTTTATTATCATTGTTTACTTAGGGTGTTCCGAACAAGGTAACTACCTAACTGAACTAAAGCCTGATTAGAAAAGCCAAACACAATGTGGTAGACCCTCTTGCACCAACCTACATGCCCTAACATCAGACCTGGTAATCATCAACCCAAACATCAGCCACTTGGCTATAAAGTACTACTCCTATCAGGTCAAGCACATTTATTTATATCATTTATGGGTTCCGTTGTACTTTGTTAAGCTGCAGGAGTAAAACTCTACCGAATTTTATTATATTCAAACGCAGCAGAGGTACAATTGATTAATTCTGATTGGAGCATTCACCATGAACTGAACCGAAATTTAATGAACCACAGGAAGAGCTATTCGAACTGTTTCAAGACCTCTGCTTCAAGTACAAGGGTTCAGAATCAATGTTTAACTGACTTGCATGTTTCTACCATCACAAGTTGTTCTTTTTATCTAAGGACTTCTTTCTTTCTTTCTTTCTTTCTTTTTATTCCTGTATCCTTCTATTTAATGCCATTCAGTCCTTTTTACATTAAAGTGGCTATATTGTATTATTTTCATTGCTTGTGTCAATACGTTTTAAATAAATTGTTTTATCTATTTCTCAATAGCTCTAGGCCATTTTGCAGACCTGCAGCATTCATTAATATTCAGTTTTGACACACAAAGATTACAAAATACAGCTGCTAATTCCTGCCCATACATGAACATTTCACACACACCACTTATGAACACCTCACACATAACACTATGAAAAAGAAGCTGTTAACTGTGTTTTAACTGAAGTTTTAAGAGACAGAAGTTGCACTGTCTTTCTTTCTTTCTTTCTTTCTTTCTCATTTCTTAATCAGGCAAGTTGTTTTACTTTGCATTCAACAATAATGGACTCCATACTCAAGTAATCCATATTTAAAATGCCAATATAAATAAAGAAGTTTTATTTAAGAAGCACAATAATAATAGTTCACAAAACTATGAGCATACATTTTCAAAAATGCACAATGTAAAAGTTGAGGAATATTTACAGTTTGTTTTTTTACAACACATCTCAGCCAAAAGGTTTCATAACCGCATATGCAGTGAATGATTGCATTTCACATCGTCCACATTAATTTTAAAAATATAACTTCTCTTTCAGTAATATGCTATGTCCACCATGATCTCAATAACCATTGTATAAAATACAACAAAAGGTCCAAATTCATCAAAGCCTTATATTTCACATGATTAAATTCAAAGTCACTGCTTTCAAACAGTTCAAGTGTAGTTCACTATATTACAAGTGTGACTGGTGATGTTATATCATACAGTGTGTCTGTGTTGACTTTGAGTGGGGATGTAATTCAGTAGTATACCATATAAAGCAGAAACTGTGATGAGTTTGGTAGCACGTTATTGCAGTGTGCAGGGCTAAAAGATCAGGGCATTACACCTTCCCAAAACAACTGTGATAGAAAATTCAAGTACAGCAGGATCCATAATAATAATTTAGAACATCCCTTCAGTGAATAGGGCTAGGTAATACTGGACTGGAGGGTATACTGTAAAACCAATAGGCAAGGAAGGAACAAGGATGTCGCTGAGAAATGCTAAATAGTAAACAGTGACTTTCAGAGGAACGTAATGGCAAAATTATGCTTTTGTGCTCGGGACAAAGTGGTCTGTGTGGTGCTGTTGAGTAAGATAAGGCTTGAGTTTAGCCAAGGGTCCCTGGACATCACGAACACACACAGCCCTTGAGTATAGAACGGCGGTCAAAAGCTATAAAAACAGGACAGACCCACGTTCCTAGCATTTTTACAAAAATAATTATTTTGGCAACGAGGTTTGGAAAGGAAGTGTAGCTGCCTACAGGATATGAGTGCACATCATGCAGCATGTCAGTATGTGTAGGATCTATAGACATGTGATTGTGCAGTAGGTCCCAGATGAACGCTTATGTGAAGTCCATATCACTGTGAGATCCCATCCAGATGTTTTTTTAGCATCTTAAGTCAGTTCATACAGTTCCGATGCACTGCTTAAGAATCTAAGGGCGTGGACGTAGTGTCACTACATCCAAACGTTGTGTGAAGGGATTTGAACAGCCACTGATACCGACCCACACTGCTTCTTTAAACTTATTGTCAAATGTATTTACACCTGCAACAGTGTTGACGTTGACATTTTGTCTGACAGTAAGCTTTATCTATGGATAGAAAACTGGCTCACTTGTCTGTATGCACCTATGTCTTCACTCCCTTGTACTTTCACCATTGACTTCAGAAGATATCAGTGCCACAGCCACTGTTAAAATCATCTCTGCGCACCCAGATAACCTCCACCTCCTTCTGAGCCACATCGCCCTCTACAGCACACTGCTTGCGTAGCGGGGTCAACCTTAGTTGGCCAAGGGAATTTTCTGGGAGCCTGGTCTCTGAACCTCTGTTGGAAGCACTGTCTTCCTCCTTTTTGTCCTCCTCCTTCTGCTCCTCCTCTACTTCAGCAATAAGAGCTTCAAAAGACTCTTCCAAGCTGGGCTCAGCTGAGGAACCCTTGACAGACTCGCAGTATTCATCATCATCGCTGAGGATGTCTGTCTCCTTTACGTCCGTCTGTCTGTCATACAGCTGCAGGTCAAACTGCTCCTCCACCCAGTGATTGGTGTCTCCATCAGCCTGGTGATTATTCTGGGATGGCAAGGGATGATGTCTCTGAGAAAAATCTGCGGAGTCTTGGCTGGAGCAGTTGTCAAAAACAATGTCGGTGTTGATGGTGAAGCGGTTGCGTACAAGTCTTTTCCGGCTGAGGTTTCCAGGTGGAGCTGAAACTGAATGAAGAAGTGAAATACTGTCAGACAGTTGCACTGAAGTTTCTTGGGCTGATAAGTAGAAGAAAGGAGATGGAGGTTTACCTGCTCTGTTCATGGGCCTGACTCCTTTCAGTGCAAAAAAGCGTTTCCCTCCAAATGGAATGTACTGCTGATTAAGAGGCAAACTCTCAGTCTTTAACAGCTGCCGACGCTGTTTGTCCCTTAAGACAGAGTGCACTGTTTTCAGGAAGTCCCTCTTACTTTCAGAGGAGCTGGGACAGAAAATAGAAGGGGTCAATACATGTTTGTTTTTTTTTTGTATAGATGTCACAGCTGGTATTAATGTCCTGGGCCATATAATAATATATGTAGCCCATAATGATCTTACCATGCAAATAACTATGTGAAACAATGTGCTTTAAGTTTTATGCTCAAGATTAACTAATTATTACAGATTAACTAACTATCAAGATTAAGAACCACTCACAATTATTGGATATTTCTGGAAAAAAAAAACATAATCACTGTTTTTCACTGTAATTAGGAATGCCTTTCAAAGAGCAAAAGACATAACTGTGATGTTTATTGCCTTTTTTGGCATCCACATCAAATTATGTGCCTTTAATAAATGTCTTAAGGAAGATTATTTTGGATTTTTGTGGAACCAAGTGCAACAGCACCACCAATGGTCATAAGAAGAACACACAGAGTGGTATGAAGAAGTGAGTCTGGGGATGATTCTTTCTAGATTCATGCACCCTGTGACAGTGACAGTCATATTAGGTGATAGCACAGAGTGAAATGCCCCTGTATATATTATATATAGATTTTAGCTATCTAATATCACGCCTAGCTGTCACTGCTAGTACTATTAATCACCTACTAGTCATGTACTAGTAAACCCATATATGAGGTCACATGGTTGGGGACTTACCTGCAGCATAGATGGAAAGACCTCTCTGGCCTCCCTTCAGACTCTGATCTTGTGTGGACTATCTCGCACACTGCTGTTCCATCTGAATCTTCACAAACATAGACAAATAACTACAGTTGTTTACTGACTTCAATAGATTACCTACTGTAAACACAGAAACACCACATGCAAATCACAGGACACGATTTGATCAGATACATAAGGCATCATCTGTCAGAAAGTAACAGACTTCGAGGCTAATTTTGTAGACTGCAAGGACTCGAGAGATGCCTGAAATACATTAAACATTCTCAGGCTACTGAACTTCAGTGCAATAAGTTAAAAGATAAAAGGCAGAGCCTGGAGCCAATACTTCCCCATTTACTGAATAACATGCACTGCGATCCTGTCATGACCTTGCAAAAATGAAGTACATGAGGTATTTACCATCTGCTGAAAGAAGGAGTGAATGTAAAGGCAATTGGATGCCTTTAATAATAGAATATGTTATATCTTTAGGAAATGGGATGGAATAGTCATCTCTATATGCCTCTAATTACACATAGGATAGTCAAATCTTCAAATGAAAAATGTTCGAATAAGGTTTGCAAGCCTGATTAATGGCCATATAATCACAGATACAGTGGTAGACAAGCTTGTGTTTTATGTTTCAAGCTCACATAGCATCTTCATTTAGCATCAAACTGTCAGAATAATTGATTTTCCAAGCTATTTTTCAAGTATCAGAATTTCTCTGCCTTTGTGGTGGAATGAAAGAAACAGAGTAGAGAGACTCACTGGCAGTATTGCGGACATGGAGGGCATCTGAAGGAATCATGTGCCTGAATCGAAAAGGGTCTCTCTCATCCGAAACAAAGCCTCTGTGAGATGTTCCCTAGAAGAAGAGAATGAAAAAGAAGAAAGAGAGAAATAAGAAGGAACGATCGGAACCACTGATGAAGACTGGAGTGCCAGAACAATTCATAGAGTCACAAGCAGGTAAGAGAATAAATGACAAATTAGGTATCACGGCATCAGACTTTTGTCACATGCCATATAAAGCTTT
The DNA here is from genome assembly GCA_037576675.1 of Pangasius sanitwongsei. Classification (NCBI taxonomy): domain Eukaryota; kingdom Metazoa; phylum Chordata; class Actinopteri; order Siluriformes; family Pangasiidae; genus Pangasius; species Pangasius sanitwongsei. Next base: position 10,138,903 of record CM075019.1, on the reverse strand, counting down.
GAAGATCAGCTAAATTTAGGGTCCAGTCCAAAATTATTATTATATTATTAAAATTTCCTACTCTTACAAATCTTTCCTACAAATTGGAGAAATATCTTGCTTTTCCTTTAAAAGTGGAAAAAAATCATTTATACATAGTTATACTGTATTAAAACAGCTTCCCCATACATTTAAGCTCAATATAGTATGAGCTCAATGTATGTTTTTATTTTTAAATATTATTTTTTTGCACATTTTAAGAAAGTGTGCCAAAGTGTGCAGTTAGTAAGGTCTTGGGAGTCTATAGCTGTTTTGACAACTAACGGGAACTTTAAGCTTCACTCCATTTAAAGAGCTTATCGTCGCTGACATTTTTATTGCAGAGGTACACAAAAAAGGGCACAAAGAGACAACTGTAGATGCATTAACAGTAATCATGCTGTCAGGACCAGACTTGTACTGCCCACGCTGTAATTCTCTTAATGCATAATAAAAGAAAAAAGGGGGCAACAAGAGCACTCACAATTTTCTTCTTCTGCTTGGAGCAATCTTTGTACACGAAAACGATGGCTGTCTTGAAAACTGAAGAAGAAAAGCAGAGAGAAAGGCATTAGACCCAGGAATTTAAAAAAGCACGTCGGAATTGAATAGAATCCTTCAGCACAGATGGTTGACCAAATGGCTCTTGGGGCTCCATGTTCTTTTTAATCATCCTTTTAGTTTAGCATTTAAAAGGGAAATCTTCCCCAATATAATGACCCAGGATAACGAGTAACCCACATCTGTGGGAGAATCAACTTTAATATCATCTGAGTATTTCTCCTTCTTTCTTTTCAAATTTCTCGATCTAAAAAAGTCTGTAAAGTCTAATAAAATCAATATCAATGTGCATAGCACCAACTATATTTTCAGATGCAGCCATGGGCAGTGGTGTATGGTAACAAAGTAGAAATACTTTGCTACTGCACTTACATACCCCTATGTTCCGAGAATAGTTATTACCCCACTATAAATATTCTGTTGACCGTAGCTTTAACTTCAGTGCATGTTCAAAAGCAAATGGCTATTTTAACTTCATTACTTTTCCTATTTGGGTATTTTTTTAAATTTTCATTCCATTGTTATTTTTTCATCTACAGCAGCTTATATCCAAGGACTCAAACAAACAGAACAGTAAACTGATGCTAGCTAACAGATGATAATATTCAATTTGTTATTAGATAGCTACCAAATCCACAATAACTATAAATATGATCAATAAAAAGACCATTTTTTTTGTTTTTGTACAAATAAAACTATGTGATTGTTGAAGCTAAAATTGGCCATAGATACACATAATTCTGTTAACATGCTTGTTTGATGTACATATGTTTATATTTTAATATATTTATATTTTAAGCTAAATTCAATTTATTAACTAACTGTTAATTACAAATTCATGTTTTGGTTCATGTTAGTCAGCTAGCTAGCTAAAGTGTTGGTAAGGTAGCTAACATTAATGCTAGGTGAATGCTTGAGTAAAGCTGTGTAAACTGTAGTTATATAATTGTATGCTAACATACTGTAATTACTTCAGCTAAACGGTCGGTACACTTGGGCAATGCTAAATTGATGCTAAATTAATGCTAACCCCCCAGCTGTAACAATGACAACATCTCTATGTTCAGAGAGTGTCTTTATACAGCTGACTATCCTGTCATTATGTCTAACAGCCGGTAAAAGTAGACTGACAACAGAAATATAGGTCATTGGTGTTGTTCTTTAAAACTTAATACTTGAGGAGTTTCTTTATGGGTTGCTTTAACTTTTACAGTAAAAGTCATTTTGCAGAACGGTATCTTTGCTTTCACTTGAGCCTGACTGATGGATTCTTTACACAACACTGGCCATGGGACAGTAAGTGCAGAGATCAGGTAATGAATAAGAGAAAAGGTGCTATTCCAGGAAGCAGCGTACCACTTTTTCCATTCTCCCTTCAAAACACACATAGACATCAACACACACAGATGCACACTTACCAAAGGCAGCGAGCTCTGGGTCTTTCTTTCCCTTCATCAGAGATGCTGGAGGATTGATCCAAACCACAGTGGCATGCAGTAATAGGTCACCCATAGACAAATCAGCCACCTAGCACAGAGTGCAAAAATGTAGAATACTGGGGTTGAAGTGAAAAAGTTGAAGTGAAAGAAGCACTCTGTACTTACTATGTATGAATTTGTAAGTAGGAACTATTAGTTTAGCCCAAAATTAGATATGAAAAAAAAAGTCTGTCCTTATTAGATGAACTTTTAAACAAATATCAGCAGGTAACTTACCTCTTTCTTGTCTGTACTCTGCTCACTGATGAGCTGGTCAAACACAGCTCCATACTCCTCATGGATCTTCTGCATCTCATTGATGTGGCTGGCTACTTTATTCATTGCCTTAATAGCAACTGTACATGATGAAAACCAAAAGCAATATAGTCAGACTACAAAAGAATATGTATTGCTCCATATAACCTAACCATGATATATTTAACTGAGTCAAGTGATGTTCCAAAAGTGACACAAAATATTATAGATATTTTATAACAATGACAGATGATGGAGTAGTTGGACAATGATGATTTTAGCTGTTTTGGCAACCAGCACACTGGATTTTGGATTTGGTGACTCACAATGACTGTGAGTGTAGTGCAGGCTGGCTGAATTGAGTTAGTTACATCTAAATAACTGGCTAAAGAATTACAGCCATAGTAAGTAGACATTTTTTTGTCCAATTGTGTGTCATCGCATCATTGGTTCCCACAAAAGAGGGCTAAGAAAATGTAAAGAGAATTGATTCTAGATGTGGTGGTTAGTTTGCTGTTTCACAAAACAAAACAAAATTTTAAAAAAATGGTATTGAGCAATCACATACAGGCTGCACTGTAATTTAGCAGCCTATTCATGTGAATATTGTTGGTCCCACTTCTTTAGACCATCAAAAGTAAGGCATGGTATTTTCTGTACTTACCATTGAGATGATAGTGCTCCTCGCTCTCAGGGTCGGTGAGACAGTAGAGCTCTCTGAGCAGCAGAGGGTATTTCAGTACCCTCTGGATTGGCTTGATCAGGTAGGACTCCAGGGTGGATGAGTGTTGCTGCTTCGGGTTCTTCTTGGCAAGGAATGCCTTAAACTCAGGGTCTGTTTTAGCTATATTCACCCAGATAGAGGGAAATATGGTCATTAGACACTGTGGAAGCTAGGGGACAGACACAAAAGCCTTCATCTAAGTAGCCAAGAATGGTAAGAAAGACATAAGAAACATATCTTAGTATAAAACATATCTTCTTATCTTATGTAAGAAATGTCAAGAATTATATAGTTATCTTTAATCATTGGTTACTGCAGTGTTGCTTTCTGATCTATGCACTGACATACTTATGTCCACAGTTCAACAATACAGTAAAGATATTAAAGTGCTGTATTTAAAAGTTTAGGGTTTAAGTGTTTCTAACAGCAAATGCTTACTCAGATCTGTGCAATAAAGTTACCTTTTACATTTCAGTGAAACCTAGGGATTGGCGAATTTGGGGGGGGGGTTTCGGGTAGCTGAACACCTGGCTGAACACTGTTCTGTCAATCATCATGAAAAAGCTATGCCATGAACAATGTGCCAAGCACAGCGAGTCAGAAAACAGAGGCTATGGGTCACTCCATGAAGTAAAAGCAGGGACATATATTTTTATTGTCTTTAATTAATGAGCATTAGAAATTCCCACCCACTAGCTAGTTCTTTGCAACTGCATGAAAACCACGGTGAAGGCAACATGCCTCCTCTTAGACACATTAAGCCAGCCATCACATCTTTTGGAACTGTTGATCATGCAACTTCTTAGGACAGCTAAGTGCACATGAATCTTTATACAAATTTGTATACGCAAGCTCACACATGCCCATAGTTGTCGTTCTGAATGATGGGGCAGCAAGAACTGCCATGTTTCATGCCCAGAGAGCATGACCAATAGTTCTCATTTGGCCTCTAGGCCAAGGTTTTAATTAATGTAAAAACAGTCAGGTTTTCTGGCACAGTGATCTAAAGACTGAGAGGGAAATGAGGGTTAGTGTTGAATGGGTTTACCTTTGGTGAGGACTTTAGGGACTTTTGTGTGGCTGGCACAGAAAGCACTGTAAATTTTGAAGCGGTCTGCATAGTAGAGGAAAGAGCCACCAAGAGAGAACAACACTTTCTGTGGAGCAAGAGGAAGAGAATTTGTTATCTACAGACAATAGACATCCAGATCATTGGTAAAAAAAAAAAAAATGTGATGGTTTGACAATAGCACCTTGAACTGATCCACTCTCTCAAGCTTGTCTAAATCTGGAACCAATCTTGTTCCATCTTCCAGAGTCTTAAGGAACTCCACTTGAAACTCAACCATCTCTGGCAAGTTCCCAAAAAGCACATCCAGCTGTAAACACACACAGACAACACATCAGCATCCAGCTCTGACCTTTCTGCCAGTGCATCCATAGCATCAAATGACACCCTGTGCTTTAAAAATCCACAGTCCTTTCTCTTTATAACCAAGTCACCAAACTACTTTCATTACTAATCATGTTTAAAAATGACTCAGAGCCACATCATATGAGTTCTGCAGAATTTGTGTCAGTTTTGGCACCCACCTCATCCTGTGACAGGAAATGTTCCTTCTGCAGAGGAGTCAGGTATCTCTCTATCAGAAAGTGTAGGTCCTATGAAAAGACAAAGTGAGGTGATGCAAAAACAAGAAAGAGGGAGACATTTTGGCTTCATCAGCAATTTCAGATGTTAACAGAAATAACTAGAATATAGCTGTTGTTTTTGCCTGCAACCACAACATGACATAATCGGGACTGAACCAGGGACCCTGGACAACAAGAGTTATTTAGACTTCCTTATTCTTCAGGCATTTGCAGAACAGAGTCAGTAAATGTAGTTTTCTGACATGATAGATGTATCCACAATATGAATATATTTCACACGTTTCGAGACAGTAAATTGCCACTATGCAACTAGTTCAGTTGCTTTAGTATTAAAAGTTTCACTCCAGCAGGGTCTGACCTTCACATAGGTGCGCTCTGTGTCCACCAGCTCATTTATAACCTTGCGCAGTTTGTCAGCATCGGAGAGCTGGCGTTGGGTGGAAGGTACGGGCACTGCAGAGATAGGGCTGGGGACACACGAGGAGGAGGAGGAGGAGGAGGAAGAGGATGCAACAGGCTCGGCAGGATTCATGTCATGAAGGCTGCGGCAGAATGCAGTCATTTGCTCTGTACTCTGAAGAGAGAAAGAGAGAGAAAGACCCCCGTTAGATATAGAGCATTATGAACCTTTCAGGTTCAGACTTCTTTCTTTTCGGGTTCTAAATTTCTAGATTTCTAAAATCTAATTTATTGATTTCAAATTATAAGCACCAGCAGTAATAACACAGAGAACCACACTAATGGAGTCAATGGAAATGGAAATCCTGATCAACAGATGACAAAAGTTAGTAGCATTAGATTATTCTTTCTTAAAGAACAACTATATACTATATACAACTCAGAGCAGGTAAAAAAAAAATACAAAGAGCTTAAACGTAACTAGTGGGCTTGACATTATAAGATAACTCAAAACACAATTCCACACATCAGACAAAGTAAAAAAAATAAAAAATAGCCTGAGCTCTGTAATCACTCTGTGATCATGTTTTAGGAACATACATTAGCATTTAACTGAAATAAAAAAAGAAAGAATGGAGCAAATGGTGTGGAACAGACCCTTCAGATATATGTCAATTTAATACAAAGGCTTCTCAAAATCCATTAGTGTATATTTGTAATGCTAAGTTCTTAAATAATAAGTATCATTAAGTATCAATTAAGTTCATATTTTGCATTCAGCCACTTAGATATTTGGGCAATTACCTTTGTCTTTGGTCATTTTGCCAACTCTCACCCACTATCTAGCTCTCCTTTATCACACAACAGCTACCAACCAGGAAGGGTGGAGAACCATGCTTCCTCTGAAACATGTGGGGTCAATTAATGTTTCTTTTCAGATTGCTGTTGTGCTACGTCACAGTGAAGTTGAACATAATCAGAGGAAAGTGCTATCTGCCCTTTTCCGCATACATGAGCTCATAGACGCCCCCAATTGGTTTGTGTCACTCTGATTGACAGGGGACAGAATAATGCTGTCCCTCCCACCCAGATAGCACACCCAATTTTTTTTGCTCTCTTGGAGAGCAGATGGTTGCCGTTGGGGTTTCCCAAACTTGGGAGCCCATTGAGCAAGTACCTTAACATGCCTACATGCATGATTCTCATAAATGTGATTTTAAGGGGTGTTTTTATTGTTTCGCTGGTAGTTGTGTATAATTTGCTGAAGGTAGGTCAAAGACAAAACATGTGGACTAGCAGGCTTATCTGGCTACAGTTTAGTATTATAGATGCACACACACACATACACACACACAAACTCTGACAAATACTGCTGACTCCAGTTAATTATAGTGAATTGTCTTTACTTCACTAACAACTGAATCGGAGCAAAAGGGAACTTGATATTGTTTTTAACTCAACAGGCGGACTCGCATATTAGACAATGAAAAAAAAATAGATGGAGCTCTATGAATAATGACAAGGGACAATGTTGTGTGTGTGTGTGTGTGTGTGTACACGTGCAACATTCCATTTCACTGACTGCTCTAGATACCTCATCTAATCTACTCCTCTTTTATCTGCTACATGCAGCGAATATCAGTATACTATCC
>CM075019.1:10108311-10131328 GCA_037576675.1 Pangasius sanitwongsei | reverse complement strand
CACTTCGATCACATCTTGATTGTTTTATTTCAAATCCATTGTGGTTGTGTATAAAGGCAAAATCACAAAAACTCTGTGATTGTCCAAATACTTCTGGACCTAAATGTATGTGTGTATAGAGGTATGCAATCAGGCATGCAGCACTGCTATTTGAACGCTGCCCAAATTAGGCATGAAAATTGGTCATGGTGTAGGTAAATAGTTTTACTTCATAGGACTGACAAAATGTCCTACATATGTCATTATATCATGGCATATTAAACTATTATATTATTATTAATAGTTGCCATTGTTGGTAAAACACAAGATATTGAATCCTCAGACATCACAGAACACATCAGTGATGTTGTGATAAGGAATATAACACAATTTTATAATGCAACTAATGCAAAGTCCAGTACGCTGTAATAACTACACATCTGTGCAGCCTTACTGTCTAAACTTCACATGAAATGAAGATTCATGACACACATTTATGACTGTATGTTTCTCACTCACTATTAGGATATGACACAATACTCAGGCCCCGCCCACACCTATTTTCCCCAACCTGACTGACAGCAACGGTGGAACAGATCCACGAGGACAGCAAAAGGAAAGGACAGATGTGGCTGCCAGCAGCGTGGCCTCTCCCCTAACACACAGAGACAGACTGACAGCCCATCACTGTCTCCTCTAAACTGCTCAGACAGCCACTGAAGAGTAGAATGAAAAACAGCTGAAACACTATAGCAAGTAATTATTAATTTTACCCTGAGAGAGATCAAGAATAAAAAAACACACACACTGAAACATATACATGTTAGAGAAAATCAGACTTTAAAGGTTATACAGTCTGCAAGAGTGATTACGTAACATTCCCCTATAGCACACACATGCTCAATCATGTACACACACACACACACACGCAGGTTGGCTCACCAGCTGCAGCATGTCATAGACAGACTCAGAGGAACGCTTGGAGCTCCTATTCCTCCGCAGCACAGACATGCTAATCCTAACGTTTATGGGGGTCACAATAATGAGTAATGAATAATGAATGACCCCTAAAAGAAGGACCAAACTCAGCTCCACCTTGAGTTTCCTCGATCTCCTCACAAGAGCTGCCCATGCACAAGAACGAGACTCACTGCTCTGATGAGACGAGAAAGCCTGCCTTCTTCTTTGGTTCAGTGTTTAATCAGCAAAACCCTTTCCTCCCTGCATCCCATCCTCTCTCGCTTTGACTCATCTGTTCTCTGGGTAGATGGCACAAGTGGTTGCAATCGAGAGAGAGCAGGAGAGAGGGAGAGAGGGAGAGAGAATAATAACAATAATAATCCCATCTGGAGCAGGATGAGAGGGACAGGAGGGGAGGGGTAAAAGGCAGGAGAAGCTCAGCAGTGGCATGTCACTCGCCCCCACTTGCCCAGCAATGCACAGCTTAGTGCTGCTAAACACCAGTAATACTACTGTCACCACCAGTTATAAGATCAACAACAAGAGATCAGCGTGTGACTGTGTGATGCTCGTTGATTCACTTTGACTTTTCTTTTCTCTGGAGAATGAGTGTGAACAAATTCCAGTGTAATTACTGTATATTGCAAATATAAGTGCTGTGGGTCTTGACATGCTCGAGTAGTGCCTTTTCAAATGAGTTATGAATTGAATCTGTCCATGTACAGTCAAAGCTGTGTGTGGCACAAAAGCAGAAGGTTATGCAAACTAACAAGGACCCCAGCATACAGAAGTGAGAGCGTTCAACAAAGGACACTAAAATCCAGAGATCCTCATTGCAACACCGCACAAAACAACCAAAAGCAGTTCTAAAAAGCCACAAATAAATTTGCATCTTTTAAACATAGAACTGGAAGCATGATTATTATAAGCATTATTTAAGGCAATGCAGGAAAACTGGTAAAAGCAGATAGTGCTGGTAAAACTTTTGATCAGAAACCATATAAAGTAACATTAAAAACTGGAGAATTTAAGAAAAACCAAAACAAAAAAATAAATAAATAAAATAAGGTGGCCAAAACTAAGAAAGTTAACACAAACATTAAACTGAATATGAGCCATACCTCCATCCATGCACGTAGTACCAGTAATGTGCTCAAGGAATACAACCAAAAGAAGGTAAAAAAGAGAACAAAAAAGGGAGCAGTTGAAAGTATGAGAGCAAGATGGACGCGAGTCCAAACCTGTTCACACACTCTTGTGCTGCCAAAGGAATCTGAACTAGGACACAGTTTTGTAGGTGTAGTTTTGTACACCAAAGTTCCCACCTCCCCACTTACACACACATATAGCCAAAAGCTTAAGGAAGACTCGTCTTATCAGAGAAGTGACTCATGGGACAGGAAGGCAAACATTTCCTTCCCTAGAGAGCAGGGATGTCCTCTTATCATCCACTCCCAATTAAACCCTATATTACTATAGCAATGTTGAATGACAAACGTGCTGCGAGCGCTTGACAAATTAACTGAGCTGTAAACGAGACCTGTCAAATGATTTAATGATTTATGGCAACATAAAAATAATGATTGAATAAGAACTTTGTGCCATAACTGCTTATACTACTGTCTGGCATCCATCCAAACTGTATGAGCGTGTCAAATATATTCATTTAATTGTACAGATCACACTGTGACATTTAGTGTATTTCCTTACACAAATAATTTTTGGCCATGCCACTGTTCATGATTAAGTATTTTTTGCAAAATAAATAAATAAATAAATAAATAAAGTCAGATAGAACCATATAGTTCCAAGGTCTTGGCATAAGCTCATACATACACAGCCTACACGAAGCTGCAGTTCAAAAGTGATCAGTGTGAAATTAACTCGACTTTATCAAACCCATCTTTGTTTTTTCCCCAGTTTGACTTGGCAAAGCAGAGAATGTTTTATCTAATTAGTCTAGAACCTAAATGACAACCCTTATCATCTCATCAGAGAGGATGAGAAATGCACGCAGGCATTATTTGGTGGGAAAACTAATGAAGTCCTCCTCCTCTTTGTGTGCTGGGCTGTCCGTTTCCTCCAGCACCTGCCTCAATTTATCAGCACAAAGCAATCTGAATTGTAATCAAGCAATTATAATGAAAGGCTAATTTAAAAAAAAAAAAAAGGTGTCCTCCTTCCTTTCCTTTTTTTCTTGCTTTTCAGGAAAAAAAAAAAAAAAAACAGGCAATGAGATCATAACACTGGCCAGCAGTGTGATTTAAAGGGATCGAGTGCACAAGGCATGGCTGGCCTAAAGGGTCTCACTTAGCAGGAGCTGAATAGCTGTTAAAGATGTTCATTTGATTATACAGAAGAAGCAATAGCTTCAATAAGAGCTGGATGAAGACGGAAAATGGGGCCTAATTACAGACTCTTCACTCTGGAGTGGCACCAGGTGAGAGATGTGAGAGACACTGTGATGGCTTGCAGGAATACATTATTACCTTCAGTAGGGAAAGAAAATATCAGATTTCACAGTGTGATTTACTTTAGCTAGTAAATAATATGTATACAAAATAAAGGAATAATACATGTACAGCCAGTTGTGCTACTGTGTTATTTAACAAGATACTCAAAAAATTGATAATTAGCTATTAACGCAAAATATGGTAGTGTTGATTTTAATCTTTTTGAGACTTAAGATTTCTGTGTGCTGTTGTGCAGTGCATTGTACGAGCTGCACTGGTATAATGAGACTTCTTAAGTCAAAAAGGAGAAAAAGTGACAGACAGACACACACACATACACGCGCGTGTGCGCGCACACACACACACATATACACACACACATGTGCGCACACGCACATACACACACACACAGATGGCATGGCATTGCTGTGCATGAGTTAGTGGGGCTAAACATGAGGCTCAGCAGCAGATGGTGTGTCGGCTCACAGGCCAGAGAGACAAAGATTATTTGCTCCTCCTCTACTGTCATCAAGATGGCAGAAACAGATATATATAAACAATAAAGAGAATAAGAAAGATAAGGATGAAAGGACAAACATAATCAGATGTTTGTGTATTCAGTCAAGTCCCCTGATTGGTAAAATGCAAAAAGCACTGAGGTCTGACTTCAGCTCAGCACGGCAAACAGACAAACGGGCTTAATCAAGCATGTAAGCATCACTTTATTACCTATTCCTGTGTGCTAAGTGAATGTACAAGGCATTATTTCAGATTTAATACCATGATGGGATCTCTGAAGCTCTGATTAGCTGGAGGAAATGGGAATTAGTAGTAATTGGTTTTGAATGCAGCAATGGAAAATCAAAATGACAAGCATGCAGACTGTAGCATGGCTTCTGCGCTGACACTGAGGCAAATCAAATGCACTGAGTGTGACTGGAGTCTTCATCTTGATTAGAATGAGACTAAATGAGGAAACATAAATAGGGTCTGGGTTGTTTTTTTTTCTTTCTTTCTTTTTTTTGCTTTAAAACAATAAATATTACAAAAATCTCGGTATCAAATATCCCGTTTTTCCCATTTTATCATCATTTATGAACACAGAATAAGGCTCCAGAGTACACACACACACACACACACACACACACACACATGCCAAAACAAAAATAAAACAAAAAGCAGTATTCTAGTTTTCCCATTTACATTCTGAAATTCAAAAACCAATGAACATGACATACGTAGACCTCTCTCTGCTTAGCAAAAAAGAACAACAAAAAAACACATCTACAGTTAAACAATATATAAACTCTTAATTTATGAATAAATATAATCAAGAATTGATTTTTCATAGAATAAGACTAAGAAAAAGAGAGAATGAATGTGTTTATTTTTTGCCTGATTGGTTACACATTCACCCATAACCTAACTGTCCTCAGTAGGATATAACAGTAATGCATCATTACTACAGTTCAATGAACACCCATGTGTGAGCAATCCCATCCCTCTGATGCTGCCTATAAAGCAAACGTGATCTTTGAGATCACATGACAAAAGAATACACTATACAATGGATTTATACAAAACCACACAACTCCAATGCAGTGATACCCATGAGCTCAGGATACTGTATTCCAGATACTGTGCATAGTGTAAGTAAAACCTCACCAGCAATGGATCGAACAATTCTACACTTCAGTATAACTTGTGCCCAAAGAAGAAGTAGGTGTCAGTTATGATGTGAAACAGGAGATGGACACATTGTGCTTTAGTCAGTGAGCTGATGGAAGAAGACAGGCTGTAAGAAAGCTGTAGAACCAAAAGAATCTGAACCTGGACAAATGAAAACCAAACCAAAGGCCCTGCAGCCAACATGGAGACGTGCTGCAGACAGGGACACAAGGGCACACAGCTGTGTGTGTGTGTGTGTGTGTGTGTGTGTGTGTATGTGTATCTACAGGGACACACAGCTCTTTGTTGTTGTTTTTTTTAGGTGCATCCACAGTAGGGATATAATCCAAACATGAATATATTATTCAGATTGAACAGATAATGCGTCCTAAATGAATACGAATACAGATATGAATATTAGATGGACTATTCATGTTTTTTTTAAGAAAGCCTAAAAATACAAAAAAGCCTGTGGAAACTAATATGGAGGGTTGCCAGGCTTCAGCAAAATTCCTCATCCCAGGTACAACTGCACAGCAAGCCTTTAAACTAGCCTGGAATGTTTGGGAAAATGAAAAATAATGGCACATTCCCATTTCCAGTCTTTATCTGGGAAAAAAGTTAACACTGGTGCACACACATATCCGATTTTCGGTATCTGCAATACACATATATTTTATTGGTGAACCTGGCAACTCTGTTCAAAAACAAAAACCAAGTTCAAGTTAAATATGAATATGAAAACAGATATGAATATTTTGAGCCCTAAACAAATACAGATAGAGATAATGGCATTGTGTTACACCCTTACTCCTCAGGGACACAGTGTTACACAGCTCTGTGTGTGTGTGTGTGTGTGTGTGTCCACAGGGACACTGTCATAAAACTCTGTGTTTGTGTGTCTAACAGCTTTGAAGTGAGTTGAGCACATTGATAATGATACTCCAAACCTAGCAGCACATTGTGTTCCTGCACGGTGTTGTGCACTCTATACACTCACACAACCCGTCTTATCCACCATAATGACATCTGATCTATTTAATTACTCAAGTAATGAGTGCATACAGACCTATGTGGCTGGCTGACTGTGACATTTAGCAACATTATATCATGGCACCTCTGTCTTACCTTGTGCTCAGAGTCAGTTTCCAGCTCAGCCACTGAACCATCCACTGCATCCTCCACAGGTAGAATGACACTTTCTTCCATGTCTTCAGTATCCGGGCTCTCAAGCACAAGTCCAGAGGCCTCATCCAGGATGTCCTCTAGAGGGAGTAGGAGATCAGAGCCAGTTGAGAATTGTCTTATGAGGTGTACTATTTCCATCCAAAGGTTTATCAAATTTTAAGCAAATTCCTTAAACTAATCACCAGAAGAAAATCATTGAAATGTGAATTGCATACTTGCTAGCTTATCATTTATTTATTAAAAATTCTGTTTCAATTGCCTTTAAATAATTTTGCATAAATAATGTTATGCAGTTTCTGTTCTGATCACTGAGTAGTATTTATGAAATAAAGTAGGTGTAGTATAACAATACTACTGACCATCTTCCAAGAACCATTTAATTTATATGATTTTTATTTTACTCTTCCCTCTTTGCTAGTCTAGTGACATGTAGTATGTTTATTACTTTTAAACTCTATTTTCTATTTGAATTCTTCTATTGTTTGTATAATTCTTTTTTATACTGTGCTGTGATTGGCTGCTGTACCAATGCAATTTCCTTTATGGGATTAATTAAAATTAATTAAAGAACTAAGTAAATAATAAAATACAAAATACCAAAGGTATGATGGCTGCATGCTTTAAGACGCTGTGCTCCGAGTTCATGTGCATGATCTATGGCCGTCATCATCATACAGGCTCATGGTATAAAATTCATCACGGAATTCAATTAAAAAATAAGCAACACCCCATTCAAGATCCATATGATCCAGTTTTTGAGACCAGTATCATTCATAATCAGGTAAGCAGTGATATTCAGTATCATAACGTTACAACCCAAAGCCAATTTAAATTGTGTTGTGAGTGGGCTGATAATTGTACCTTGGCTCTGGGAGAAGATGTCTGTGTAGAGATCGTGTGGTGCGTCTGAGCGGCGGGGAAGCAGTGGACATTGCTGGCATGGCTCAGATGAGGGCAAAGCACTGATGGTGAGTGTGAGAGAAGGCTGAGCAAACGCGGCACTCAGGTCCGACAGCTCTAACACACTCGCCTCTTTATCGTTCAACTGCAGGATCTCATCACCAGCTCTCAGACCTATAGACACACACACACACACACACACCAAGCCATCAGATGACATTTAGAAAAGCTACAAAGGAATCTGACATAAAACTATTTTTAATAACCTCATGGTAAAATTATAAACAATTTGAACGATTTATAGAGTGCTCTTTGTGAAAAGTTTATTACATGCTAGATAATTATCGATGTGACAAGGACATGATCCTTGGTGTATGCAAAAAAGAGCTGGAAGTAGTGTCGCAGGGACTAAGTCATCTTTTTTTTGTTCCATAATTCTCACGGATCAGTCATTTTTAAACCCTTTATTACACAATAGGAGAAACAAAAAGCTGCCTCTGCTGCACCCTCCAGCTGATTCCCATTCTCTTGATTATCAATTAGCAGCATAAGAGCTGCCCAACTGGCACCTGATTCGGTGCAATTACAGTACCACTCATTACCGTACCATATGATTGCCGCTCTAATTGTTTATTGATGCTCATGGTCAGCTCAGAGACAGTCTTCTCTGCAGCCTGGAGCTTGGGATGAGGTTACACAAGGTAGGCAGAATAATGTGCCTGATGTAGAGAAGAGACCTGTTACCAACCCAAAGTTGATTATTTTCCAGCAGCATGTTGTGAAATGTTTTATTCTTCTTAATTTGAGAACAATGAACAGTTTTAAAATTAATGAACGACATGCCATACTTTTAACCACTTGTATTTACATTGAACATTGGCCATGACACAAGTTAGTTCCTGTTATCCCTTATGTTACAGTTATAAACAGTCATTCTCTCCCCAGCGTCTCTTTTTTCCCTGTCTTGAAGTTAATAAGAGGCAGCTTGTCATGTTATCGAGAAAGCAGAAACCACAAAGTGCTCTATCCTGGAGACAGAGGCAGAAAACTTAAAACCGCTTCAAACACTGACATCTCAGACTCCTTCCATTATTTAACATATAATGTAAAAAAAAAAAAAAAAAGCATCTCAAAATACATTTTTCTTTGTTAAATAACATCAAGTGTTTTCGATCCATTTATTATTCAAGATTATTGCGGAGCATCTGCCGCACAAGTCCCAGTGAATGAGCTGTTACTATAGAAACAATAATGTATTAGTCTGTGCACATTAATTTAAACCTGTGCTTTGTCTTACAGTCGACACTACTGTCAGAGCTGCTTTTATAGGAAATTAATCAACACCTTCTGACCAATCAGAATCGAGAATTTTACAGTGCTATGGTATAAGACATAATAATAAAGTCCTTATATTATATTATACATCATTCCAGCAACTGGTTTTGTAATTTTATGTAACAGACTAACCATGAAATACTTATAGCCTACGTTTTGTTTTTGTCTATATCATTAGCTATAATGTGCTCATGATAAAGCTGTAAATTAAGCTAGGATGAGCTAGCTAAGCTAACTCAGCTCACCATGTAATTTCCCATCATTCACTGAACGTCACATGCAGTTCATACACTGCTCAAAAGCGTAAAAGTGCTTGATTTATAGTGCTTTTAAGGTTTGAACAGCCAATCAAAATAGCTGTAGGTGGGATTACATGTCACTCCCCCCGTGTGTATAATATATACTCACCATCCACATTATTAGGAACACCTGTACACACAAACCAGCCCATCTGGCACCAACAACCATGTCACGGTTAAAGTCACAGAGATCACATTTTTTCCCCATTCTGATGTATGATGTGAACATTAACTGAAGCTCTTGGCGTGTATCTGGATGATTTTATGCACTGTGCTGCTGCCACATGATTGGCTAATTGGATAACTGCATAAATGAGCAGGTGTACAGGTGTTCCTAATAAAGTGGATGGTGAGTGCATATAATTATAATGATATAGGTCAGCGTGATGTCATGATAAAGAAGTGCCAGTGTGTCCAAACTGGCCTGGATTCAGAGCACAGCCCCTGGGCAACATGCTACAGTGCTATATCTTCCATGCTCGTTCGTCTCAGGCTGCATGTGGCTTTAATTTGAGTTTGAGTATAGATTGTGTGTTTGGGGCACAAGCTTCACACACAGGCTTTGTTCTCCGGGGACAAACACTGTCTACTTGGCTTTGTGTTGATTGGCCTGGTTACTCATGGAGTCTAGCCATAAGCACTTTTCTGCTCCAATACTTGTGCATGGCTGGATGACCAGACTAACTAGTGCCAATTAAAGCCTAGCACACAAACACACATATACAAGCGCCTTTTTAATATAAAGTTTTAACTACAACAGTCCCGAAATATCCTACAGATTACTGTGCTCAAATTCACATCTTCCAGATGTCCTAATATAGCCATGTGTGCAACTCCCTCATCACATGACATCTACACAGAATCTCAATATTACGGCACAAAATCTTGCTCCAGCAGTGTGTCTGTGGCAATTTCAAACCTTTCGTTAACTACCTGATGTGATTAGTGTTTTAACCATAGGCTGCTTCTTATTACTGATTTGCTCTTGTCTAGTTTATGCTGATCCCCTGACCATTAGCCTGATGCATTGGAACCTTACATTTAGCATGGAATTGGTTTAACCTGCTGATCCAGTCACATGTGAAAGCTTTTAAAACACATTTCCTCCAGCTGAGTGGAGATTTGGGTCAGTCGGTGGTGTTAAATAGCTTGATATTCCCTCAGCAATGTGTCAGTAAAAAGGCCAGGGAAAAGCATTTTATTACAACACACTGGGTGAGGTTCGAAATAAATCTGTTGCCAAACCATTTATCATTAGGCAGCAAAGCTACAACTTTTGACAGAAACACTAATGTTTCATTTGAACTTATGAAACCATCTATACATTAAGGTCCATTGGAAGATCCTGGACATTGGAAGATTAGTGAATATAACCAATTATACTATGCAACTGCTTGTAAAAAAACATCTAAAATATTTATTCGTGGGCTTAGTTGTATCTGATAGTTATATTTAACAATTGTATATTTATGATTAGCTTTTACTTCTGATTAGACTGATTGATTCTTAATGCATTCTTGATTTCTCGAGTAGTGGTTCTCAAAGTGGGGTCTGGTGTCATGGAGTCCATGATATTTTAATTTAGTTATAGCAGTTTAACTCAAAACCCATCATTGTCAACGTTGTATTATTTATTACTGAACAATTCAAGCTTATAGACCTTGTTCTATAAGTTCTTGTAGTTATAAACCTATTTCATTGGCCACTTGAATTGAACAGGTCCCTGGTGGTCTAGCAGCTAAGGATCCTGCGCTCTCTCCGCCGCGGCCTAGGTTTGATTCCCGGGCAGGGAACCAACCCAGCCACTGGGAGTGTACTCTCAGTGCCAGTCCCAAGCCCAGATAAAATGGGAGGGTTGCATCAGGAACGGCATCCAGCATAAAACCTGCGCCAAATCAAACATTCGGCCCAATGATCCACTGTGTCAACCCCTAATGGGAGCAGCTGAAAGAACAACAACGACGACTTGAATTGAACAGGTTTTAATCCAAGCCTAATTAACTCTATAAATAACCTGGAGCTAGTGTCTTCTGTTGGTTCAGGAATAGAAAGCTCTGTGGATCTAACAAATATGAAAAATGTTATTGTACACATTTAAATACTGTTCATGAACAAATCTGAACTGAGGGGGAATTTATTTTACAGTTAAAGGGGCATGTTGCTACAAAAAAGTCTGAGAACTCTTGGTTTGGAGATAATGTTTTGTGCTTTGCACACTGCAAAGTTGGAGCAAGGGTCAAGTTTGAAAACCTCCAGTTTATTCAGAGGCAGTGTTGCAAAAATGTAGCTTAATTTATGACAAAAGAACAAGTAGTAGCTCCCAGTCAAAATTTCCTGGCTATCTGGTAGTCATGTTTCCATGCTGATTTGTCACCATGAAATAGTTTTTCTCTCAGGTTCATGGTAAAAGTTTTGTTGAGTAACTTTCTCCCATACCTGTACAAAGTGTTTCAGTTCCGGCTTTGTCTCGTACCACGGTTTATCTCACTGTTTGTGCTTTGAAAGTTCAGCAAATTTACTCAGGATAACTCTAGATAAAGCAGCACAGTTCTTTCTACATGAAAACAATGGCTTTCCTGGTACAAAGTGATTTTGATGCTCATCTTCTTTAGGCAACCTAAATGGCTCAGGAAACCTTGTGGTTTAGTCCGTCTTTTGTATCTTACTATGTATCTTTAATATGTATATTTCAAGCAAACATGGATCGTAAGTCATTTTTTAGAGCAAGGCTTTAAAGTTTCACTAGATATTATATATTCACTAATTTTTTTCTCATAGTGTACAGCACTCTTACATCAGATACGTAATTTACATGCAGATCTGATCTCACCTTTAGTGAAAGCCATGCCTCCTGCCTTTACATTTGTAATATGTAGCTGCTGCGTGCCATCATCATCCACCACAACTACAGAAAACCCTATGGAGGAGACACAACGAAAAGAAAAGAGAAATTGATTCCAAATGATAAACAGACTCTGATACATTACATTCAATAATACAATTATTGCATTTACGAAATGAGACAGCGGTGTGAAAAAAAGTCTTACCATAACCGATGGCGCAGGATTCATTTCTGTCAAACTGGATAACTTTGGTAATTTTGGTACAAATTTCAATCTCTTTGTAGAGCTGAAAGACAAAGGACAGAATTGTAAGTGAGTATAAAAAAATTAGAATGATCTGGATTTCTGTGTGAACAGAAAATCAAGAGCAAATTGTTTCCTCAGGCAAGCCAAAAATCAATTAAAAAAAGACCTCTAATAGTTTTACAGAAATGGATAAATGGTAAAACAGAGAGACACAAAGAAATGTTTAAAAGACTTACTATATTGGGTTCATTTCTCCAATAAAATAACTGATATAACTATTCTTCATTTGCATTATAATAAACATAAACAATATTTGCTTAAAGACTCAAAACTCCTTCACCTGCAGGTGTGTGAGTACATGGGTGTGAATCCAAATATTATTTTGCCGTGTTATTCCAAGGTTAAAATGATCTGCACATCTCTTGTGCGCAAATATACTTTCATATTTATTAAGGTCAAGCTGTTGGTGTTTAAAAAATCATTTCAATATTTTTCCACCTTTGAAATGGTTATTGTGAACAATCAATCCCGAATCACTGAGCTCTGTGTTCACTATCAGAAAGTCATGGAAATTGTTTGCATCAATATGTTTTCTTTTGAGGCAATTATTCGAAGATACTAGGGCTTCTATCAATATAACACCAATATTCGATCATGATTAATGATGTAACTACAACTCACCATGTCCCAGAGTTCCTCCTCAGGCTTAGGGACATAAAATTGCACTTGATTGTCGATTAGAAACTTCAGCCGGAGATAGTGCTTGGGCCGATCCAGACTGTGGGCCTTGGCAGAGAACAGAGGAAAGAAATACATGATTAGCATCCACATCATGATTGATGAAGTCAAACGTGGTGGAGCAAAACTGATGTAGCAAAAGACACCATGGAACACTGACTAAGAACCCCTCTGGGTAAAGCTTTAAAGTCATATCCATGGAGCATTCGGTACATACCTCACTTTTTACATTTTGAACATTTTGAAGCAATCATTAGGGTGAGAAAAGTGCTACCTAAAGATCACCACTAGGAATCACTTGAACTTGATCTAAACAACACTGCTCCTTTCCAAGTGCCCTAGCTATGATTAAAGGCTATTTAATCCATTTAAGCCATTTTTTCCTCCCAATAAGGTAGTTATATATCCAAATGGCTGGCCCTTTGTGTCATAAACCCATTACTTATTAAAACATTAAAAAAAAATCTCATTCCATAAAGTGAAAATATACATTTTTTATGATGGAACACAAAACATTAAGTGCCTCATGCTGTATTCCATTATGTTATTTGACAGAAAGCCATTTTTAAGATTGAATAGGTCTGAATACCAACATCACAATATAACTTATTTAAAATTCTATTTCCATAGCCGCTGCTCATTTTCTAAAGATGTGATGTGCGTTTGTATACGCACACAGACTAAATGGGAAAATTCAAGTTCTCTTAGCAGCATTTACTATACGTATTAAACATGCAATCAACCATTCAGCACATTATCGGTATACGGGATGATTATATAAGTATTGATTATTGTGCACCTTCACATTGTGTGCTGGTTCAGTTTCAAGTTCTCCTTTTCAAGATATCATCCTGCATTCCTTTCTATGACCTCAATCCCTCCCACCCCTCACATGCTTTACCTAGTTGCAGGGCTAGCTTTTTCAAAAGCTAAAGTATATGACGTTTGAACTCATTGTTCAGGGTCAGGTTCTCTGATTCCTGGGTTACTGTCACCTCCAAGTAAAATAATAAAGAGAAGCACAGTAAAAATTCCCAATGTCACCAGACAGGAATTTGCCTTCCTTTAATTACACCAATCCAGGCCAGATAATTGAGATTACTCTCTATTTTCATGCTTAAGTGACAACAGCACTGAGGAATTAAGAGTTTATTCCTGGCTTGGGCACATGTACTGGAATCTAAGATTTGGCCTCTTTATGGTAATTACAGGTCATAGAGTTTGGAGCCTGTTTTCCAAAAGCAACCCAGTGGAAATATGTCTAGAAGAGTGTAGAGTGAGTAAGACTTGAAACACTCATTGTAACCGGTACAATGATATTTACACTGGGTTGCTTTTGGGAAACTGGACTGCAGTCTGTCAAATAGCCTACAATATAACAAACTATTGGATAGTACTTACCTTGATATTTACTTAAATGCTCATTAAGATCAGAAAGATGAGGTATTTACACTGATTGATGCTTTAGACCTATGCTGACTAAATTTTGCTCTGAGACATATTATCCATAATTAATAGAGGTTCTTACACTAATACACACGTGGCAGATATGAATTTTTTGAGGTATTCAGATGGGTTGTTATAGTTCAAATTGTGTTTTAGTGGAAATATGACAGGAATTAAGAGCTACATATGATCATTTAGAGGCAGAGAGAGAGAGAGAGAGA
Organism: Pangasius sanitwongsei; assembly: GCA_037576675.1. NCBI lineage: Eukaryota > Metazoa > Chordata > Actinopteri > Siluriformes > Pangasiidae > Pangasius > Pangasius sanitwongsei. The sequence continues at coordinate 10,117,052 of CM075019.1, read as the reverse complement.
AAAAAAAGAGTATATATTATAGCTTTGAAGCTATACCCTTGGGCCTGTACTGACCTGTAAGTGACCTGTAAGTGTAAGTGAATGTGTGTGTGCATGTATGCTTGTGTGTTCACCTTGCACAGTGATTCCAGGGCTTCCAGGGTCGTCTCACCTGGCTGTATAATTGCCAGAACAGGCTGATCGTTGGGCAGTATTACCCAAGATGGCGTGAGGTATTCAGCAACCCAAACATCACTGTCTGCAGCATGCTGAGGAAGGCTCCTCATGGACCCTGTCTGATCCTTGCAAAAAGCAAACAACAAAAAAGTCAATATGCAGGTAGTAGGGCTGTTCAATTATAATGCACTCTCTTCAAACTGCTCCTCAGTTTCAGTAATGCAGTGGATAATTTAAATGGTAAACCAAAACAGAATTTAAACTAAAAAACGAATGAACGAACTAATGAACAAACAAACAAATAATCGTTTCATAATAGTAACAAGTTACTGACAGGCAGTAGATTTTTAGCCTTCCATTCAATGTCCCTTTTTAGCCTTCCCATTCAATACACACACACACACATTTGGCTGCGTCATGCCTGTACTATTTTAAATGTGTGCTTTATTTAGCCATATCACAATTAAACACAGCTGTCTAAATCAATATAAGAGAAATGCATCAAGCCAGATCTGTCTCTAATTGCAGTTAATTTGCCGAATCCAATTAACTTGGTATCCAACCAAGACAGTATCTGATCTCTTTTTGCCCCTTAGAGCTAAAGCTTGGCCTGTGGCTGCTGATCAATGGGGTGAGATATGATGAACAGGAGGCCATTGTGGCTAGGATATGGGGCTCTTGGACTCCCAGGCCTGTCTGCAGATCCGTCCTTCTGTCAGCAGCAGCATACTGCCCAAGTGCTGATATCTTATCATCCTGTATCGGGTGACAGGCTTCACTATGCCCTTTCCCTCCCAGCAATCTGGCTACAGCATGCCACTGATAGTGGGCTATGTAATGAATGAGAGCACAAACCCACACACAGGGATTAAGGGGAGTGTAAAGGATTGTGGTTGCACACATGAACACACTGATGGCAGGCTGATGAAGCTTGGTGGAGGGCTGATGAAACAGCAACAGTTCAGTCACTGTGAGTTACTGATACAAGCCATTTTTAATTCTCCCTTTGCATCGCACACAGAATGCATAATCAATCCCTTGCATTCTTTCTCTTATCCACAGATACAAATTCTCATACACTCACAAACACATGGTATATGTGCGCTTTCAAATGGCTCTGGCTCTCTGTCACATACACATGCAAACCCACCGAGACACAAACCATCGGTCCCATCCAGATCCGTTATGAATGTGTCGGGTGGGAAAATAGTCTAGCATCCCCCATCTCTCCCGGGAGACCCCTATCAGCAGTGCCCAATGAACAGCTAAACTATAACTGTACACTCCTATCACTCAATGTAGTCCTCTTTCTCCATCCCCCACTGGGTTTCCAAATAAGTTATTCTTTTCTCTCCAAAAAAACTGCACATGATGTAATTAATTACCACAGTTCCCTTTCACAGGAAATTCGTAGTAAATCACTAATTTTCACTAATTCACAGCAAAGCTGTATTTTCCTTACCAAGCTCTCCTTGGTTGGATCACCAAACATGTCCTGCAGACTTTTTTTCACTGGTTCCTCTCCATCCACAAACACCTATAATAGCCAGAGAAGATTACATTTTGGCACTATTAAAGCAGTCAGCTTTGCCAAAATCAGTAAAAAAAAAAATGGTGATGGCTTTGTGTACATTAAAACTGTCATCAGGTAGAATTAATGATAGTATGCATGACTGGCTTTCCAGACTGTGTTTAAATTTCACAGATGCTGTGCACCTCTACTAATGTCTTCCAATAGCTGGTAGTCTTTCGAAGGAGATTTGCATCTTGCATGACTCAACCACACGGATTGTAAATGTAAAAATCTCATTTCAATTCCAATCATCCAATTATTAGTTGAGAGCTATAATCTAGGATATTCAGATTAATGTGAAGACCTGGCTAATGCTGGGTCTGCTTTTGCTTTTCTTCTTTGAGGTAGTGTCCAGACCCCACAGTGAGGAAAAACGGCTCTTGCGTTTACTGGAAGAGCGGGACAGGGCATGAGTCCGTCTCCGAACGCCGCTCTCTGTCCGTGCTGCAACCTGGAAACCACACACGAATGCACAGAAACACATCGTTTATCCTACACACAGCCTTTATCGGCACACACAGATTAATACATTATAACCACCAGCATTAGCCCTGACACATGATTACATTTCAAAATCATGCCAAATAAACCTGCTGACATAAACAGTACCAAGCTTATCTTCTCTACAGTTACCATTTTTTTGGTAATGGTTATAATGTAACATGCTGACAGCTCAGAAAATCCTAATCCTAAAGATTGGAAATATAACTCTCTTGCTCCATATATAGGTCACAGCATGAATATACACATAGCCACAATGTTTTGGCGTCCACATTCACCTCCTGTAGAGACCGAGAATCTGTCTGCCGTTTCTGGGTTAATTCACATTGGGGGCAGAGCCACAGAACGAAGCTGTAACTCTGCAGCAAAGATGAGAACATAAATCCCACATGTCATTAGTAAAGCACTAAATCACTTAGAAAATATGATTGCAACTCTTGTATGAGGAAAAGTGCAATCGCTGATGGGCCAATGCACTGAAGGCTCTATACTGGTAGAACAGGGTTTATTACTATTCAGTTTTTGCGCTTAAGCGTGAGAGAAAGATTTCTTCTAAAAAGACGTTATGCTTCTTTAATCTTGTTAAATGCTCGCAAAGAATATATTACACGGAGAGAAGTCCCGACAAACCAAACAAAGCCAATTACTGACTCATCACTGAAGCTTTCCTCAGGAAAAGAAAATCTCGGCCTCAGCTTAAAACTGTAATCGATTTCTCATTGAATTTCCTTCTCACAGAAGGGAAGAACAAAGCACTTCTTTTTCACGCATTGCCATTCTGCACAGTAATGACAGAAGTGTGGGATGATGGCTACGTTCTGCAGAGTGTACAGGTGGCTCATTCCATCAGTCTGCCTACATAACTCTAACATGGTTGTTTTTTTTAGGTGTTACATAAGAGCACTATGAGCTAGTGAATGTGACTGTGAGTGTGTGAGAACCAGAAGGAAAACTGAAGACATACAGATTAGTATTTTAGCATGGCATGCATATGACAGAGGTTTGCATTTGTGTGTGTGTGTGTGTGTGTGTGTGTGTTTCTGTGTTGTCATACACAGAATGTAGCTCAAAGGGATTTGCACAGAAATAAACCAAGAACAAGACGTAAGAGAAAGATATTCCAATTATTAAAAAATAGGCTAAAATAAACAAGTCATTAAAAAAAGATAAGACAGATATGAAACCTAAACCTAAAGAAACACTGCCTACACTATACTTAAGGGATATGTTTACAGGGCTACATTAAAGCTACATAAGCCTAATGAAACACTGGTAACACCTTACTTAAAGGCCATGTTTATAAGGCTACATGAAACCCAAATAACCCTTTTCTGATACCTGACATAACGTTAGTTAGTTGATAAGACAATATAATTCGAGTCCTGAAAAGTGTCACAACAAAAATCTGTTATGTCAAATTGACATCAAAATTGACAAAAGCAGTTTTTATAACATTTGATTCCTGTTGGAATAATGCTTTATAAATGTTTATTCAGGTTTATGACAATTGTCATGATGACTGTGGGGGTCATGTAGCCCTATGTTCTTAGGTAATGTTAGATAAAGTAACCAAACTTTTGGTTTGGTTTTGGTTTGATTTGTAGGGGGGGGTGTGTGTGTGTGTGTATACCAGGGCATGGAAGGAAGAGACCGAGAAGATGCCCAGGCGGCCCATGGCCAGCTTCGTGGGCCGTGAGGCAAAAGCCAGTAGGCGCTTGGGGTTGGGAAGCTCGCCACCCTGCAGGCTGGATAAGTAACAGCGAAAACGAAACAGATCCACATGAAACTGCTCGAGGTTCTGCTCCCACAGGAAGATCTAAGACAGAAAAAGCAGGTGAGGCATATGAAGAATAATAAAGACTACAATACAATTTAATGACAATGATCTATATGAAACTGCTTCAGGTCCTACTAGCATTTGAGAATCGAATAGAGAAGATTGTGGAATACGATCAATAAAGAATAATACAGCTTAGAAAAATATTATCCCAACATGCTTTCTATGCAAAACTGGCAAAAATATAAAGCATTCGTTGTTTTTAGGCTCTTATACACTTATTACAAAAATATTTAGAGGTATGGATATGCTTAGGAAAGGAGAGTTGAGATGGTGCTTTGTGGTGAGTGCTGTGGGCAGGAATGTTATTAATACTTATATAGTGCTAGAGAACAGTGTTAGTGAGCAAGCCAAACAGACACACACACACACACACACACACACATTATACTGAGTCTATTTTAAAACCATGGAGGAGTATACACCTCTATCACTGGATCACTGGAACAACAAAAAAAACAGAAAACTCTCTCATGCACAAACCCCCTGCAACCCCTCCACTAGCACTCAGGCAAAGCGGTTCTCAAGCACATTCTGCATACACCAATCTCCCACACACAAACCATAATGTCCATGCATGAATCAAAGCATTTTCTTTATCACAGTCCTACTCAAAAGATTGTTCCCTACAAACAACCCACCTTTAATAAAAAAAAAACAGCAACTATCTATTAAACTACATACAGCAGGCTACTGTGCAAAAGGCACACGTAAAGAAATGCTCTAAAGCAAAGATGTTTCCAAAAGTATTGAAATTTTTCAGACTTTTGTCTGAAACGTCTATTGCATTATATGTTACCTTCTTTACTGACATGCAAACGTTTTTCTGTAACTTTTAATTTCAGTTAGAAAGTAATGTTTGGAATCTAAAAAGTTTTTTTTTTACTAACCCAATAACGCAGAAATCATAAAATAAACATTTAATATTTAAAAAAATATTAATATTTAAAGAAAAACCATCAGGTTTTCATGTATAAACCATCATGTATAAACCATCAGGATGCACTTCATGCACTTTAACTGCTTATGTATGAGTGCGTTTTGAGTAAGCTCTGCAAGAAGCATAAATTGGCTCCATGAAAACAATGACTTAACTGGAGGAAATTAAAAACAGTAGCACAAATGCACCTGTCTTTCAGCAATCCAATAATCCTAACCATGTGCACTACAGTCACATGTAAAAAGGCATGCACAGGTTTAGGCCTGTGCCCTCAGAGCAAAGAGCATGGAATTCTTTCCATAAGTCTTTACGCACGCAAACACGTTTCAGAGGAAGATGTTACAAAAAAGACAAACAGAACATTTGCCTTGAGGCATCTATTTAAAACAATGAAAGCATGCAAACCTGTTCTTTAAAATTTGGCTCTATATATTCAAAACAGTGAATGTTTTGTGAATATCTCCCTAGATATAACAATTTTTGAAAACCTTCAGTGCTACAGTAAATCCGGATCCGAGAAGCTGATTGAACTCTGTAGCGCACCTGTTCCAGAATAGTCTTCCTCTTTTTACTGTCAGTGACAGCTGAGAGCTGCATGTCTCCCATCTTCTTCATCTTCTCGTCCATATCAATCTTCTGCTCCAGCTTCTTTATCTCAGCGCGCAGAAAGCGCACAGTGTCCTCGCGGTGGTGCTGCCGGGCCACTGCCGTGGCACATGCTGAGTGGATGGCCGTGATCCAGTTCTCCAGCTCTGTCTGCCCTGACGTCTGATCACAGACACACCAAAGATTGTGTTTAGACAGTGGATTGAAATAGTATCACACTTGTGAGTTCCAGTACACCTACAAGACACTTGCTGAAACATGTGCCTACAATTGTAATCAGCATAAATCTGTTTTAGATTATAGACACATACAAAAACAGCTTTTCCTCATGAAACCAGCTGAGAACTATATACACTTGCAACCGGCAGCTAGACCTACAAGGGTATGTCTGAAAACAGAGAATTTGGTTATTTACATGGTTGTTGGGTCCTCCGTTTAATATGACACTGACAGAAATAGAAAATTCTGTTGCCATCTATGAGAGTAATAGCATGAATTATGTTAATGTCATTATTGGATCAGGCCTGACAGATTGGCCTTTAAAACCAAGATACATATTATCTGCAGCACAATGAAATGCCACTACGGCGTACAGATTTCCTGCATTATTAGCAAGCACATAAAATGGTTCAGAAGAACCCTGATCATTAAGCCATTTACTGCTACTATCCACCTTGCTTGAGGAACCTGTAAAATGCTGAGAATTTATTGCCTACTTTGGACAAATGTGCCTGATAGCTGGAGGTCTCTAATCACCTGATGTAACCACAGTTGCTGTAAAATACAGAGGTAGTAGCACTCATTGAAATCAGGAAAAACTCACCTGGAAGAGAAAGGCATCACCTAATGAGTTACTCAGGCAGAAAACAAAGTCCTTCTTGGGGTGTTCAGGAACAGCCTGGACAATGCTGTTCTCAGCCCACACTGCATGTTTGGGAATGCTGTTGTGATCAATTCCTGAGCGTCCATCAGTCTCATAAAGGAAGAGTGTGCATCCTGGAAAGCGCAGACAACAAAAGGGAAGAGATGGTAAAGATTTGTTTACTGTAGACTGTAGCTAGTAATGAACAGACAAAGCTAGGATGGTATAAAAAGCAAGGGTTAGCAAGACCATGTGAATCCAGCCCATATTGCTTGTGTTCTTTAACTCCTTAATCAGTGGTAGATTTATACTCTCATTAAATGCACAAACTTAACAATATAAGCTTTTCTGACTAAAATCTGTGCGACATCAGTTAAGTTCCCATTAGGGAAGTGCTAACGGATCCTGAGGACCAACACAGAGAGACTCGGGAGGAGTTTCTACCCTCAGGCAATCCGGCTACTGAATGAGGACACTTGAGAAGTCTAAATATTTCTACCTCACACACCGACATACATACACAAACAGTCTGCACTATGGGAAAAAAATTTTTTTGCACACTACATAAAAACTCTGTACAGCTCTGTATATTTCTATACAGAAACAGTTGCACTATGAGAAAACAATTTTTTGCACAGTACAGCACAGTTTTTTTAACCATATTCTATTTATGCATATTCATATTCTACATTACATTCCTCTAAAGGCTGCTAAACTTTGTCATATAGTCTACGAGATTTTATTATATTCTGTTTTTATTATGTATGTGCATATCTAGTTCGTCGTTGTTCTGTTCATTGTTGCACCGTGGGACGAGGCACGAAGGAAAAACATTTCACTACACTATATCACGTACATAAGATGTATGTGACAAATAAAGAACCTTGAACCTTGAACATGAGATCATCACACACCAGTGGCCACAAGATAGGCAGTGAAAACCTAATTAGAACATCGCACCAGATTTGTTTAGGAATTTCAATCCACAGACAGAGACATCTTGTAACCTGGAACAGATATTGCATTAAAATTCAAGGGCAAGGCTTGGCAGCTAGGTCAGAACTGATTTGTAATGAGCACTGAATAAATAAATAAATGGGAATCTAAAGGGAAACAAGTATAAAGATTCATCTCCACCCTCCCATGATAATGAGAAAATGAGCTAAGGAGTGGGAGGGCAGCAGTGATTTGATTTGACATAGCCTAGTTGAGGTGAATTACAGCACAAGGTCTGGAGAGAATACTTTCAAATTATTATATTAGGTTTCATGTGCAAAGGACAAGAAGGTGTCTAATTTGTGATATATTGAGGTGCTTGCTGCAGGAATAATCAATGAGATGTATTCAAAATTGACTTGAGTAACCAAAATTAAATCTACAGTGTGTACATTTTTGTTGAATATGAAAAAAGACAGGATACTCTATACCAGTGGTTCTCAAACCTGCTCTATCTATCTGTTGTGCATGTCCTCAGGAGGGCCTTAGGACTGGATTGAGAACCACTGCTCTGTAATAAAGATGTTTCTGGGCTGCTGTTATTCGCCTAGTCAATCCTGTAATAATATTTCATTGTCAGTGCTGTGTCAGAGGTATCGAGTTGGAATTGGCAGGGAATTTTTACTCATTCATTTGTTCTCACTCATTTGTACTCAAGAACCAGGTTTTAGTTTTGTTCTCTACACTATTTTAGCTAGCTAGCTCAACCTGCAGGCTGGGGCATGTGCGCTGTGAGATTACAACGGCACAACCCTTTTCCCTTCAACCAGTGTTTATATTTTCACTAGCTAGTTATCATTAGGCAACTAGTTCTTTCTGTAGTTTATGTGTTGTTTATGGTGCCACGGGATCAGCAGAGTTACACCATGGTATCGTCTATGCATGGGCACTGCTGTTTGATCAGGCAGTCACAGTAAGAGCTAACAGCTGATTGAAGCTAAAAGACAAGCCCTTGTTGAGAGGCTTTCTGCTTTTCTCTGGTATAAGTATCTGTGATTCACACTGATATGAACAATAAAGTTATTTTATTCTCCTTACACTTCAGTAATACTGAGCAATTGTGAGTCACAAGCTGCATACAGCACTAAAGAGAATGTCACAACATTAGTGTCATTACTATTTAGTTATAATACTTAGTGTGCATTTTGTGGTTTGGGACACAACCTTGCATCCTACAACCCCTGGCAAAAATTATGGAATCACCACACTTAGAGGATGTTCACCCAGCTTTTTTTACTTTATAGCAAACAAACAAATCACAGATATGACA
>CM075019.1:10080530-10108211 GCA_037576675.1 Pangasius sanitwongsei | reverse complement strand
ACAAAACCTTTTTTGTGTCATATCTGTGATTCGTTTGTTTGCTATAAAGTAAAAAAGCTGGGTGAACATCCTCTAAGCGTGGTGATTCCACAATTTTTGCCAGGGGTTGTATATAGATGTGTGTATTTGCATGCTTGCAGTGGAGGAAGAGCACAGCACAACCCACTTTAGGAAATGTTCTTCTGCAAGTAACTCACAATAGCATCTTTTTTTTTTTTACCAGAGTGTGTGAAATTCCACAATATTACATCCTGTAGCTGTATTATGCATCAAAAAAAAAAAAAAAAATCAAAAGCTCGGGGGGAAATAACTTTACTGTTGATATGATTTGCTAGTGAGGTAGAAAAGGAACAGGTGCATAGATGCCTTTTTATCATTGTGGCCTGAGGGCACAGGGAGATTGTGAAATTCTGTTGTACTTCAATGGATGAGAGGGCATGATCTTTCGAGGGAACAAAAGGGCTTGGAAGGACAACCCAAATCCAACCAACTACTATTAAACCGAGCAGTTATTCAAAGTAATTCAAAGTATTCAAGGTTATAGAGCTTAATAACACTTTCAGGAACCGGAATTTATGTTAAATAAATGACAAATGTCATTGGTTTTACAATCTGTATCACAAATATGTGCCACTTAAAGTCCATCAGTGTTCTTACCTTTCAGTGATACCCAGTAGCGCTTCCACTTGCGCTTAGTTGCCGGCTCCACCTTCTTATTCTTCTTATGCACCAAGAAGTTCTTCACAGCTAGTGCACCTGCCTTGCGTACTGTACCCTGCGTTGTCTCGAGAAACAGTGCCTCCGACAGGAAGGCAGAACTCGCTGTGCCGCTGCTTCTCTCATCACTGACTGCCGACCCTGCCTCTTCCAGGCTTTCGTATGTCTGCCGTGAGCTTAACTCAAGCTCCTGTCGAAAGTTCTCATACACTCCTTGGCCTTCGCCCAGCCGCCTCTCCCGATCCCCTCCTCCTCCACTGCTGCTACCACTGCTGCTCCTGACACTGGCTGCAGAGTACACGGAGAAAGAAGCCGACATGGCCTTGCAGCGACGTGACTGGGGCTTGGCATCAACAGTCACACCATCAATGCCACTGTCTCCATATTCGCTACCCTCTCCTGCTGTGATGTCCTAAGAGCAACATTAAGAACAGGTTTTAGTCCCTTTTAAACACTACTGCAGTACTGGTACAATGAAGCTGGGAAATGTACACTTTTAGGAACACTCGTCAGTTTGCATGGTTGTACTTATCAAGACTGGCGTCCTGGTCACCAGACCACTGTATCTGAGTTTGGTCTCTTGGACCATATGTCTAAAATATTGCCTTTAGTCCTGGTCCTGACTGGCAAATGTCTCAGTCTTGTTTGGTCTCAGTTGATGTGAGTCTTGGACCTGGCTTGGTCTTCACTGAGACTGATACAATCACTCTGGTATTGCAGGGCATTTAAAAAGCCAAGGAGTAATGGCAAAGATGGTCTATGAAACTGAGGAAAGCTCCACGAAAATCTCAGTATAGCAGATATGTAGAAGGCAGAAAATTGCCATTGGGATCCTTTATTTTCAGGTCCTTTTACTCTTCTTACATTAACATTTAAGAAATAGCCCAGCACCTCAGGATTTGGTCTTGATTATAAGTACTAGGACATGGAGCTTATTACCATTACAATGGCTTCAGACATTCAAAAAACACAGCGTTATTTCTTGATCATTAAACATTAATAGTAGTGGGTAAAGAACAACAAGCATGAGGTCTTCCACACTTTTACTGATCCAACATTAAGGATAAGAGATCTACCTGTTATCATGATGATTTGAAGGGTCATGCATACCCTAATCATACATTCCTTGATAATTCAATATTACAGTATTTTTGGTACTTTTTTATCAAGGGAATAACTCTTGTACATGCTGTTAGTGGGCAATAATGTGTTTTCTAAGGTACTTACATGTGAAGTCTGTGCACGTCGTCCTTGCATGCTCGAGCACAGTGCCCCCTGTTGGCTGGGAGGACCTTCAGAAAGGCAGTGAGAGCGTCTGCAGGGCAGTGTGTATGCTCCATACCCACTGCCTTCTTCTTCCCCTGGAGACAGCATACTATTGGTTATCTTCCCTGCTGCTGTCCTTTTGCTATCCCGCCTGTACTTGTAGCGATTCCTAGAGCCACGGTGTGTCTTCTGGGTGCACAGCTCATCTAAAGAATTGGTCCTCTCACCAGAGTGACCCTCATGTCCTCTGTTTAACTTTCCATTTTCAGGCTCAGTGGTGTGGACGATCTCCTCTGTGCTTGTTAACTGTTCCTGGCTGAGGTCAGACAGCGAGAACTCAAGCGAGTCTTCACGCCACATGTCGGCTGATTTGGAGCGCTTCTTGTTCTTGAAGCTTCCACCTTCACCAGATGGATCATTCACCCTCTGCAGGTATGTCTTCTCTGTCTCGTTGAGGCCGTCTTCATCCTGTCCATCGCCCACCACTGTTTCCCCTCCGTCCTCCGAGCCTGGGGTGGTACTCTGTTCACCAGCCTGGTCATGAAAAGATATGGGCCGCAGGTTCACGCCAACCGGATCCACCCAGACGTGTCCACTCAGTGCATCTGTCTCATTAAAAGGCTCCAGGCCATTTTCGCTCAGCGACTGTGGGATGCTGGGTGTGCTGCTTGATCTGGTGCTGGCTTCTGAACCATGGTGCTCCGCTTTACCAGACAAAATGTTGCGAGAGCGGCGTGACTGCTTGTTGGAGATCCGGAGAGAGTGTGACATGTGCTTGCGTGATAGATGGTTTTGAGTCTCAAAGTATAAGCTGTGGTCTCCATTCTGGCTCTCTACATTCCCCATGGTTTAGCATCTGAGACAGACAAGAAGCAAGTTACCATTGGCAATTTTGCCACAACATAGCCTACTATTGGAGCTGTTAACACATTAGCCCTCGAGCTCTCAAACCTGATTGACCAGCAAACTGTACATTCCTCCCACAATGTTACAAATGACATGCCAGCAAGTCACTGACACCACGCACCACATTCAAAGGGAGTGGTTTCTCAGAGCATGTGTACTCACAAGCACCTGCTGAGGTGAAAATCAGCAGAAAGCAAAAGAAGTCTCACCATCCACACACACAGCTGTCAGAGTGAGAGAGCTGCAGAGTTTTAAACACCAGAAATATCTCTGACACAACAGAGAGTACAGGATATGAAGCCTCCTCACCACCCACTTCAGCAACATTAAAATATCTTTACGGTCATACATAATGTGTTTTGTAAGTATGCAAATGTCTTTGTTCCTGTATGCATACTAAGTACACAATTTTGAACTATTAGATTTTTTTTTTTTTTTAAAAAAAGCAAAGCTAACAGATGTAACCACAGTGATATTTAAAAAAAAAAAATCCCACTACTCTGACTAATATACTTAAATATACTAATATACTGCTTATTGCTATTAATATTAAAGCTGGAACTGGCATATCGGTTGTTAGCAATTTTAATGGCTCCAGTACCACAACAATTCTAACAACAATTAGTAAAATTAGAATTAATTTTTGGGGATTGTGTGATTTTTCTCTGTGTATAAAAGCGATCGCATTACCTGACTCGAACACTGACATCACTGGCATCTCCAAAGAGGGATGTCACTGTTCACACACCTCATGGTCATCAGGAGCTTCTCTAATCATGCAAGGGGTCTGTGGAACAAAGAAAAACACAGATATAAGTCTTGCTGAAAGTGTAAATAATGGTTGTGAGTACAAGTTTTGTTCTTTTAAAAAAGTGGACAATAAATTTTTTTTTTAATTCTAAAAAATAAATTCAAGGAACGGGATAGGAGAATGTTAAATGACCTGCACACAACAATGAAATTTGGAAGCAAATACACACACATACACATGCATGCGCACACACACACACACACACACACACACAAGAGCAAAAATTCCCCTAATTTGACTGGGAAGAAGAACATCAGCCTTGTGTAGTAAAGTACGCCTGAGGAACTATAGTGGACCAGCTGCAGTATTGAAGTAAAAAAAGACCTCAATTACATCCCTCTCAGTACCAGCATGACCTAATTTCCTCTAATCCAAGGCTGAGAAAGAGAGAGAGAGAGAGTTCTCTCATTTTGTAGAAGGCGATAATAACAAACAAGAGGTCAGTGGCATGCTTGCAGGGCAGGTGCAGGACACAATCAATCAAAAGCTTAAATATATATAAATGTAAACCCAAAGTTATACAGAATGGTACACATATACCCACTTATATCTACATATACACAAATACTGGGTTCATATACACTCACCAGCCACTTTATTAGGAACACCTGTACACCTGCTCATTCATGCAATTATCCAATTAGCCACGTGGCAGCACTGCAGTGCATGTGATTGTGCATATACATGGCAAGGGCTTCAGTTAAGGTTCACATCAAACATGGGGGAAACTTTCAAAGACTGCTGATCTCCTAATGCAAAACAGTCTATAGAGATTTTCTCTGACCTCTCTCATCAACTAGGCATTTCTAGGCACAGAACTTCCGCTCACTGGAATTTTTTCATCATTCCGTGTAAACTATTGAGACCCTTAGAGACTATATACGAATAGTTGGATAACCTTCATCAAAAGAGGGTCTTGTGGAACTCCTTTTACAGTTAAAGGGATCCCTGGCTACAAAAGAGTTTGAGATCCTGGCAGAAAATCAGGACACAAACAACTCCCTGACACTTTTTATATAGCTCTTAAACATCAACATAGTGCTGCTCTATTAAATAATTATGCGAAAACATTATAAGTATTTAACTGTTTGCCAAACTTTCAAAACTTTATGCAACACTAATTAATTTTCCAGCATTTAATCTTTGATCAACTAAAAAGGCTGTGAACAAATAAGAGAGAGAGAGAGAGAGGAAAAAAAGAGCAGAAGTTGTATTTTTGTGCGTGTTCATGTGTGAATGTGCTGTCTATGGGGGACTCAGTGTTTCCCACGGAAACAGTGTGTGTGTTTTGTGGGATGGGATGAAGTAGAGAGCTGTCTGGATCATGTTCTATTCCACTGTCACTAACTGTAATCATTGAGAGACAGAGAGAGAGAGAAAGAGAGAGAGAGAGAGAGAGAGAGCATCAAAGTTTCATTAGATGCTGTTACTTAGCCAGCTTTCCTACAGAGTGGAGTATGATTCTGTGTGCGTGTGTGTGTGTGTGTGTGTGTGTCAACCCTGCTGTACCCTTACATAAACTTAATTTGGCCCCTTTTTTTTTCCCTGCTGTACTTCACTCTTCTTTTTCCAACCTCTTCTCCTTTCATCACCCCTGTGTCATTTCCTCTGCAACTCTTCATTTCCTACTGTCTTTGCTCATCTGTCACAACAGCTGGAGGAATCTCCACCACAAAAAATGAAGATCTCAACCAGATCCCAGGGGGAAGCCAGTGGACTGATCAACGTGGTAATTTGTCACAGTGATTCCTTTGTAAACTGAAACATTTTTCCCTCTGGCTTAAACTGTGAACCTTCACCAATCCAGTGAAACGCTTAGGCATGATTTTCAGATGAACTCACAAACATATTTGAGTATAATTCTGTATCACAGAGCCAGCCCTCTTTTTATTCCCTTATCTCTATAATTTAATCTTCCCTCTATTCTAATTCTATTTGTCGCTAACCTTTCACTGATGTTATTTGACTGATGCAGATCTATGTGGGCATGAATCAGAGAGATCAAATCTCTTACCTAGGCCTTTCATAAAAACAGATCTTAGTGACTTAAATGAAAGGGAAATTCGCTCACAGTTCTGTCATATATTAACGTCATTAAATAAGAGAAATAATGCTATTTGAACCAGATGAACTCTGTCACTAAACCAGTTTTCTCTTTCTCTCACTCTTCTCATTCCCCCGTTAGGCTGCTGTGTCCCTCTGGTGCGATTAAACCACAAAAACCTGTTACAAATCTCACTTTTCTGCCAGAGGGTCTCACAGAATCGCTAAAAGCTCCTTAAAGGAGTAGTGACAAAAATAATGCGAAGGAATTTCGTATATTAGAGCTAGCCTTTTAAGCGTTGTGTTTCAGAGAAAGCAAAGGGCGCTCAGGACCAACAAACTATACTGTAAAATAAAACACAGAATAACACATACAATATGAAAGTTGCACAGATACTGTATACAGATTTAACAAGTGTGCTTAGGTTCCACAACCTTAGATTAGATTCAGAACCAAATAATTCTGAAACTCTCCTGGAACCACTACAATCAGCAACATTCAATATGGAAAGGAACTAAGTAGGTTTCTTGGAATTACAGACCAGGAATTAAAATCTACTCAAGGTTTAAGTTAAAAAAAATATAATATATCTACCATGGAACTTTTCCAGAATCCTAAGAACCTTTTCAGGAACTCAGGGCGGATTTTAGTTCCTGTAGCTCCAGAAACCTTTTTAATTCCTGTTCCTGTCCATAGTAGCTACTTTTCTGCAGACCTGGAACTACTGGGTATAGCTATAGCTCATACTGTCACAAAGATAAACAAAACCAAACAAAACGTCATACCAATCACACAAAGTCTCCTCATATGCTCACTTATACTTACTGTTATCAAAAACAGCTCTGTAGAATAGTATGTAATACTTAAAAAAAAAATCTTTATTTATGATGCACATATAATAATATGAGGATTGGAAAGGTAATATTTTAAGTTTGTCTGTATGTTTTTATCCATCAGATGACATTGTTAAAGATTATTAGACCATTGGACAGAATTGCTATATAAAAGCCAGGGAGAAACTAAATGAAACACATAAACAAATCTCCAGATATAAGCTTGAAACTCCTGCCTGTTCTAGAAACAAAATATCGAGGCTAATAATAGTACAGGCACATTGTTAATATATATTTACAATGATATTATAAATACAGTATATTTGAGTTTTTATCCCTGTGCACTGTATTCAGATTTATTAGGGGTGTTTGTAAGAGACTGGTTTTTAATCAGAATTCTGAAAGTGTGTGCCCATGCTCTTGCTATGCAGTGATTACATTTATGTACTTATGCAACTCAAGTTTTATTTAGGTTTTACTTTCTTCTCTTTTTGTTTGTTGCTTCCCTCTGTTTTTGCTTGAAAGTACATGAAAGGTGATTAGATGAACAAGCGTTACACAAAATGCCACACAGATGACAGTAGGAAAAAAAAAGATTTTATCGACTGATATGAGCGCCGACCATTTAATTAGGAAATGACATTCAATGGCTGAAAATAAACATTTCATTTGAGTTTGCGTTTTGTAATGGCTGGTATTTTTGGAGTCTGGTTTTGAAGTGACATCGCGCTGCTGATTTTACATCTGTTTTGAAAAGTGCTCACTGCAAATGTTCATACATGACCCATGAAAATACCAGGTGTGAGCAGTTATCTGTCTCGGCTGATCGGATCAAAAGTGGACAGCGCTAAGTACACGTCTGAATAGAGTCTGAGTGATTGGATCACAAGACGCATTTGACTCCATTCAGACCTGTATTTAGTGCTGTCCATTTGTGATCCGATCTTCCGAGACGGATGCTATTATCAAGTCTGATTGGGGCCAGCGTGTCAGCTTTAACCCTGAAGTGAG
Organism: Pangasius sanitwongsei; assembly: GCA_037576675.1. Classification (NCBI taxonomy): domain Eukaryota; kingdom Metazoa; phylum Chordata; class Actinopteri; order Siluriformes; family Pangasiidae; genus Pangasius; species Pangasius sanitwongsei. The sequence goes on along the minus strand of CM075019.1, from coordinate 10,100,623 downwards.
CACTGTAGCAAAGGAAGAGGGAGGTAAAGGGAAAAGAGAGGTAGAAAGAGAGAAAAGAGTAAAAGCATGTCCATGTTCATGTTTTCATCACAGCTTGCCACGTCTGCTACCTTTCCTGCAACCCTCCATGCAGTATCTTTTTGAAACTTTAATCACAGGCGCTTAGTAGGAGGCCTACCTTCTCCTTACTGTGTAGGATGTGTTGATCTGAAGTCTGCTATTAACACACGCATACATACACACACACACATACACACACACACACACACACAGATACATACACACATTACCACCTCCTACAGAAATGCACTAGAGTTGTAGTGTAAGTCATCACACAGTGAGTCAGCGTCCTTTCCTTCATGTCAAGGAAGAACAAATCTGAATCCACCCAAACCATCCTTACGCAACAGGAAGATAAAGAAAACATCACACATTTATAATTATAAAATGCATCATCAGTAATGAGTCATTTGTTGTTTCTGCAAAGCCTCTGCATTCCCATTCTTTCTCTAGCTCCATTTCAAAGGAACATGATGATCACCCGGCTCAAAATTCAGCCTTCTGATTCTACAGGCTTTGGAGAGAAAGAGCGCAGGATAATGGGATAATGGAAATGAATGACTCCAGCAGCCCCTCCCCCGTATCTGATGGCATATTTTGTGAGAAGAATAGACTCCATGTGGAGTAATGTAGAGGGGGTTTGAGAGGAGGTCATCCCTGCCCCCCAGCTCGAGTGGAGGTCAATGTTTCCCTCCAGCTCTTCATTCCTCCTCATAGTACCACTACACTCCAGCTGCAACCTCAGATCAATACGGACCTTAACCAAAAATAGAGACCCTTCAGTGCTCTTCTCTAAATGTTCCCTTACATCCTGTACACAGTTGCCTCACTTTTAACTGTACTGAAATAAACAAATTACTAACAGCCCTGGATATGAATCATTCAGACAGGTTTCTTAGCAGCTGGGGGAAAGCTGCAAACTCACAGTTATTATAATCCTCCCTTTTTTCGGCTGAAAGAGCCGGCTCGCAGTGATGAGTGTGGAGAGAAGTGATGAAATGAGAAAGGATGCAGAGAAAAACAGACCAAACAGACAGAGGAAGAATTGCTGTGGGGGAAGATGAAGATGGAACTGCATATTCCCACTTCTACTTCAGTTCTAGTTAGTCAAGCGCTTAGTCTTTCGTTTTGGGTTGTTTCGCTTAAGGCCTGGGGCAATGAGTGGGGTTAGAGAACTCCCCTAAGCCCACTGGTAGAGAAGAAAGAGAGAGCACGGGGAAGAAAGATAGACAGAGAGAGAGAGACAGGGTGTTCTATTGTTCTCTCAGCTGGACTAATTCAGTGTCTGTACAGAGACAAAGTGATGAACCCTATCAGGACATGCAAGTCTACTTGTTATAGTGCTGAGTCATTAAAGAACACACACATTCACACTGTGTCTTAGTCAGTCTTACAACCTGCAGTGTTTATCTTTTACTATTTTATAGATTTACTCAAAAGTAAATCTAATCTGCTCTCCTTTGTTGGGGTTAAAAAAACAACAACAATTCAGTTCTTGAAAAAATATTTAAAAAATATGCATGCATTGCTTGTTATTATTCTCACAAAATTGGAACTGCAAAAAAAAAGAAGTTTTCAATAATTTTGCTGAATTGCACAATAAAGCAATGATTCGAATAATTTAACCCTTTCATGCACAGCATCCACATTCAGTGCTGTTTAAGGACAATATAAGACAATATAAATCACCTCCAAATCACCAGAGAACATAACATACTATTACTATAACATAGACTATTATCCTTAATTCTGTTCTAGACTGTTTGATATTCTCAGTGCACCATGTTTCCAGTATGTTTGTCCAAACCTTTTACAAAAAAATCCAAATCAACTAAATATATATTTGTCATGTTCCTCAAACCATTCCTGAACAATATTTGAAGTGTTGCAGGGTGCAATTATCCTGCTGAAAGAGGCCACTGTCATTAAGGAATACGTTGCCATGACGGGGTGTACTTAATCTGCAACAATGTTTATGTAGGTGGTACGTGTCAAAGTAACATCCACATGAATGCCAGGACCCAAGGTTTCCCAGCAGAACATCGCCCAGAGCATCACACTGCCTCCGCCAGCTTGCTTTCTTCCCATAGTGCATCCTGGTGCCATATCTTCCCCAGGTAAGTGACGTACACATACCTGACCATCCACATGATGTAAAAGAAAATGGGATTCATCAGACCAGGCCACCTTCTTCCATTGCTTCATGGTCCAGATCTGATGCTCATGTTCCCCACATGTGGTCAGCATGGACACTCTGACTGGTCTGCAGTTCACCAGTTGACTTCCCTGAACCACTTTTGGTAGGTACTAACCACTGCATACGGGGAACACCCCACAAGACCTGCTCTGATGCTCTGACCCAGTCATTTAGCCGTCCAAATTTGACCCATGTCAAAGTTGCTCAGATCCTTATGCTTGCCCATTTTTCCTGCTTGCCACATATCAACTTGGAGAACTGACTGTTCACTCGCTGCTTATTATGTCCCACCCCTTGACAAGTGTCATTGTAACGAGATAATCAATGTTATTCACTTCACCTGTCACTTGGCATACAATAGTCCTAAATTGCATAAATTTTCTACTTCAACAATATTACTGTATTTTGTAATTTTAGGCATCAAAGGTACGTTTTAGACGTGATTGTTAGCAAATGAATTAAACAGGTTTTAGAACATTGGAATTTTTTTTATTTCTCCCTTTTCTTCTATAATGTTTTTTATACCTCTTTTTACTGATGTCTTTGATGCACAGTATTCCTACCTATGGCCAGTCCATTTATTTATTTAAAATAAATTATATTTAGAAAGAAATCAGAATTCAGATAACATGCCATTTTAAGTTAGCTAAGGAATCTGGACAGGTTTTTAAATGATTTATGAAAAAGTTCATTTCATGAAAAAGCTAATGCTGTATAAAAATTAGAGAGAGGATTGCCTCTCTAAACCCATAAACATTATCTGCTTTGTTTGCTGCATGGAAGACCCCAAAAAAGAGGTACACACAAACTGCTCCTGCCACAATCCCCCCCACACAACATTTATCATTTCACCTCCTCTGTACTCACACACACACACATACACACACACAGAGCTCGCAGGTATCAGGTTTTAATGGCTTCTGTTCTAACGTCTTTCTTCCCTGCTTGCTGTGTTTGTGACAGCACTGCCTCTTTTGTTCCCTAAAATCTGAATAGGTGCAGCTACCCTTTAGCCAAACCTGCCCCAACAGGAGCAGTTTCTCTCCTGTTCTCCCTGCCTCTCCCTCTCTCAGTCACCTGCTTTATGCATTCATATTATACATTCATAATCCCACCTGTTAAACATTATAACTGAAAATGTGATGATATAAAAGGAGTGTGTTAATTGAGTTTGGGTATAACACAGTAGGTGAAAGCCGGACAGGTCTGGGAGTTGCTCTAAGCCTGCTCTAAGCCTGTTGACAGCAATAACATGACAATAATAGAACACCCACAAAACTGATCTTATCAGTGCTGTATATACACAACGTCACAGCCATTCTCTGGCATCTCAAACAACATTGGTGGGATGACTAACATTAGTGTTCTGCTATTTTATTGCTAGGCCACTACATATCACAATAAGCTCTGCAGTGATGGTATGGTTTGATGGTGCACTGTGATAAAGCAGTGTGAAATAGTTAAAAAATGTTAAGCTATACTGGTATGGGTAATAATGAAAGAGGAAAAAGGTGTGGCGAGTCCCCTGTAATGTTGCGAAAATTTTTAAAAGAATGTAGACTCATTTTTAAAGCGCAGAGAATGAATACAAATATACAAACCTGAAGGCAAAGATAATCAACATGTTGTGGCAAAACCAATTTAACACTTGCACTACCTCTGCAGTGTCTTTCTTGCTTTCTGAAAATACAGTGAAAACTCGAGAAACTGCAATATCAAAAAACTACTATCACAGTGAGTAAATAATGTTGTTTCTTAATTAAGGACGGCTTTGCGTGTGACTAAAAATGTCCTGACTGAAGAAGAATGTGTAGCTTAGTCTCACACTAACTGCTTTCACTTCTAAATCTCTGCTACACCTAGAGCCTTCAGGTCAGGTCTCTACTTCCCACATTCCTCGTCGGATTCCCAGCTTGGAAAACGCATTGGGGTGGGGAGGAGTAAGGAGAATCATTGTTCTTAGCGAAGCTTAGTGTAAAGATGAGAGCAGCTAAAAATCCCAAAGCTGACAAGAAAAGAGGGGGTTGAGGAAGGGACGTTGAGCCAGAGAGAGAGAGAGCAAGAGAGAGAGAGAGAGAGAGAGAGAGAGAGAGAGAGAGAGAGAGAGAGATTCCAGTATCTCAAGTTTTGGCTCTTTCACAAGAAACTTATCAACGCTGGTTCTGGTGAATGTATGTTTCCATTTTCCCTCTTCAAGCCTCATTTGCTGGTAAAAGACATGTATGACACACTGCAACCACAACATTTCCATCTTGAATCAAATGGAAATGAGGGAGGTGAATCTGAATGAGCTAGGTGGTACATGTGCGACACGCCAAATCCAAGACCAGCTTATAACATCCTAGCTTAGAGATGTGGAGAAGGAATCCCATCAGGGTAAAAAAACTACACATGCCAAAGATATATGCAATTCTGATGTATACACACAGAAATCCCCAGTCTCACACAGTTTCATTTAAGCTTTCATTTAAGATTTTAAACATTGGGGATTTTGCTGTGTGTATATACCACAAGAGGTACCACGAAAGCTTCTCTCATTACAGATTACTAAGGGTTATACCGTATAATAAAGATGCATGGCACTCAGTCCAAAATATGGTTCTAAGAAATAAGTAGCGTATGTAGTAAGTGTAACTTGCATTGAAGTGAATCCAAACCAAACATGTGGACAGTGTTGAAAAAGTAGATAGTGGCTTGTAGGTTCTAAATATTAACTGTCCATTTCTAATAAAACAAGCAGACACTTACCTCCTCCATGTCTGCACATGTACTGCTTCAAAGCCATGTCTGCCCCCTTACACTCTCACTGACCTCTTAACTACAATCTGATGTTGTGAACAGTAACCATCAGTATCGAATATCAACAGTATCAGTATAAATTACTGCCTCATGTCGTGAGCTCAGGTTTCTGTGTCTGCGTGGAGTTTCACATGTACTCCCTGTGTCCGTGTGGGTTTCCTCCAAGTTCTCCAGTTTCCTCCCACCTCCCAGAAACATGCAAGTCAGTAGAATGGCTATGCTAATTAGGTGTAAATGAGTTGTCCTGTGATAGACTGACGTCCCTTTCTGTGTGTATTCCGGCTTTGTGCACAGTGATCCTGGCCTGGCATAGGCTCCAGATCCACAGCCCTGATCAAGATAAAGGGTTAAAATGAGTGAATGAATGACTTAATGGATCATTATTTCCTGTCAGTTGTTAGTAATATATTGTATATGTGCATGGGTCATATATGGAATATGGAATATTCTTGCACTGATCTGTCATGTCAAATTCCTGTGTGCTATAAACATTCAGTATAAGAAGCATTTTAAAACTAACTTCTTTCTTCTACCCAAAATCACAGAGATTAGCACTGTAGCCTGGCTTTACATAGTATCTCTGATTTATATTCTCTCAGAAGGTTTAGGATTTATCTGCAGGCACCTCAAAGTCAGACTCATCAGTTCATCTCTCCAGTCATGGGCTTACCATAGATTAAACTGTACACCTCCCTGCTCCCTCAGTGCTCATACTAATGACACGCAATAAGCTCAACTCAAGGAACTCTACCAAACCAGTCCATCACAGGGCACCATGCACACACACATTCACATACTCATTCAGACCTATGGGTAATTTATATTAGCCAGTCCACCTATATTAGCTCAAAATCAAACCAAGGACCCCAGAGGCAGCAACACTACCACACATTGTACCATTAAGGATGTTATCCACTACAAAATTGAGTACATTAATCCAGAACAATGCATTATAATTATACAAGGATTATGCTTATACATATGACATTGTTTTGTCTAATGACCTATTTGAGTATTTCATTAATAGGTTTATATACACATATATATTTATTTAAGGTATTAAATAACTAACTAAAAGGAAGACACAAATTTAATATACTTACAGAGTTACAGTACTTACAGTATTTAGTGTTATTACATTGCTGTGTACGTGCATTATTACACTACTGTTTGTACCATAAAGGGATAAAGCAAACTGATTAAACTGTTAATCACATTTCTTTATACGACAAGTAATAATCAGCTAAAATTCCATCACTGAGACTAGGCTAAGGTTAAATTGGTTAAATGGGTAAATCTGTTGGCTGGATTTGCCCGTTGTGTCTATTTTAGGTCCATGCAGGCTGTCTGAAATGTCTCATTCTTTAGGCCTGAAGGCAAAAGGAGTTCAACAAACTTTGAATGCTCTGCATTTTTATTTTAATTGTGACTATTTTCTGCTGCATGTTATCGCAAAGCTCCATCCTGCTTTCTGTAACTGATTGTGTTAAATGGCTTAATCTAATTCAATGCCTTACTTGTGTATAGCTGCCTTGAAAGCATTTCTGAATATGCCTATTTCGTGAAATTCATGTCTACATCCACACACACACACACACACACACACGACTGGATGGTGGTTACCTGGTTACAGTGAAGTAGGGGGAGATGGTGAGAGAATGGGGCTAATTTCTGTCCTCCGTTTTAGAGAGCAGAGGGGAGCGTGCAGTGATGGAGTGATGACACGCAGGAGAAGAGGAGAAGAAGAGCGTGCAGGGCGGGGAGGGGGTATTGTAGGGGGAGCACAGATGGGCCCTTCGGCTGTTCAGAGAGAAGGAGTTTGGCTAAGGGAACTTATCATTAACACTCTCCCACTGACACGCCTGAACAAAGCCCTGCAGCCTGAGACACACACACAGATACACACTCGAACAGGGAGACACAGACTGAGACAGAGAAGCTGTCTGACTGGTTTAATAAATTAATGAAAGGGAACAGCACTGAGATTCTAGTTTTAATGCATTTTCATCATTTGATATCTTTTTTTTTTTTTTTCGCAGTCCATTTACAAGCCTCATTGCCTAGTAAGGCAGCATGTCTGACACACCGCTGTGACAAAATCCAAACTCTCTCAAACTAGAAGCAAAAGCTTTACTAAAAGTCACAGGAGAAACTGTGGAGAGATGGAACAGGTTTTCAGCAGAGCGGTAGAGATTGTGAGTGGGAAAGATGCAGACACAGCGTCTTAATCACCTGCCATTATGAGTGTTTACTCAGCACACTGCAGCTCCCTGGATAAAGAATGGAAATTAGAAGTAGGAAAGAAGTCTAACTTTTTGAAAGTCTTACTGTAATAATTGCTGTTTAGGCAGTTATGTAACTACAATCTCAATAAAGCTTTCTAGAATTAAACAAAAAGAAAGAATGATACAGATAGTGATACAGAGACAAAAAATATTTTAAACAGAATAGTATTGACTGTATACATGCTTTCTCTCATTTTAAGTAACTTTTTAGTCTAATGTAAAGTCTATGTTGGTTTTTATTAATAGGATTTAATTGTCTTCCCAGGACAGTGCCCAGCTAGCTCAGTTGGAAGAGCATGGGGCACCAAACCCGGCCACTGGGGTTGCACAAGCTAGTGCACTCTCAGTTCAATATCAGTGCCAGTCGCAAGCCCGGATAAAATGGTGGGTTGCATCAGGAAGGGCATCCGACGTAAAACCTGTGTCAAATATGTGGATCATATACCGTATCTCCATAATGGAGACGGGCGATCTGCTGTGGCGACCCCTAACTGGAGCAGCTGAAAGAAGAAGAAGAACTGTCTTCCCAGGACAAGGCCTAAGGCGGCTCTCCAACACCTGCCAACATGCAAACTTCACTTTCAGCACACAAACATGCAGTTACTCGCTGTTGCTAAAGAATTATGCTTCATCAGCGTGGTTCGGAGAACTGGCTGAAACAAACTTTCATGGTGTTTTTTTTAGAACCATAGAAGGTTCTTTCATGTCCATCAAATAATGGTATGGGTGATAAACAGAAGGTAGCGGATATATTGTTCACTGTTCAGACAAAATGGTGGCAAACTTTTTGTTAGCGAGTATGTTGTATGTGTTGGTGTGACCTTGTATGAGGGTGTTGATTTTTTTCCAAGCTACCTTAAATTCTATTTAGTTCAAATATAAGTTCCGATACGAGATAAGATGTAAGTGCTAAAATGCTGACTCTATAATAAGCAGTAGTTGATAAAAGAGAAACATACCTCCAACTAACCAAAAGCACATCACTTGATAGTTTAGACTGCACTGTGAAAATAAAACGATGTAGGATTTATCAACACTACTGCACCTCTCTGTTGATAAAATTGTTAATGGTATTTAATTCAAAAACTACTGGACAATTGCTGCAGAGATGTGATTTGATTTTTTTTTCAATATCACAACAAATCACACTACTTATGATGGGAGTGTTACTGGAGTATGATCTGGATGATACCTCTACGTTCAATTTAACAATTATTTATTGGCATGGATGTTAGCTTTTTTTGCCAGTAATATCAATGAACAAAGAAGCATGTTATTCATGATAAGCAAAGTTCATTCATTCAATCATTCATCTTCTATAACTGCTTTATAGCAGGATTGCTGTGGATCCAGAGCTTCTCCCGGATACACAGGGTGTGAGGCGGGAATCCGCTCTGGATGGGACACTATTCCATTGCAGGGCACCGTGTACACACATTCGCACACTCATTCACACCTAGACTTAACTTTAGTGCAGCCTAAAGTTGGAGCAAACCAGAGAACACAGAGGAAACCTACACAGACACAGCGAGAACAGGCAAAACTCCACAGAGACAGTGATCCAAGCTCAGGATTCAAGAGCTCGAGGGCCTGGAGCTGTGAGTTGGGAGAAGAAGCAAAGTGAGAGAAGTAAATGAGAAGTTCAATGCCTTGTTCAATGCCTTCAATGACAAAATTCCAGATAGATTAAATGTCTGTTATTCTAATAATATACTCATCTCTGTCTCTTTCTTCCTCCGTTCTTCCTTACTTGACCTGTATGCACGCGCAAAATAAGAGCTGCTCCTTTTTTAGGAGCTGCTAGTTTGGCGAAGGGCTTTTACCGAATTTGATTCTAACAAACACGCTTATGTATGGACACTATAGGAACTTCACAACCGGGTTTTGCTACTAGGCTCTCATACACAGGGCAGACATTTAGTAAGAGAGACAGAGAGAGGAGTGGGAGATGTTCACATGGACACACCTAACACACCTGAGAGCAGATCATAGAAATTCCCACAGCTGATGGGCCATGTTCACACAAGCCCTGGCAAGACCAGGCAAGATGAGGGTGGGCAGGGGGTTAAGAGGGAGGACTTTAAAGAGGAGGAATGAGGGTTCTCCCGTTCTGCTGCACCTGGGTCAACATGCACTGTCTGCAAACAAAGTGCACGTAGAAAAGAAGAAAGGAGAGGAAAAGGCGGGGAAGGAGGTGCAAGACTGCAGCTTTTGTTTTGGCCCTGGAGAAGATCAGAATGTCACACACAAACAATGAAGACACACACACACACACACTAAATGCTCACAGAGACAGTCAAATGCTTAAAGAGAGTTATGGAGAGTTCAACACTTCTAGCGTTTTGGACAACATTGTCTCCATAATTAAGATCAGATCCAGTCTGCCATTATTAAAAGAACGTTGAACCTTTTCTTAAATAGTAACAGCCATCGTAGGACGGTGTTTTTGTGACACACACTTACAGACGTTACCTGTTAAACAGTCAGTCATTGTGGTTTCGTGTTCATTTTGTAATGAGAGCTGAGTGTAGATTTGAATCACAATAGACTCATCCTAACATTGAATTTTACTGGAGAGGAGACAACAGCCAGGCTTATCTGTTCGTCTGTGTGTGTGTGTGTGTTTGTGTGTGTGTGTGGTCGAGTACAACCCTGACTACAGTATTAAAATTGCGCTATTGCTGATAGATAAATATTGCCAGTGATTAAATACATGTAAATATATGATTTCTTACAGTGTAACTGAGACCACTAGCTTACTGAGAGTCCCAGCACACTCACACTCTCAAGTCTATATAAAACCATGAATCTCACACATAACTGCGCACATACACACCTCTCCCACTCCTCACCTCTGGGCTGCGATCTCCTACAGCAGGCGCTCAGGCTGAGCATGTGTCCGCCACAAACACACAATTCACACACTGTTGCTTTTCATCAACAAACTAACAACACTCCTTTGGCAATCCACACCAAAACATATATTCACTCGTGAGAAATTCTGTCCTATTTGTCAACTGGTAGAAGTGTCCAGCTAACTGAGAACATTAGCAGAAAGTTCAGTAATTTGTTCAACGGGTTCTCAGAAGGTTGCGCTATAATGTAACAGAGCTAACGCTCCTGGAAAGTTCTGCAAGAGTGAATAGTAATGCAATACCTGATTACCCCACAATGTCCTTAAGACTGTTTCTCACACAACATTGCGATCAGAAAACTTGATTTATTAAACATTCTAGGAACCAGAAGTTCTTAGAGTTGTAATGCTGATGGAAGCTTATATGAAGGCTGTACCATTACAGAAATTTAGTTCCTGCAATGTTCTCTAAACGCATGATGTGATATCACAACACTTCCCTGTAAAATAAACACTGACAATATATGAAGCATAATATATTATATAATAAGTATTAAATATAACATACAGAACCATGTAAATATTTACAGCCAGAACAATCACATTAAGGAAAATTATAAACCCTTTCTGCTAATGCTATACCTGCTAAACTTTTCTCCTTCCTAGTGAATTATCCTGCATTACATTTTCATAATAATTTACATTTGCAAGATGAAGAGATCAAACTTGTACTTTGCAGTTTGCATTAAAAAAAAAAAAACCTGACAGGCCGAAAGGAGGAAGTCCACTTCAGATTCTGAAACATGGGCCTTTGTGGCTTTCATAACTTCCTGCATCTTTGGTGATCAGGTAGCCTGGCTGCAAGACATATGTGACAGTCACACTGCATTCTGAGTGCTGTGGGGGGGTTTGTGTCAAGTTCCAGTGCAAGAGCACACAAAGGACTGGAACTAAAAAGGATCTCCTCCATCAGCAAGATCCAGCCCAAAGGGGGAAGACATAAAAAAAAAAAAAAAAACAGCGCAGGAGCACAAACAATAGGAGTGCCTCAAAACATGTGGGCTGAGAAGTAAAACAGGCTGCCATCTCGGACCTTTCCATTAAGTGATCTGATCTCCTCCACGGGTTACTGAAATGAACGTGCACAAAAGCTGCTTGATCACAGGCATGCTCCTGTGTGCGAGTGGGTTAAATACCCTTTACTCTGGAGCTCATCATTTCACACTGTACAGAGAGGCAGCCGAGTGGAAAAGAACCTCATCAAAGCTCTTCCCTCTGTGCACGCACACTCTCACACACTTATAGACTCAATGTCTCTCTTCTGTGTGCTTCCTGTGTGTGTCATTTTATTCTTTGACCTCTGTCACCAAACTGCTATAGCATCTAAAACAAGTAAGAGAATGGCCCATGGGTTTGTCTACAGCTGTGCTCCTCTGCCAAGCTGGTCTTTGCCAATGCTCTGAGTCGGTTACAAGGGGTGGGAGAAAAATTAAGCAAGGGCCTGTGGTGATCTGAGGTCAGTATTTTGCAATTTATTATGTAATAACTGTTATTATGTAATAATGGTTAACCACTTGATAAGATAAGTTCTGGAAAATAATAGAATATTTCTTGATCAGGTAGCCAGTGGGTAAATTCCACAAACGTTTTAATTTCAAAGCACAATGTACCAAAAGTGTTGGCGCCAGAAAACTGGAACTGTTACAGCCAGTATAAACTGCAAAACAGCCAATCAGACAATGGAACGAATGTTAATCCAAGCACCCACTTTTACTGATTTCACTGTGACAAACATATTAAAACTAGTGTTTTGGAATGTGGAAAAAATCACCCACTGTGCCTGTAGGTGTGAAATGCAAAGTTGATTCAGCTGAGGACAGAAGAATTGGCTCCGGTCTCTGTTTGGGTCAGTGTAGGACTACTCAGGAGTGCACTAATCCCAGCCATTATAATGGCTCATTTACAGCTCATTTACAGTGCGTGTGTGTGTGTGTGTATGTATGCGTTCTGTCCATGTACCTAAAACTGTTTCAAAATGAATCTGAAATGTTGGCATGCAGCCAGTAAAACCAGACAAATGGCATTGCAGGACGCTGGTGGAAGAATCTCTCTCTCTCTCTCTCACACACACACACACACACACACACACACACACACACACACACACACACTGCTACAATTAAAATACAAAAATACAAATTATTGTCTGTAACACGTTTTCTCTATGTTTTTGCTGTTCCTATAGGAATATATGAACATATAAAACATATAACGAATAAGAGAAAAAGGAGACAAATGTGGAGGACGAGTGAATAGACGCAGAGAGAGGACACATTAATTATACAAAGCAGGGAAAGGATGAGAAAACAAATTTGTGAGCCTTTTTTCAAATGTCAGATTCTTTCCCCCAGAAAGCGTCCCCCCAGACCCCCAACCCCCTCCCTCGTGTCTCCTCCTCCTTTCTTCCCCTCCTGCTCCCCCCTCTGGGTGATTTTGCTTAAACAGCTATACACTCCTATGCTAATACTGAGGCGGGGGGACACGGCGCATTAGGAAGACACACATTAGCTTAAGAGAGGAGGAAGCAGCAGGGGAGGTCAGGAAGCCCAGAACACGTGCAGCTCATTCATTCATGGAGCTGATAAAGGATGAAGGAGGAAATTTGAACAAGATAACACAAGAGCTGCGTTACTGATTTAATTTGAATGCAACATGCTCATTTTTTTAAAAAAAAATATTGTATTCTTACTCTAAGTAAGTCAACACCTATCTTTGTGTTGGGGAAAATAACACATGGATTATATTAAGTGATGCGACTGTGGCAAAAAAGCAGTGTGAAAAACTAGGTCACTATAAAGACACTCTCTCTTTCTCTCTCTCTCTCACACACACACACACACACACGGCGTGGTGCCTTATTGACTTCATTAAGGTGTGCTTTAGACAAACTGTGGCAATGCTATGACCCATTTAAGAAACATCATCCAACCACCTCATTCACACACACACACACACACCTACATACACATGCTTCCACAGCCTCTCTCCACCCCCACCTCGCACCCTGATGCACCCTTCTCCACTGGGGCAGGAGGCTCGAGCGAAGTTGCTTCAGGGTTCCTGTGCACTCAAATCAGATCTTCTGCATCTCTTTCACACACAACACACACCGATATATACGTAGGGTATTTCCATTGACTTGTGTGTTACAATAGCTAGATAATACTAAGCCTAACCCTTCACATAACCCTACCTTTAACCCAGTAACCATATCTTTTAGCTCTTCTAGTTTTTCAAATAAGAGCTCAAACATGTTTCATCATGGGGAGCAACCACATGGTGAAAATGTCATTTATTTCCACACATACACACCATCCCCATCAAGTGTCTAAATGTCTTAGCTATGCAGTACATTCCGGTCTGTCAGAAAAAATTTGCCTAGTATCCATTTAACCTTATCTCAACATGTTTTACATTTCGCACAAGTCACATGCACAACTCTGATAAAATACAACCCAATTCCCCAGATAATCTACATTTGAAGAAAATGTGTTTAAAGCACCAAGTCCAACATCCAGACTGAGCCACAATGAGTTGTGACTGTGATAGAAAAGAGCTGATAAGGCCAACCGTTTGGAAGGGAAGGAGTGTGCTTGCTGAGCGTAATCTTCTGTCTACAGCGTATGTGTGTGCAGGCATGTTTTCATATCATGGTGGGGACCAAAAGTCACAATAAGGATGACAGTTTTGACCTTGTGGAAACGTTTTTTTTTTCTGTTCGCCACTAGGGAACCATTTTGTAAAAAAATAAATAAATAAATAAAGAGCCTACTGGGGTCAAGGTTAGGGTTAGGTTTAGGTGTAGCATAGCATTAAGTAGCTGCATTAATAATTATGTCGTCCTCACAAGGATAGTAAGACGAATATATGTGTGTGTCTGTCTGTGTGTGTATGTCACAACGCCAGGGCAACTGGAGTGTGATAAAGAGCAGGCACTTTCTAAAAGAAGCTACCCAAACACAGCCAACCACTAAAACCAGAGTCAGCAGTACACACAGGCATATACACACAGGCTCTCTCTCTCTCTCTCTCTCTCTCTCTCTCTTTTTCTCTCCCTAACACACCACACACACACACACACACACACAATTGTGGCTCATTGTCTCTTAACTCTCCTCTGTGTGGAGTGGAGGAGAGGCAGCAGGTCTTTGTTTGGGTTGGCTCTCCTCCACCACACTGCACAGTAAGCAATTCCATTCAGAAGTAGAGTGTGCGACAGAACATGTTTAAAGTCTAGGAGCAAGTCTGTTTCTTTCTCCTCCTCTCATTCTTTCTATCACTCTTTGTCTCTCTCGTGCATTCTCTTTCTCCTTCAAGCTCTGTTTCATGTTGCGCTATATTGAAAAGCCAGTCGTGGCACACTTTCTGTGTTTCTTTCTCTCTTTTGTGTCTTTATAGTCATCTTTATAGACCCCTCTCGTCTAGATCGCCCTCGTTTTCTTTCCTTCATACTTTGCACTTCAAATGGCTTTATAATGGGTCTTTAAACACAGTTAAATGACATTGATAATAAACACAGTAGTCATAAACACAAATGTAATAAGCACTAGAGTGTTGTTCGTTGTGGTCAGTGACTTCCTTTGATTGTCATTTGTAAGCTGTATGAGGATCAAAAGGAAGATGTAAAAATATCACTGAAATCAAATGTCCCCCTCTCTCTCTCTCTCTCTCTCTCTCCCCCACCGTGTGTCTGGGTGCCTGCAGTGACGCTGCACAGCCGAGACTTACAGCAGCAACCTAATGACCCCAGCAAGATCATAGTCGTGTCTCTCTCTTTCTCTCTGCGTTCACATGATCTTCATCTTATGACCCCTGTCTTCTATTCCCACCACTTACTCTCTGTTTTTATTTCCTTCCTGATCTTTGCCTGTCTCATCTTTCCTTTTCCTACACACTACCCTCCATCCCTCCCAGTCTGACTTCCTTTTACATCATGTCATCTTCCTCTCTCTCCTCTCTCAGTTTGAGTTCTGAGTTACAAAACAGTCTGGAAATCTTGCGAAATATTTTAATGCATCTATCCACATTACTTATCCACTTTAAGAAAAAAAAAAAAAAAAAAAACTCAGACACCACACACACTGAAGGTCAGAGTACAGTACAGCTGAGACATCAAACCAAGATATAGCCAAGAGTGTGAAACGAGGCAGCACATTCTTGGAGTTCTGGGATGGCTCCAGTTTTGACAGGTTCAGATAAACACAGCGCTTCCAGTACAGACTCAGGAGACCTGTCACTCTCTTGCAATGCAATTTAAAAAGTTAGGGTGGAAGTGAGTGAGACAGAAGATAGATTTCACTCCATTGACTCCACATATTGACTGCACACTCACAGAGCATGCATGCAAGAAAGAGACAGATGAGCGTGCTCCCCCTCTACTCATCTCTAACACCTCCGTCTGGAGGCAGGGGCTTTACGACCACACGGCACTTTGGTTCAAAGACCCGCACCTCCACCCAAAACAATGCTGGCCACACACACACACACGCACACACATAAAGCCACCAGTTGTCCAACAAAGGTAGCAATCACTTGTAGGGAAGCTTCAAGAACAATGTGAAACAGTTTTAAAATAACAAAATGTGTTGTCTAGCCCACACACACACACACACACACACACACACACACACACACACACACACACACACACAGACAGTAGTAATAGATGCAAAAAAAGCATAAGTGTAAAAAAAAAAGCAAAGAAGCGCCAAAACACTATCCAGACTATTAAAAATCCACGTATGACTCGTGTGTACCTCTAAAAGTCCAAGAAATGCAGCTCCTCTGATCTCTGGCTCTCCTCTTTTATGAAAGAAAGAACTGCAGGTCAGTTAGATCCCCAGCTGGAGATTAAAGCTGCAAAGCTGTAGGTTCCACCATGAGCTGACATTCCTCGTTCTCTTTCTCTTCTTCTACCTCCACAGTGTTACTCTTGTTTCTCCAACCATGTGTGGAGTAGAGTAGTCTATCCGGTAAGAGCTGGAGTGTAGAGGGTGTGTGTGTGTGTGTGTGTGTGTTTCCCTCTCTCACTCTCTCACTCACTCACTCACTTGTTCTCTTGCTCCACCCTCCTCTCTCCTCCCCCTCTTTCTCTCTCCCTCCTTCACTCCCCTTCTCCAGTCTCACCTCCCCTGGATCGAGAATCGACTGCCAGCATGCAGTCTGGCACTTTGCCTCCAGGTCACGTGACTCCCACAGACTAAAGTTTGCATTTGTAAATTTTCTGTTCCACTGAAGTAACAAGAGAACTTTCTAAAGCGAACGAGGCAAAAGCTCTATAATCAGAGAAAAAGTGAGGAAAAAGCACACACTCACACAGGCACACTTCACGGATGGCTGCCTCTTTTAAAAGACCTCCCTCTTTTCCACGCTGCGTTAAAGTAAGTAAAGGGATATCCTTAAGTAAGCTGATCACATTATCATTTAGCTGCTTTCTTATCTGGAAACAGGGAGAGCGTGGGAAAACGTCTCTCTCACACGCCCATGCATTTTAAACCACAGGAACCTGCCGGGAATGGTCACAGTTCGAACAAACTCTATTATTGTTACTGTAACTGCTGGTAAATGAGTAACCATGGATGGCTAGGAACACTGATCAGTTGTTTTCATCGTTGGCTACGAGATCGGTACATATTGGACTCCTGCCAGTGAAAAAACCTGAATTAACACCCTTCTGCAGACGTCACATGCTACGCTGTTGATGTAGCAAAGCTGAGAAAGTTAAATGCTATAAGCACATTTCATTCTGTTGAGTTTCACCTCAACAGAAGAAAGAATTCAGGGAGTGAACACTTCTAGCTTTCTAGCTCTAGCTGTTAAGAACACACACACACACACACACACGCCGCTGAGGTTTTCCTGTGGACTTGAGAGTTTCAGTCCATCAGCGTGATGCATGTGATTAGATAGATAGATATGCAGAGTGATAACTGCTCTATATCTACAAGATAATTTAAGGGGAAATGCATTGCTAAGAGCACAGTGCAAAACTTGGGTATAGTGAACAAACAGCCAAAAATAGTAAAATGTACAATAAATACAATAAAAAAAATGAATAAAATAAGGCAGAATAGTGTAAATAGTATATAAAAGACAGAGGTCAGCTAACCTTTTGTACTATAAAGCTCCAACTCAAACTTTGGGTCACAGCTATAGTTCCTACAGCTTAATTTACTGTTTCACTCCCAAAAAATGGAAGCATCATTATCTTATCTTATCTTATTAATTGTGTATAGAGACATTATGAAGAAAAATAAAGCTTGGAAGGGAGTAGCAGAGGTCATTTGTGACTCTGCAGAGTGTATGTAGTAGCTAGTAGAGTTGGCTTGCTTTGACAGTATAGTATGAAGTCAATTTTCATACTGATTACTGCATTACTGTATTAATTTGTGTAATTTGTGCATTATAAGTGCACTGCAGTTTTATATATAGCTACTACTGTTTCTCAATGGAACTACATTTACATGCAACAACAGTAACACTCACTATATGCCTGCAAGAGACAAACTACAAGGACACAAGCCACTTATTGCTTGCTAGTGTGAACGTAAATACAGCGAAATTAATACAAGCCTAGATCTGTCGAAGTCTCCTGGCCGTTAAAGGGTTAAATTGGTGGAATCATGTATTGTTATCCTATGTTCAGCACTGTGATGTTCTGCAATCCTCTGTCTCATAATGACAATGCAAGTTAGATATGTTACTCTTGTGTATTCTGTCTGAGCTCTGTATATTGTGCCTGATGTATTAAGAGCTTATGACTGCATAAGCTATAGCAATAACGCTGGCTGGTCTGGTAATGTTATACTGCACCCATTCTAAGATTATATAAATAGCTGGAAAACTACTCAGTGCTAATGATAATGTAATAATGGCACAAGAACAAGGTACTTAAGTCAGCACTTACACGCACGCATGCACGCGCACACACACAAAAAAAAAAAAAAAACAACAACAGAGTTTTTGGGCTGATGGTATTCCTGGTTTGTGACCTAGTGAGCCAATATCAGAATGTATTTTTGATAGACTTCAAAGCACTATTGTAAGTCGCTCTGGATAAGGGCGTCTGCCAAATGCCGTAAATGTAAATGTAAACGAGGTGAGGAAGAGGATGAGGTGAAGGCTTTCCCAACTGAAGAAGAAATCCTAAGAGTGATTTCTCAATAAGCTGCAATTTCTTACTACTGACAAATAATTCTATCATTTGTATATTTACAATATATATATATACAAATTACAATCAAAATCAAATGAACTCCAAACACAAGGTTTCAGTCAGAAACCATCTAGCAGCCCGTATATGCTCCAGATTTGAGTGAGATTCACTTCCTCTGTACACCACAGTGACAAGGAGGACACACCTTCCAGGCGTCTAGGCGTGGGTGACATTCCAGCACGCAAGGAGCTGCAGATCCATGTGAAAGGGAGGCAGAGATGACATAAAACAGTGGCTTTGAATGACAAGTATTCAAAGACAGTAC
This sequence comes from Pangasius sanitwongsei, assembly GCA_037576675.1. Classification (NCBI taxonomy): domain Eukaryota; kingdom Metazoa; phylum Chordata; class Actinopteri; order Siluriformes; family Pangasiidae; genus Pangasius; species Pangasius sanitwongsei. The sequence goes on along the minus strand of CM075019.1, from coordinate 10,081,888 downwards.
ACTGAAGAATGGGTTCCAAATTCACACCGCATTATATCAGTCAGACTCCGTGTGTGCAGTGACAGCTGTTGAGCGTGTTAAGACATGCACAAGAATGACTGAAACTGCAGGATTTTCCTTCAAAATGCCATTCTAGATGGTGCATGTTACTCGACCCCCTTGTCACAGTATGTGTCCCTCTGTAAGTAGTGGCTACGAAGAATGCACAAATAAATCATATCGCTGTGAATGAAGCATATTGCTGTGATACGTGAAGTATCGGGCAAAGAAATCACGAGCCATTCGTCTAAAGTAATGTTTTTGCTTCGTATCAATGAAAATCAAACCAGTCAGTGTCTCTGTTTCATTCTGCTTCCCTGGTTTTCCTTTATGCATTTTTTTTTTTTAATCTCGATGAGCATGAATTGAAAAGAAATTGTAGCTAAATCAGGAACCGTTCAGCTTGCACAGCCAAATGGAAAATAATATCAAAAGATCATTTTTAAACAGCCAAAGCAAAGACTGCATCAAAATGTGCTAGTTTTCTTACATATTTATATTTATTATATGTATATCTATAAGAAAGGTGTTTTGTAATATTGTAAAGATTACAATTTTTTTTTTAAATATTTCATTTTTCAAAAATAATTTGATTTTCCTGTAGCAATGTAAATGTAATATTTATTGTTGGTAGCTGGATAAAAAAACACAGTAATAATTCAGAAAAGAAAACAAAGAATGCTTGCAGAGTTTGTCCTCTTTTTTTTTTTTTTTTTTTTTTGGTTGGTCCAGGCTTGTAGGCTTACTGCTGATGTGAATCTCAGCGTAGGCTTTTGTCCTGCAGTCCACCTCTTCATATTTTATGACACAGTGCAGCACAGATAGATGCTGATTTGAAAGATGAAAGTTATCATTAGACAACGATGTTGTATAATGAATATTTAGCTCTGCACTACAGGGAGGTTGCTTATTTCACACACACACACACGTCAACACTCAGTGTTGGTATATTTGGGATTTTTAGATGTATTGGATTTCATGTAGAAACAATATGGTGGATTCCTGACAAATCACTTTAGCGTGACAACACATTCCCAGTCTCCATACACGTAACTTAACCTTATCATGCTTTCTTTTTTGCCAGCAAAGCAAAGCAAAGCAAAGCTTCTGTGCAGCCACTGCAACAATTAAATGTGTTTAAAGACTGCGTTTGTGTGACTCTATCAGGCATCATCTTATTTTCAGAACTCTCCAATTCTGATTGGGGGGGGGGGGGGGGGGGGGGGGTTGGGGGGGTTAAAAAAAAAAAGAAAGAGAGAGAAAATTATATTAAAAGGGGGAAAAAAAAAAAAAAATAAACAAACATACAAACCCACCCC
>CM075019.1:10035307-10063002 GCA_037576675.1 Pangasius sanitwongsei | reverse complement strand
GTGGTGTATAGAGCCAAAAATGTTAGAATTGTGTCGATGTCCCAATATTTATGGACCTGACTGTATATATATATAAACCAAGTATGAAACATTTTAAAAGACATTTTGCTAAAAAGTGTTCATTTCCCTTATGTATGGAGACTTTTGGGACACCCTGTAGTATTAAATGATATTGTAAACTATATAACTATAGATCATATATAGTATAAAATTTATCTGAAATTATATATTTACGAAGTATAGGTGTGCATGTATGTTTGGTTTTTTTTAAGACCTTCCAGATATGAGTCCGTTTGTTCTTTGATTAAGTTGTATTTGGTTTGAATTTGAAGTAAATGGGGAAAAAGTTCACAAATGCACACCATCTATTTAATGGTCTAGAACACTGTACTGAAATAAGATATGAGGGTATAATCAATAATATCAAAATATGTGCTGAGGGCTTCATTCTTGCATTAGGAACATTTATTCTATTGTACTGCATCACGTCTAAGAAATTTAAGCTAGACTGAAAAGTGTGACAACATGTCATTCTCCCCTACACAAGCTTCTTCTGCTCCTTTTACTGCTGAAGGTAAATATTAACATTTAGCACTATTTTTAGCACAACCCAAGTTCATAGGGTTGTAAGTTGGATCTGTGCTTAAAGCAGCTCAGTGTTTATCTGATAATCTTGATAAATTTAATCAGTTATAAAACATGCTGGTTGGGTTTTTACCTTATTCGGGTTTGAAACATCCTTTGCTCGTGCCTCTTTTTTTTTTTTGTTATGAGGACATTTTCTGCTGATTGGGAGCTTGTGCTTTCTTGCATCCATTGTACGCTTTCTTTATTATTCAAAACCTGCCTTGCAGAAGCTATTTTTATCAGCTTTTTGAATCATCACGCTTCACTGACTGTGTCTGCCTCAGGAAATTCAACCACTTGAAGCCCACGACTGTGACTCCTCACAATGTTTCAGGCCACTAAGCATTGCCTCTGGAGATAGAATGGCAAATTAATCTTGAATTGTATCTTAAGTATAAAAAAAAAAAAACTATTCTTATTGCCAGTTGTCTGGATTGCTTATGCCTTCTTTCCAGGGATCTATCATCTTCCCATCTATGGCTTGACTTATAGTTAGTTTTGAATGACAACATTGTCCCAGGAGAATCACGAGAATCTCATTTCCTGTGGATGGGAAACTGAAAACGGCATGCTTATTCATGTGAAAGCCTACAATATTGCAAGTTAAAGGGGTCCTGGAGCATGTCATTTCAGCTGGAATACACGAACCATCTGTGCACTCTGGCTAGTGCTGGGCGCAGCTGTTTAATAGCTGGATCAAATATAGACAAAATGTCAAGAACACTTCAAATCATACTCCGGCAGAATGATGACTTCGATTTGCTAGCACTGGGTACACATTAACAGAAGAGCGGCAAGATTTCTCATTACACCCAGTTCCATGAAAAGTCACCCAGAACCAAAACAGTGGCGTGTTCACAATGTGGAGGCAACTCATAACACAAATGAGGACAAACACACTCGAGAGCTATTTTGTAAAGACCAGCACTGCGTCTTTGTAAACGCGTTATAATAAATCTCAGTGAAACATGATGGATAGTAAGGTGCATATTTATAAGGAATGTTTCTATTAAAGCAGAGTTCACAGACATGTGAAATGTGCTCCATCTAGTGGATTGAAGACACAATGACCTGCTGAATGACTCTGAAGTGAAAAAAAAAAAAAAAAAACCCACAACTTAATTTCTAGTGGTACAGAACAAACATTTATTGGATGAATGGGAAAAGAAGAAAAAAAAAACCACCACCAGCACCAGCACTTCTTTACTTCCAAGATATAATCTACATAAGTAGGCTGCAAAACAGATTCACATAGGGACTGTATGACCATTCTATAGCTTTCTATGAATTCCTGTAAAAATAAACTTTATTTCCATTGGCTTAAGGGCTTAGTTGGGGCATCGATGTTGGTCACGGATAGCTAAGTGGTTCCAGTGTTGAGATAGACGCGGTGACACTGGCTTCACTGAGCGATGCCTATCACGCCACAAGCCAGACGACCTCCTGCATTGCCCGTTTTGAGACTTTCCTCATTGTTACCTCTGCCCAAGTCATCCTCCTTCTCATGAATCTGAAAGAAGACAAGCATTCAAAGTGGCAAAAAAAAAAAAATCCAACATTATTCTGACAGGACAAGATTTCCAGGCATCATTTAAAAGGTAACATGTACACTAAATGCTCGAAGGTTTGTGGATATCTGACCATCACAAGCATATATGCTTTTTGAACATCCCATTCCCGATTTAGTCCCCCTTTGCTGTTATAAGAACCTCCACTCTTTGGGAAGGCTTTCCACTAGATTCTGGAGTGAGACTTTGGGGGATTTGTACACAGTCAGTCAGTCACAACAGCATTAGTGAGAGCAGGCACTGATGTTGGCCGAGGTGGCCTGGGGAAAAGTCGGCCTTACAGTTCATCCCAAAGGTGTTCAGTGGGGTTGAGGTCAGGGTTCTGTACAGGCCACTCAAGTTCTTCCACTCCTTGGCAAACCTTGCCTTTTATGGACCTCGCTTTGTGCACAGGCGCACTGTCATGCTGGAACATGTTTGGGCCCCTGAGTTCCAGTGAAGGGAAATCTTAATGCTACAGCATACAAAGACATTCCAGACAAATTTGTGCTTCCAACATTGTGGCAACAGTTTGGGGAAGAACCACATATGGGTGTGATGGTCAGGTGTCCACAAACCTTAGGCCATATAGTGCATGTAGCCTGTCCTAGGACAACAAAAACTTGCCTAAATCCCCCAGAAGCATCACTTCTCTAACAAGTCCTTTTAGGCCTAAATGTTATCTATATTTTATTGTTCTGCATTTTCAGGAGCCAATAGAAAAGACCGCCTCCTTTATACTGAAGAGAAAGTATTCAGACTCCTTCAATTCTTGCACAACACATTGTATTATAGATTCAATATAAATTGGATTAAACTGACTTTTTCGGCCTACACACAAACACCACACCAACGCATAATGACAAAGTAAAACAAGGTTTTAGACATTTTTGCAAATGTATATTAAAGGTAAGTTTTCAGATTTCATTCAGTACTTTGTAGAAGCAACGTTTGCAGTAATTACATCTTTGAGTCCTCTTGTGTAAATCTCTACAGGCTTTGCACACCTAGATTAAGTCAGTTTCTCCCATTCTGTCTGGCGATCCTCTCAAGCTCAATCAGACTGGATGGGGAACAGCAGTGAACTGCCATCTTCAGGTCTCTCCACGATTATTCTATGGGGTTTAAAACTCATTTGCCTGGGCCATGCCAGGACATTCAGAGACTAGTCGCAAAGTCACTCCAGCGTTGTCCTGGCTCTGTGCTTTGGGTTGGTGTCATTCTGAAAGGTGAACCTTTGCTCCAGCCTGAGGTTGTGTGCACTCTGCAGCAGGACCTGATGCTGCCACCACCATGCTTCACCATAGGGATGGTATATTAGCCATTTGATGAGCAGTACCTGGTAATTTTTTTCATCATCAGGCCAGAAAATCTTTTAGCTCATGCTCTCAGACTGATTTAAGCGCCTGCCATATGCCTTTCATATAGGAGTTGCTTCGTTCTAGGCACTCCTAGACTGACTGACGGAATATTTCTGAGATGGCTGTCCTTTCAGCAGGTTCTGCCATCTCTGAGAAGGACTTCTGAAGCTTTGTTAGCATGCCCATTTGTTTCATGGTCACCTCTCTGACCAAGGCCCTTCTATCCCAGTTACTGACTTTCTAAATCATGTCCAATCAATTGAATTTGCCACAGAGTTTTTTTTTTTTTTTTTTTTTTAAATTTGCCAAGTTCTAGAGACACCTCAAGACAATCAAAGCAAACAAAATATATCCAAGCTCAGTTTGGCATGCCTTAGCCTAGGGTTTGAATACTTAAATATTCAGAGATTTCAATTTTCTTTATTAATAAATTTGCAAAAATCTCTAATAATGATTTCAATTTGTTGTTATCGATTATTGTTTGGACACTTTATGCGAAAAAAGTCAAAATTTTAATCCCTTTTATATTGAATCTATAGTACAATAAATTGTGCAAAAAGTGAATGGGGTCTAAATACTTACCAGACTCACGGCATAATCTTTCCAGAAACATACACATGCAGTTGGCAAATACAAATTCAGTTCGGACTAAAATCCCAGACACACTCCGGTAATAATTACAATTACTCCACCTCCCCATGTAAAACTAATCCAATCTGAACAGGGCTTAACTCAGTTATTTCACAAATTCATTCAATTAATCTAGGTTCCCCCGTACAATATCAGTTTTGTTGTTTCCCCCTATTAACTTAGCTGACTCAGCTCATGAGGTTTTAATAGTTACAGAAGGAGTCAAATCGGATTGTAAGAGCAGTGAATGCGCAAATAGTTCGTGCAATGAGCTGAAAAGGAAAAGGCCTAGTTTTGTTTGCTCACCACCATGGTCCTCCCAATAATCGAGTGACGCCCTGTCAGTGACACCTGCTTGTCCTCGATGCTGATATTAGCAACTCCATCGGGCCCAGCAGTCACATTACCCAGATCTCCAACATGCCTGTGGGAAATGGCATTAAAATTAGAGTGGTAACAGAAGGACAGTTGTGTCTTACACACCCTAATCGATGCGATCATTTAGACTGAGACAAGCAGAGTCTAGACCGGCAAAGACACTGTTGTTCTGTACTGATTTCTTGCTAATCTTTTGGGAATGGCAAAAACAAATAAATAAGTTTATATATTATTATTATTGTTCATTATTATAATAACAATGTCATTATCATCATCATCATCATCATCATCATCATCAATACTGACACTGGTATCAGTCCAATACCGTGCTCATTTCCTCATCCGCTGTAATGTGATACTATGTGATGCAAACCTAGTGCACCAATGAAAAAAAAAAAAAAAAACGACAGGAAATGGCAGCAATCTGGACATATTTCACAATTAATGATGGTAATCAAAGCAAAGCAGACTGCAAACTGTGCTCTGTGAGAATAGCAAGAGGAGGAAATACAGCATCTGCCACAAGTAAAATGATAAACCCTCTCAACACAAAACTCAGTATGAAGAGCTGACTGCTAGCAGCACAAGGCAGCAGGCCAGGAAAAATATCGACAGACAACCGTAGGTCTGAGAAAACAAAACATTCTTTGACGATCAACCCCTATCCGTCCGTGAGGCACGTCTGTGCTGTTCATGGCCACTATTTAAACCAAGGAAACATACACAGATAAACAGCATGTTCTGTGATGCCCCTGACTGCTTAATATTAAAAGTGGGTTTACTCTTTTCATTATCAGTGTCAATGAGTACCAAAATACATACGTGTACATGGTCTGGAAACAAAAATGGTATTGAGGTATTATTTGTTTTTAGGGGCCAAGCACAAAAGTTATGTAGGTATCCTATTGTTCTGTTGTATGTTTATTATTATTATAATCTTTTTTTACTATAGGACAGTCTCACCTACACAGCAATTTTGGTGTATGCCTTCAAGTGTTCTAGCGCCACCAACAGAGCAAAGTTACAAGATACATGTTTTGCTATAATAACCCCATAACACAACACTGTAGAAACAATTCCACTTTCCTCTGACTCTTTGAGGAATGCTGAGCTCAACGTACATCATGATCCTAATTTCCACCAAATTTTTTCCACCATTTTGAATTTTTTTTTCTTCCAAGCACAGTTTTTCACGTCTTCTTCTACAATATTTGGATCTGATTATCATGAAATTTGATCTGTGGGTTAGTTTGTACATAACGCACAAACAAATTCAACAACGAAGTCGGGAAGTAATGAAATATCTCAGCAGTGGCTGGCGGTGTTGCCGTCAAATTTAGTATATCTCCTTGGGAACAAGCGCTGATGGTCCTAATGGCTTACGGTCTAACTCCTTCACCAATGGACGAGGCCAGAAAGTGGCTGACCCCTTATACACTACACGGCCAAAAGTTTGTGGACACCTGACCATCACACCCATATGTGGTTCTTCCCCAAACTGTTGCCACAAAGTTGAAATCGCACAATTGTCTAGAATGTCTTTGCATACAGTAGCATTAAGATTTCCCTTCACTGGAACTAAGGGGCCCAAACATGTTCCAGCATGACAGTGCCCCTGTGCACAAAGCGAGGTCCATGAAGACATGGTTTGCCAAGTTTGGAATGAAAGAACTTGACTGGCCTGCACAGAGCCCTGACCTCAACCTATTCCTTCCCAGAAGAGCTGAGGTTATCATAACAGCAAAAGGGGACTAATCTATAATGGGATGTTCAACAAGCACAAATGGGTGTGATTGGTCACATGTCTACATACTTTAGGATATACAGTGTATGTATTCCATCCATCTATTCTCCGTACCGCTTATCCTACATGGAGTCACGGGGGAACCTGGAACATGAGGCATAAGGCGGGGGACACCCGGGACAAGGTACCAACCCATCACACACACACTCACACACTACAGACAATTTAGAGATGCCAATCAGCGAACAACGCGTGTCTTTGGACTGGGGGAGGAAACCGGAGTACCCGGAGGAAACCCCCAAAGCAGGGGAGAACACGCGCACAGGGTGGCGAAAGGAATCAAACCCCCAACCCTGGAGGTGTGAGGAAACGTGCTAATCACTAAGCCACCGTGCTCCCCAGTGTGTGTATGTATGTATGTATGTATGTATTATTATTATTAAAAACACAGACAGCAAGCTTTCAAAATGCATATTCATCAAAGAAAGTATGAAGACGATTAGTGCAACAGGTGGCAGGTCATAACCCACTAACTGAAACTGGTTTCTGTACATAAACATACAGACAGAATGAGATAAGTAAAGCTTTTGATACATATATCTGTGAAATCAGCAAGTCTCTAATAAAACCTTACCTGTTCTCATCTTCTGGCCCACCATGGGTCTTGTTGTGGGGGTTGAAGTGAGGTCCTGCACTGATGCACCCTAAACATAAAAACAAGCATGAGAGCAAGGTCTCAGTGCATGAGCATCTTGGTGCTCCACATTAACAAGTTAAGAAGAAAAAAAAAAAAAAACAATCAGACCATTTGTGTTGTCTCCAAAGGCGTGGACATGAAAGCCATGCAGGCCAGGGCTCAGGCCAGTGATCTTTCCTGTAACCTTTACAGGAGAGCCTTCATCCTGTAAAATAATGGAGTAATTAATACTTCTGGCAGGGTGGCTGACTATACGTTTTGCGGGGATGGACAAATCAGTAGCCTCGGTACCTGGGACAAACAGATCGAGTGGCTATTATTTGTATTTTCTTCCCCCCATAGTAATTCGATTAACTTATTATTTAGGTAGATGAAAAATATTACTCCGATCATTCAGTTATTATTTGACTTCATATGGCAGTTGCCTTTTTATGAGATCTTCATCGACTTTAAAAACAAAAAAAAACAAACTCTAAGACTCCTGACTCTAAGTACTCCAGCTCGCGCTCACTTTACAGCCCCGAGTGTAGTGCACAGCGCGCGATTTGAGACGCAGCCGGACGCTCGTGCGCCTCTCCAGCTGCAAGATGCACCGCACAGCTGGAAAGTTTGACAAGCGGCCCATGTCTGCATCTGTATCTGAGCTACATGACCCCAGTGAACAAAGAAACCACTTCTCACACCAGAATCGACTGCATTAGTACACTTGGAACAATTGCTGAACGGTGCACATGCTTTGTAATGGTGAATGAAGGTCAGGGAGGTGCATGACTCAGCAACATAAAGACCTGCCAGCAGCACGCGCTGCAACCAGCAAACATGATCTCCCTTTCCTAATTAGCGATTGCATGACGTCACTGGCTTGGCTGGCGAACACAGCGTCAAATAGTATCGTGTCGACCTTATAATTATATTTACATTTACGTGGATCAATTTTCAGATGCCACTTGCATTCCTCTGCTCAGACGAAGTGGCTAAAGCAGAAGTTGTTTCTGTAGCGTGCATAGTTCCCAGTTTACTAATGTCAGCTAACTGCTAGTCATAAAACTAGCTATAAACTAGCATAGGACACAAGGCTAACTAGTGATACTAGATATTACTAACAAGTGACTCGATATTCTCCTAATGACAGATAATTAAAGGCACGATAATGACCAATAACAACCACTGGGCTGTGATATGTTCAGTGAACTCTGCACCAAGCTAACGCGCACATGCTAATGCCATGTACAAGCCTGTGTAGTGCTGCCGTGCTTAGTAATAGGCGATAGCATTGCTGCTACTATGCTAAACAGAAGGCTGCAAAAAAAGATAACATGATAAAACTCTACCTGCTGCTCAAAGAAAACTGTGCCAGTCACGTCTCCTATGAGGACGCAGACAGCTTTCATGGCCATGTTGCTTAAACTGGTGCTGACTGAGTACGACAGTGAAGTCAATCTCAAGGCAACATGCAATAACACTGAACAGTACTACGGCCCCTGCTGTGCGGAAGGAACAGCAGGATGTGTGCTGATTGGCTTAGAGAGTAGGCGTCAACTCGTCGCTGATTGGCTTAGAGAGCAGACGCGGTGACAAAGCAACGGTCGGTCGGAGAAGTAGAGCGCGGATTATACAGACCATTTTAATGCTTAAATTTGCGTTCTGTAATACAGTAAGCTGTACTACAGTATTTTTTTTTAAATGACTGATCAAAAACATACAAAAATTGTAAAAAATTATGAAAATATTTTCCGTCCATAAAAGTGTTTTATGTCACGTGTTAAGTGGGTATTATAGCTTTATAACAGCATTACACGCTGATCTGCCATAACATTAAAACCACCTGCCTAATATCGTGTAGGTCTCCCTTGTGCCACCAAAACAGCTCTGACCCATCGAGGCATGGACTCCACAAGACCTCTGAAGGTGTGCTGTGGTTTCCGGCACCAAGACGTTTGCAGCATCCTTTAAGTCCTGTAAGATGCGAGGTGGGGGCTCCATGGACCGGACTTGTTTGTCCAGCACATCCCACAGAAGCTCGATCAGATTGAGATCTGGGGAATTTGGAGGCCAAAGTCAACACCTTGAACTCTTTTTTCATGTTCCTCAAACCATTCCTGAACAATTCTTGCAGTGGTGCAGGGCACATTATCCTGCTGAAAGAAGCCACTGCCATTAGGGAATACTGTTGCCATGACGGGGTGTCCTTGGTCTGCAACAGTGTTTATGTAGGTGGTACGTGTCAAAGTAACATCCACATGAATGCCAGGACCCAAGGTTTCCCAGCAGAACATCGCCCAGAGCATCACACTGCCTCCGCCAGCTTGCTTTCTTCCCATAGTGCATCCTGGTGCCATATCTTCCCCAGGTAAACAACGCACATGCACCCGACCTTCCACATGATGTAAAAGAAAGCATGATTCATCAGACCAGGCCACCTTCTTCCATTGCTCCATAATCCAGTTCTGATGCTTACTGTCCATTGTAGGTGCTTTCGGCAGTGGACAGGGTCAGCATGAGCACTCTGACCTGTCTGCAGCTAGCTATACGCAGCAAGCTGCGATGCTCTGTGTGTTCTGATACCTTTCTATCATAGCCAGCATTAACTTTTTCAGTAATTTGTGCTACAGTGGCTCTTCTGTGGAATCAGACCAGACGGACTAGCCTTCACAGGTGCCATTGTAACGAGATAATCAATCTTATTCACTTCACCTCTCAGTGGTTTTAATGTTATGGCTGATCAGTGTACACTTTATGTCACATAACAGTGGTTCACAAAATGGGGTCCATGTTTGTATTATAGGTTAATCTGATCACCTGAACTGAATGGATTTAACCCTAACCTCAGCAACGCAAAAACAAGCAAGCCTATAAATTATGTCGATTTGGACCTAACGTTCTGTCATTGGAAGGTTCAGGAATAAATAAATAATAATAATGATGATAATAATAAAATACCAGAGTATTACAGAACACATTTCAATAATGATACTAATATTAATATAATACTTGGATCATATTCATAAAATACATGTGCACGGAAGGGGTTCCTGAAATGTACTTTAGTCAAATGGGGCCCTGTCTCCAAAAACTTTAAACATTGTTAGATCATGGTTTTAAATGACTACTTACAATTAGTAAAAACAATGTTATAGTTCACAAACTGTGCATCACTATTGCAGGCTGTAGAATCTTTGATGATTAATTTATCCCAAATGATAGTTTTCATGAATCTTTCAATAAGGTTTAAAATAAATGTAAAAAAAATTATAGACTAGTTTAGTAATGTTATATTTTTTAAAAACACAAATGAATACAGCACCCATTACTATATTTATAGTATTTTTCATACTGTTCTTTAACTACTAATATTTTTTTTTTATTGTTCAGAATCTGCTTCCAATCTTAACCCTTTACAGTTGTGCCCCTTTTTGCAACTCCAATTTAAATACAGCACAAGCAAACGAGGGCTGATCCAAAACAGCTTCCTGTTTGACACACTATAAAGCGTACAAGGGTTAGTTTAAAAAAAAAAAAAAAAAAAAAAAAAAAAAAGGCTAACATTGCTGACGTCAACACAAGTCATAGTGTGAATTCTTTTTTTTTTTTTTTTTTTTTTCCATTTTGGTATGAAAATAGTTTATTAAAACTGAATCCCCATTGCTGAAATATTAAATGAGTTCACATCTGCACAAACTTAAAAATTATACAAACATCTCATCTCGGGTACAATGTAAACACTGTAGGTTAAAAACATTACAGCAAACGGGGCTTTGTCTCTTATTTTAGTCAAGGATCCATCGGTGACACTGACAGAAGTATACTTCAGAAAAACCTCCAACTCTACAAATATTATTAGAGTAATGTAAGCATATTTACAGCAGAGTTATTTTCCATTTTTTTTTCCATGTCTTTTTGTTTAAAAAAAAAAAAAAAAAAGTTTTTTTCTCCAATCTTACCCATGGGATAGTCCTGCACTGTCCATTCTAGCTTGGCCCCTAGTCCCAACATGCCTGACTCATTTCATTAACTATTAAGAAGCCCTTCATGATTTTTTTTTTACATGGCCATGTTAAAGCAGGAAAACCACCAAAATGTGCAGTACAGGGATATGAAACACTGGCTTAGTACAACATTTAAACTCAATAATGGACACTGATTCACAGGATGGTGCTCCATGTTAGCCAGACAATTGACGTAAATTGCGTTATAAGCCAATGAAATCATTGGAGGAAGACCAGGCATTAAAATTAGAATTAAACCTCAGAGCTTAAGAATGAAGCATGTTTCTGAACCATTTCTGCTGACTAGCTTGTAGTGCCCAAAATCTGCATGGGTATGGACATGGAATAAGCTTATTTTAAATCAGTGCACACAGGGCACTGGCCTGGCCTAGACAGTAAGAATGATACGTCTTTTTGTTTTTTTTCCCTCTTTACATACGGGATCGTTTCCATCACATCTAAGCCCATGCAATGTGATCATATCGGTCCCACTCTACACTGTATTCCTATACTTTTTTTTAGCAAAAGCTCACACAAATACACGCTTCTGATTAGGATTAAAAAAAAAAAAAAAAAATTTTTTTTTTCTTTAAAGAGTTCCAGTCCACACCCTAGTGTGACCTAGGATTGATCTGCCTTCGTTTGTTCTGCAGGTTGGCTCTGATTTTCCACCTCTGCACTCCCTTCTTTGGAAGGAGCTGGAGCTTCTGCCTTGGCATGAGGCATTTCATTTGTAGATTCACTATGGCGCTCACGGCTGCTCGAGTCTCTGAGCATCTCGTGTCCGTTAGGCTCAAGTTTGTCAAGTCTGTCGTCCCTGTCCCAGCGGGTGCTTCTTTCTCTGTCTCTGCGTTTGCCCCGTTCTTCCTCTCGCCCTTGCTCCCTCTCCCTTTCTCTCTCTCCATCAGGACTCCTCCTCCAGTCTCTACGTGACCCTGCTCTGTCCCAGCCTCCCCTTGACTCCGGCTCTTCGTGCCATCCCCCAAAGCGCTCACGACCTTCTGACCGTTCACCCCCAAACTGCCTGCGCCCTCCATAGCGCTCCTGCTCTCTATTCCGCTCTCCCCTGAATGGAGGGCCTGGAGGGGGAAAAGGGCCTCGGATGGCGTGTGATGGAGGAGGAGGCATGCCAAAACTCCCCGGTGGAGGCTCACGGTGCATCATCTGTGGCAGGCCCCTGGGGGGCATCATCTGGGGGGGCATGGGGGGCATGCCAGGCCGTGGGGGAGGCATCGGGAAGCGCTGCAGGTGAGGTGGTGGGGGCATTCCTGGGGGGCGCTGAAGCGGCATCGCCCCTGGCCTTGTACCTAAAAGCCCTGGTGGATTTTGCATGTTCATCCCAGGTGGAGGTCCTGGTGGAACAGGGTTACCTGGTGCGATAAAACAAAAAAGTGTGCAAAGTAGAAATAGGCATTATGTAACAATAAAAGTTGTTAAAGTGCTTTAGATCAAAGAACAGACAAGAACCCATTAACCATACTGCAGAACAACAAAAGCAGCTGTGAAATATGACAAGTGACCACACACAGCATGAATACACTAAAGACTGTTTTAATTGACCATTTGAACATTTGACTGAATTCTGAATGGATGTATTATATAACATTATATACACATTGGAAAATGTGGACTAATTTGTGCTAAATGCTAATATTTATGAGAAACAGGACCAGGTTTTCTGTTATCCTCTATAAACCTACTATTGAGTTACTGTCATGAATAGTAATCCAGCCCTAGCTCTTATTACCACGCACCTGGACCAGTATTGAAACCGTCTACACCTTCCCTGTTGATCCTGGAGCCCATTCCTCCTGGATCACCAGGCAAATCCTCAACTGAGCTGCCAACTGCAAAAACACACGAAATGAATTATGTTAATCATTACTGAAAACAGACGCATCGTTTTCAAAAGTGCCATACTATCAGAAAAGACACGTAGGTTTCGTGTAAATCAGAGGTACAAGGCTGAGGGAAAACGTACGCAGTGTGTGCTGGTCTTACCAGGTGGGATGCCAATGCCCGCTGTGGGAAGAGGAGGTCCTCCAGTGCCAATAGGAGGCATGCCACCCGGAGCTAGGAATCCTGAAATTGTAGTCAAAGATAAACATACTAGGAGATAAACAGACATTCACTATAGACAAATATACAATTCTTCTTAATGCACCAAGCCTTAATGCCTTAACGCTTCACTTTGATAATGTTAATAGCAATTTATGTTCTAAATGATAATGCAGTTAGGGTACCAGGAGGAATCTGCATGGGGTTAAACCCAGGCCTCATAAAAGGTCCAGGTGGAGGAGGAACACCCGGTGGAAATGATGGTGGTGGGATATTCATGCCAGCAGGAAAACCTGGGGGTGGAACCCCAACTGGCCCAGAAGGCCCTACTGGCTGGACAGGAGCAGCCTGGATGGAAAGAATATACAACCTTCAACTGCATCCTGAATAAATTTCAAGTTAACTTAGATATCTACTGCATCTAATGAGTTTAAGTTTAAAGACTGCGTTTAAATTCAAATGACTATAATAGGACAAAAGTGACAACCGAACGCAAAGGTATTTCTCTTTGAGACTGTAACTACTGTAATTACACATTTTAAATCAAAGCACACATCACATGATCATTTGATTTGTTTTCCACTAGATTGTTCCAGTAGTCATGCATGTAAAAGCGTTCCAAGATATCATGTAAGCATAATCGACTTATTGTTGAAATTACATCTGGGCAGTTATCACATTGCTTCGTATTACCTGCACAGGGAGCAGTGCCGGGCTCTCGTCCATCTGGCCCACGTCACTTCTGCCGTTTTGAGGCGCGTCGTCCGCAGTCTCCAGTTCACTCTGCACCCCCTTCCACTCTGGAAGAAATAAAACTAGCCAGTAAGTCCCACTTTTACTAGCCAAAGCAACATTGTTGGTGCATTTTCCACATGTACATTTCTAAATGAAAACAATTTCAAAGGAAAGCCGGACTGAGACATACATCCTTATTGTATTTTATACAGCAACTCCAGCAAGTTCATTGAAAAACGGTAACAAAAACATCTTACGTTGTATTATCTCTTATTTTGATCATTTCTGTTATTAACCTGAGACCTGAATTGAAGTCATCTCCCCCAGGTAGTGAGGCTTATTTATTACCATGCTGTCAATCTTTGCTTCACTCGACATGAGTGAGATATCAGTGACTATCAGGTCTTGTACAGTGTTTTTTCCCCCCCATAGGAAAGTTTCTGGTGGCTGCTGCAGTAAAATTTCAGTTTATTTAATGTTTATTTATTGTTCTTTCAATGGCATCAATGGCTATTTTCATGGCATGATCAAGGCAGGTAAAAACAGGACATTCCGTAGATTCTTAAAATATTACAACAATAAAATCTTACAACTTCCCAACACTGGCACAACAACAACAACAACAACTATATAAGGTCAGTAAGAATTCTAGGATTTTTGCAGTAAAATTTCAGACCGTCTCAGATGAAAATGTGAAAATTCATTACCATCTTAGTGTAATGCATGTGGTGTTTCAGTCGCTATTTGAATTCTCCCTCACCACTTATTTAGATTACCATGATTAGCAGTAGCAACAGCATAAGCTGCATGCTTAATCACAAGCAACAACACAAACCAAGCAGATACACTTCCTTGCCTTTGGAATTCCACTGATTCCAGCGATAGTGCCCTGACTGAAACATGAGACAAAAAGCTACCTCAGTACATACACGATTAAAGAGAAGTTAGCTTGTTACAAGTTGGAAGTTAGCTAGACGTTACTAGGTTGGTGGAGGTGGGCAACTTCTTGGGCTTTTTTTTTTTTTTTTTTTTTTAAACCTTACAAAACACGTGAAGGTGGAAGCAAGTGACAGAGTACTGATTGGAAAGAGACAGAGAAGACATCACCTGTTATAGCCAGGAACTGATTTCAGGGGAGACGAGTAAATATAGTAAATTAAAAGTCACTATGTGATCTGTACTATTATACTGATAAGTGTGACACTTATTTACTTACGGTGTAATTCAGAGAGCAGTAGAAACTTAGAGGTCACTAATTTGTTATTTTCATCATTTAAGGCACAATCTATAGTCAACCAATCTTGATGTATAAATAACGCTAACAAAATAATTGTAACTTTCTTTTCATTTCTGGCTTTCAAACAGAAACAGAAAAAATGTGCAATATATTATTATATATTAATATAGAATTAAATATAATGCCTCCGCTGACCTTTTCTAAACATCATTACAGTGCCAAAAATTGCTATTTGACATTGAAAGTATTTGTGCTAAATTGATGTTTATAAAACGAATATATAAACAGCTGTTCTATATGTGTGTGTTATGTTACTTATCCACAAGTAATCATTTGGTACTGGAAAGTTTCAAACCCGATATCCACTCCCCTAGCTATGCCACTGATGATGATGATGATGGTATCTATCGAAATTAATGATGTTAGGAGGTTATCTGATTATAGTTAGCTTATATTTGCTATATTAGCTTATATAAAATGTTATTTGCCAGGGGAAGCATCAACATTAAACGTTAGCTAGCTACAATATGAAAAGTGTCATCTCACTGCTCGAAAGGTTTGAACACATAATGAAAGCAAATAGTCTGTCGAACCCAGCTATGGCATTTTTCGTCTTTGTCTGACTGTGAGCAGGAAAATCACTTGGCTCTTTCCCAGTGCTCCATCACCTTGTGTAACACATGCAGAGCGAAATAATACAGTGAAAGTCTTTCTGCCATGAAGTCCTGTCTCGGTCACGAACACAACAGGCTTCTGAAGTCAGTTCTCGGAATTTATTGGACTTGAGCTGTGAAAATATCCTGAATAGATCTACATAGCTGCTACTGGCAAATAAATATTAGAGTGTCTTAATGTGAGTGACCTTCCCTCAGTAGTAATTACATGAAGGTGTCAAGTGGCTGGTGACGCACATGGTGCTTGAATACGGAGAAGTACAACAGGGGGAGGAAAAAAAAAAAAAAGAAAAGATGCTGGAGAGGGTATTTAATCATTTCGTGATGAGCCTTTTTGTCTGATTAAAAATGTTTAAGGTTTTTTTTTTTTATTTAATTTGTGTTACTACTTTGCACCATGGAAAATCGAGCTTTGCCTATAATGCATTATCTGTACAATTCTCATGGCTTAATTATATAGAAAATTCTAGAAATCTGAATGGGGAACATGTAACATCACAAAAGCTGTGATGGCTGTTAGTAAGGAACCAAAATTACAGAACGATTGCAAGACACCAGAAACCACTACCAGGAATCTACACATCAACTTCACCAACATTCAGAGCTATGGTGAAAACACCAAAACTGAAATCTCACTTGGTATGTGCAGCTGGTTCACTATTAATGGTAATAAATATCTATTAGCCTGTGCATTGTATGTTACCTGGGGAGAGTGTATCTGCATCCAGCATGCCCCCCTCTCTAAAAACTTCCAGGTCTTCCATTTTGACTTTGGACCAGGGGACATAGGTGACACCAAGCTCCACGTCCCAATACTGCTTGAACTCTGACTTAATCCCTTTGTTCAGAGCCCAGGCAATCTGTGGACACGTGTGCACATAATCCTTTAGTGGGAATGAAATAAAAACACTGCATATTTGATTAAGAATAGCCACATGGCTAGTACCTTTATGGCTTTTTGGTTGACTTTGTAAGTGCCTCTGCTAAGCTTCTGGAGAGCCCGAAAAGCATCCTGACGATGAACCATGACAATGTAGGCACAACCTCGAGGAGGAATCATCTGAACAGATGAACACATTAACCAAGACATCAATCACCATTCATTATGTTGTACATTACATACGATGTATAGCAATATGTATACTCTCTTAGTGATTGGAATGGTTAATACGTACGTTTATGGACTCTATCTGGCCAAACTCCTCTAACAGACATGCCACATCCTGCTGTTGCGTCCTTTTGTCCAGCTGGCCAACCCAAAGTGTGGTGCTGCACACTGCATGGGGGAGAAAAAAAAAATATTACAAAGCAAGATGGTGAGAATCAGTCTCAAAAAAACTGGAACATTACAGAGGAGAATAAGATATTATCAATCGTGAACATTAAAAGGATTAAATTTCAAATTCACTAAATTGATATATATAATTTTTTATTTCAGGAACAGGCTTTAAGGAACATTGGCTTGTGGAGCTTTTAGGCCTAAGCTCTACTTCGAAAAACGATCATGGCTCACCACTTAAAGTGTCAGGTTTGATGGGAGGCAGGCCTTTCTGTCTACGTTCTCGCTCCCTCTCCCGCTCCCTCCTCTCCTGAGAGCGAGAGCGGGGTGAGTGTCGCCGCCTTTCTCTGGATCGAGACCGTGACCGTCGATGTCGAAAACGTCTGGAACGGGAACCTGACCGTGACCGCCTCCTTTTAGGAGATCTGGAAAAGTGGGCAGATTTCCGAAGAAGAACGAATTTGCAAAGTTTGTCTACAGCAAGTATAAACAATAATGATTGTGCTCATTATATTATGTCCTTCAGATATTATCTTAAGATATTCAGATTTTGAAAGGCTTACTGTCACACCTCACCTTGAACCAGACCTAGACCGTGTCCTCCTGCCATCTTGGTGCTGTCTTGTGTCTAACTCCCCAGAGGCCTCCTGTGGGGATACACATACAAAAATGTATAAAAAAAAGTGCATTACACAGATTTATTAACTAAATGAACTGAAAAGACAGGAGGTTTTCTGGAATACCAAATCAAAACAAATGCTAAAATCCATAACTTTTGTTAAATTGCATATTGTCTCTCTGACCATGGCTTCAGGTTTCCTCTGAATGGTCTATAAATATCAGAGAAATGCTAACTGAGAGCCTTGCCTGATGCTGCTGTCCAGTCATGAGCTGAGGAAAGGCATTGTTTTGAGGGGGGAAGGGTCCGGGGAAACCAGCGGGACCTACACCTGGTGGCATCATCCCTGGGTAGGGTTGAGGTGGCATTCGGTTGAAAGCCTGAGACTGTCCATTTGGAGATGGAACCTGGAACAAGATGTTTCATCAAATGATAGCTGAAGGATATAGGGATACATCAATCTAACCTAGCACTGTTAGTTATAGATTAGGATAATAATTCACTGACTTATTATGTAAAAGCTTAAGTGGAATACAGATCTGGCACATGAACACAGAGTCTTATACAATGTGTCAAAGCACACCATCGCCTCCTTCGTGATGTTTTGCATAACTTTTTGCAACAGATGTTTGCAAAGGGTTGCCAAGTAAGATGATGTCAGTATCTGATCATTAACAGCTGATGCTTAAGAGCTAGAACATCAGTAAATATCGAAAAAGGGACTGAGGGTTCCTTAGAAGTTGAATATTATGGCATGCTGTATTTTTAATTTTGCTGAAAAGCAATGTTAAAAAATTTATTTTAGCAGAACCAATGTATGAAAAAAAATGCCTGTAGTTCAGCAATTTCAGGTTTTTTTTGTTTAAACAAACTATTGCTTCTGTAGCAGACATCCTGTCACAGCTTCTTGAAGCCAGTCACATGCATTTATGTAAATTACTCACCTAAAGGCAGCACATTAAGAAAGTTTTTAGAGACTCATAGTGAAAGTGATGTGACAACTCGGTTTATTTAAAAACCAGAATGTCTAATGATGATTGGATAGAAGCATGTGTTTATGTTCCACTTCATGATCACAAAAGTGTTAACGCACCACTACAAAACTAAACAGACTTACTTAACCTTAACTTATTTCTAGCCATGAGATAACAACACTTAAGTATTAAAAAGTAACTGCTGTCACCATTCTGTTAAGTTAGTGTCTTATCCAGAGCTTTATAAATACTGAATTTTAAGTAACTTGACCTTCACAAATTTTAGCTGAATATCCCCATCATAGTTCTTCCTACTGTCTGCAACAATTTAGAGCCATGGCAACTAACCGGGGAAGAGTGGTCCAAAAGCGCTCAGGAGAAACATACGTTGATTATTTAACATAAAACTTTACACCTACCTGGTGTTCTTGACTCAGGCCCATCATGTGCTGCTGAAAGTGTTGCATCTGACTGGGAGCTTGAGAGAAGACTGCTGAGGCCTGCTGAGGCGGCTGGACACCTTCTCCAAAGCCACTGCAGGGACACACGCACACACACACACCCTGTCGTCACCAACAGCATTCACTTACAGAGAAAACGAAATGCGTTAAAACTTTATATATGTAAGTACAAAGCCTTTTTCAGTTACAAATGTACAATAATGCTGACATAAAAAGGGTTTCTAGGTCATAGCATACAAGGCAGGCTGGACAGAGGATGCCTCATCCCTCTTGGTCTCTTCTCCTCCTTCTGGTTCATCATCATAATCAAAACGATCAAGAAGTTTCTGAAAATAAATCAAAGACACAAGAAAATTAGCTGGCTATACTTTATCCTAATTCTGTAAACACAAAGCACAACATACCGAACCGAGTCCTTAAACCTGGCATTTTAGATGTGCACTCACCTTGTCGAATGTGGCTTTCTTCTCTGCAGGCTGTGTGGTGTGTGGGTGGCCCTGTGCCAAACCCGTGGGGGGCTGAATAGCTGAGGCTTGTATCTGGAGATGGGTCATCATGTTATTCTCCAGCGCCGGAGACTGGGGCTTCCCGGGCTGCTGGAACGTCTGGAGCATCTGCTGGAGCTACAGTTAAGACGCTGGAGTTAGAACAAGCTAAAGAGACAGAGCATTGCAGACACAGGCAGTGTTTTGGGATGATGGTGTACTGAACCTGCTGGCCTTGCGAGGACTGGAAGAGCTGAGCTACAGCAGCGAAGGCGTCAGAGTTCTGCAGCTGTGGCACAGGCGCTGCCGAGTTAACCGACACTGCTGTGTGGCTCTCAGCTTCCCTTGCTGGGGAGGGAGGAGATGCAGCTGAAGAGGAACAAATTGAACAATTTTCGTTTACTTGACTGTTAGTAGATCTAGTTTCTACGAATAAAACCATCTTTTTAGTGGGGCAGATTAAACAACATATGCATCATGTTCAATTTGTATGGTGATAAAAATGTTAATGGGGGGGGGGGGGGGAGTATTTAAGAATTTAGCATATTTCTCACACCCACCTGGGCCATTGTCCACACCTGGAACTGGGCCTGAGCTGCTGGATCCGGCAGCCATGTCCAGGAGAGGCTGGATCACCTCAATCTTAAACACGCCGTTCTTTTGCCACAGGTTCAAGACGCGCACGATCTTACTCTGTAAACATAACAACAGGCAGAAAGGATAACAGTGGAGATTAACCTCATATGGGGGAAGGAAAAACAGACTGAACTTTATTATTATGCTCTGAAAAAGGCACAGTTCTGTTGTCTAAAATAGTAAGCAGCCCAAAACAATGGGTGTTTTTCATTTTCTTCGCCCATCCCGAGTGGTTTTATTTAGCCACCTTGAGACACTACATACAGTATATATGGCCAAAAATATGTGGACATCTGACCATCACACCATATGTACTTTCTGAACATCCTATTCCAGACATAGTCCTCCCTTTTGCTGTTATAATAATCTCTACTCTTTTAGGAAGGATTTCCACTAGATTTTGTAAAGTGGTTGTGGGGATTTGTGGTCATTCAGCCACAAGAGCATTAGTGAGGTCAGACTCTTTATGGACCTTGCTTGGTGCACAGGGGCACTGTCATGCAAGAACATGTTTGGGCCCCCGAGTTCCAGAGAAAGGAAATTGTAATGCTAAAGCACGCAAGGACATCCTATACAATTGCGTGCTTCAAACCTTGTGGCAACAGACCCACATATGGGTGTGATGGCCAGATGTCCACAAACCTTTGGCCACATATTGTATTCTGTACATTTTGCTGTGGTTAGCACACACACACTGGTGGACAATAAGGCCATGCTGGCTCAAGACTTGGGCTGCAACAATTGTTTGTGTTTTCTGACACCACTATAATAATCAGCCGTGGTTCACACTTGGCTACATGCCATATACTGTATATGGTTAATTATGGTTATCTGTTTAAATATGCAGTGACGGCACAATATTATTGTGCACATAAGATGACTAAATTGTGTGTAAAAAACAATTCAGAACCTTTTTAACAAAATGTTAAATAAGGCCCAAGATACCATGGAGACCGGTTTGGAGGCTTTTTCATTTGCTGGCCAAATGTACCACTGTATTTAAAATCGCACAGTTTTACAGTTCTCTAGAAGGATTTGTGATTTGTTATCAGATACAATCAATATAAAACAGAGTCAGTCCACAGGTGGCTGGGGCAACGGGAGAGTTATAGAAAGAAAAACAATAACTCTTACCCTGTCCTCTGTGGGACATAAGCAGAGGTTCTCAAAAGTCCCAGTGATGTTCTTAGTGAACCGGGGACCAAACACATCCTTGTCTGCGCCAAACTGATGACGCGACTGTCGCACGATGGAGTCCACAACATAGAGTCCTGGTACTTTATACTCAGGCTTGCACTGGAAAAAAAGAATAACATTTCAGTGCAGTCCTAAATAAGACTTAAGAAAATGACAATCCAGGTAACAAGCAGAGCTCACAGAGAGAGAGAGAGAAAAAAAAAAAAAAAAAAAAAAAAAAAAAAAAGTAAAAAGCACACTTACCTTCTTGATAAATTTCTCAACAATCTGGACAACATGCTTGTATAACTGGAACCAGAGAAACAGAGACACTGTTAATGCCTTGTAGCAATACAAATGATTATTATTACCATTTTTGCAATACACGGAAGTGCATTAGACACATCAGCAAACTTGGTTAAAAGGTCTTTAAATTGCTGCATTAAAGTTAAATCTAACTCATACTTTAAAGCTGTTATACTTACTTTAATGGCTTTTATTGCAGATTTTGTAATGGAGATCATCTTAGCCCTGGAGATTGGAGGTTTTGAGTCCATCAGGGAGAATAGCTGTAATGCAAACACACAATGAGACGGCTGAGCGTCAAGGCTCATATCCACTTAAGCGTCTGTGTACACGGAGCACAACATCCACAAAGAGGTGTGTGTGATATGACAAAAGTATCATATCTTTTTAAAATTGCAAAAATGTTAATTGCACCAAACTGACTGCAACCCAATACACTTCCCTACTCCACCAATCAGTGTTTCTTTGATGCACAGCACCACGGAGTGAAGTTTTGGAGGTCCTTCATGTCTTTACAAGCAAAGCTGACTCACAAACCCCTTCAAATATTAATTAATCCTGATATCAATAGTTGTCTACAAATCTTTTTATCAGTCCTTTAGGTTGTTGAAAATATTGAGAAAACATTAAAGGCCACTCTGTGAAGACACAGTGAGTGACAGAAGTGATATAAGGTAGTCTTGTAGAATTCGAGTTCAAGATTGGTGCATAACCAGCTGTGGAGAAGCGACGGAACGATTCTGTCATTTTGAACGAGTCACTAAGGGGGAACGGATCAGTATCCATGACTGAGTCAATTTGTTTAGGTGTTACTGACTGGGTTGCTTCACAACTGCAAACCGCAAACCAAACAAAATCGCAACATTTCCATGCGTATCCATAACCGACTTCATGACTTCATGGTCATCACCAAGATTCTCTTGTTCTCTCTTGCTCAGAGCATCAGTTAAGTCGGCTGAGTTGTGCTCATTTGGTCAGAGCTGGAGATTTCCAATCATCACGTGCATGTAAAAGTAGTTTGTTTTGGGCTGAAGTGAAAAATATTCCTAACTCCTAAACACAGACATACAAGCATGTTATAAAATAAGCAAGGCCCCTGCCAACAAGTATACAGATATTTTACTCGGTTTTATCCCTCTGTTAAAAAACAATTGAAACATTTTGAACATTTTTGAAAATGTCTATACACACAAAAGCATTTTGAAAACACTCATGCACATGTGAGCTAATTGGGGTGCAACAGCATTTCATAAACTGTCATGTCAAATGCCTCAAGAATATGTGGAAAATGTGGAGAAAAAAACAACAACTATCACCCGATCAAAAGCATTCATGTGTCTTCAGTAACCCCTTTAACCATGGTCGGGTCATGGTTAGTCAAAAGTTCTAAAAAAAAAAAAAAAAAAAAAAAAGACAAACACAAAGATTCACGGCTGCATCAGCTACCAAGCAGATCTGGCTGGAACTGAAAAAGAAAAACCGGTAACAACCGATACCGCCGTTGGAAATCGATGTACGCTCTCCGGGCCACATCCACGTTAATCCGCATAGATCTGAAAACTGCACTGTCGTTTTAAACCGCTCTCCGTCTACACTGGCATTTTCAAATGTTTCCCCAAACACTGAAACGTCTGAAAAAGCTTACACACCTATACTGCGCATGCGTAAAAACATAAGAAGCTTTGGCCTGCGCCATTTCCGTCAGGCATATATTTACTCTCCGTCTCTTTGAATTGATGCGGCAATGTCGAGGAAGAGGTTTTTTTTTTTTATTATTTATTTATTTATTTTTTTTTAAATGGACAGACAACAAGGTGGAGTTGTTGCTGCAGGTAACCCAAGACTATAAAGTTGTTTGTTTTGAGTTGAATGGGTCACATGACTGCGTCACATGACTAAGAACACGTCATTGCTTTTGAACATCTGTTTTCTCAGTCCACACTACAACGTGGCGGTGCCATTTCCAAATTTATCCGCTTGGGACTTCCACTTATACGCCGTCTCAATGTGGACAGAAGGCCAAAATGTAGGGAAAAAGATGCGTTTTCAAATGTACCCGGATTAATCTGGACGTAGCGCCAGTTACAGTGGTTACACCTGGGTCTTATCAATAATCTCTATTCACAATGCAGTTTGTAATGGCCAAAGGTCATACGGAGCGTTACGGGATGTTTGTCCCGTCCGCACAAAAACAGTGAAAACTTTTTACATTTCCCCAACTCTCTCCACCTTCGTTTAAATAATAAATAATAAATAAATAAATAAATAAATCTGTAAACGTGTGGACAGGACCTTGGATGACTACATGATTAGGCAGCGCGTTTGGACAAACTGAGCAACTGAACAAACTGCTGAAAAAAAAGAGCAGTTCTCACAAATGAATGCACACACATCTACACGCAGCCACGACTTTATGCCTCTCAAAAAAACTTTTAACACAAGCATGTAAGGAGAACTCTCTCAAGAACACACTTATGAAACTACAAATCCAACTACAAGGCCATTTACTGGTTTTTCTGTATGTCTGCCTGATACGTAGCTGCGCTCGGGTTGAGAAGGGGACATTATTGATTCATTTAAATGAATATTACAGAATTCCTCGAGTCACTGAAACACTCAAATTTCATCCCTAATCAGCGTGAGCAGAGAAACCAAACTGCTCAGAACTAACTGAAAGTTTCAGCTTCCGTCTCACTTTCACTGGAAATCATTTTTACAGTACAACCTTTATTATCTTACGTTCAGAGCAGGGGTCTTCAGTCTTATCCGCAAAGGGCCGGTGGGACTTCAGGCTTTCATTTTTCATTTTCATTTTCAGCCAAACTGGAGGCACGCTTGATAACTGATTGGAGACTACGGTGAACTGATTAGGCAAGTGAGATCAGGTGCCTGCAGCCACACCGGCGCTTGGATAATACTGAAGACCCCGGGTTTAGAGTATAAATATTCATTTTATAAAACTGTTGTTCTACAATAGTTCTTTTATAATACAAATGTTCTCCAGCAGGTTCGGAGAAGCAGCAATGGAAAGTTGTACACTTAAATTATCCTTAAAAAGGGTGGTGGGGGGTGTCATTTCTTTTGCAGTATGTGGTAAATTCACCACAGGAGCTATACCTAATATTAAGAAACTAATTATTAAAACAAGGAAATGCTTTTCAGTGTAAAGGTGTCCAGTGTAACGTTCTGGCCACTAGTTGCACTGTGCTGAACCACGGGTTAAAAATTATGTACAGTGTTCCTTCGACACAGAACACATTTTTACAGAACAGTGGGTTCCTTCCCAGTGAATGTTTTTTTTTCCCCATGTGCAAACACGGTGCTTGAACACAGTAACGTCGCGAGAGCAAAGAAAAATAAAAAAACACACCGCCGTGACGGTACGTGGAAGAAATTCCTCGGCCAAATGAAGACCACGGGTTAGTATTAGAGAAGAGTTTTCACACTGACATTCAAAAGAGGATCTCAAACACGCAGAGATGCCGATTTTCACTTGGTGCATCAGGTCCGTGATACAGTCACATGACCATGTCAGCTAAATGAAGGGGCTGAGCTAAACGCAATAACGTGCCGGGTAAATAAAGTCAGATAAAACCAGCTGAAAGTAAGCTCGATCGTAAGTATGGGTGTGCGCTAAAATATACGCTGAGTACTGAAGCGCAGCCACAGAAGGAACATCGTAAAGCAATACAGACCGAAAGCAGTGACTCAGTTTATCCATCTTACGTATTCGTACACGGGTTTGAGCTAGTTTTGTTCTGCGGCTCTCGTGCGACAAATTTAACAGCAATTTTGTCGTGAACCACAGCAACCAGCTCCTGAAAACCTAATCTTCTGTCATACACTGACCCACAGCATAACATTAGATTAACGGTAAAGTTTACACATTTTTTTTTGCGGTATACATCCTACCAACCTGCCAATCTCTGAATGAAAAGAAGCACGGGGCGGGGGAAAAAAAACAGGTGAAGAAACAGTTTTCTGTGTAGAATGTGTGTTCATTTATTTAAAACTAGACTGAAGAAGAAGCCTTTATTTGTCACCTATAAATTACAGTAGAGTGAAATTATATTTTTCGCACATCCCAGCTTTTTAGGAAGTTGGGGTCAGAGCACATGATACAGCGCTCCTGGAGCAGAGAGAGAGAGTTAAGGGCCTTGCACAAGGGCCCAACAGGAGCCGCTTGGTGGTGCTGGGACTCGAACCCCCAACCTTCTGAACAGTAACCCAGACCTTTAACCACTGAGCCATCTGAAGAGTGCTCAAATCAATTGCAAATACCACCACCACCACCACTACTCATAAGATACTAATTATTATTATTGTTTTATTCTGATGATAGAAACGCATATAAAACCGCGTGTAGAAATTGACTACACCAACTTTGCAATCAGATTTGCAGGATGCCAGACACAGTAAATAGAGTCTAATTATCTTCATTCTCATCTGATTTCCTTTTGCTTGGGTTCACCCCAGTTTAACTGGGTCCCTCGTTACAGAGGCGTGAGCTCAGAAACGCCACATGGTTTGCTTACAGTCTGATGTGTGTAAAACAGCGTGTCCGTGTGTTGTGTGTTACTGATGTCCACAACAAACCCCCGCACACGGGCTAGCCGGCTAACTCCAAAAGCACAGCGAGAGGTTTACCTGTTTCCTAAACACCCAAATGCTGAAAACTGCTTCTTTGCGATGATGCTGTATATTAACGACAATCGGGTGATCCTCGTGCTATAAAGAAGAGGAGGAGGAGGAGGAGGAGGAGGGAGGGGGGACTGTTGCT
Organism: Pangasius sanitwongsei; assembly: GCA_037576675.1. NCBI lineage: Eukaryota > Metazoa > Chordata > Actinopteri > Siluriformes > Pangasiidae > Pangasius > Pangasius sanitwongsei. Next base: position 10,036,612 of record CM075019.1, on the reverse strand, counting down.
ATACTCACTCCCACCAAACAACGCTAGCTAACTCTGCTAACAACACAGGACTACTGCGAACACTCTGCACGCAAACAGACGTCTAACAAACGTTTCTGAGCATCACGTTAGCAGCCCGTGTAACTAACTATCCAACTAACAGAAGTGTAAAATAGTTAAACATAAACTGCAAAGCGAGCGCTGGCTTTGCTACCTGAATAGCGCGCGAGCACAGCTAACTAACTAACTAACAAGCTAACTAGCTAAACAGCTAGCTACCAAGCCAGCCAGCCGCCTGGGGAAGAAATGAGGATTGTGTATTATTCAGTTTATCTTCTTCTGTACGTTCACAATGTGCGTTTTATGGCCGCAGGTCGCCTAACAATCCACACCACACAGAAACCCACCGCCTGGACAGCGTGCATGTTTTAAACAACGAGGCCTTCGTTTTCTATTCGGCCCGAGCAATACGGCTAACCGGGGCCCACTTTATGTCCATACACAATCCGGGGAGCTAAGCAGCTAAGCTAATGCTAGCTAACTAGCTATTCAGGTAGCCAGTTGCTACCTGGCCACACTGCTAGTGCTACACCTGTAGAGTTATGCTTAAACTGACCTCGTGGTTAAAAGCGTTGACTGCATCCATTGTGTTCCACCTTTGCCGACTTTCTTTCTCTTCGTTAAATTTCCAAATAAATGAAGTAGTGCGCCTTAACGGGCCATCCCAACATGTCCGCCGCCTCTCGCCCTCAGTAAGAAGACAGGAGCGGAGTCGTTGCGGCGCGCAAGGCATGCTGGGATTGCTGCACGTGTTTCTCAAGTCGCTGCACTAGAGGGCGCTGTGGAGGTTACTTTGTGAGAGATGGATTCGAGTGGCGCGGTGCTGCAGTTATGTGATAGGCTATTTGTGATCAACTAGCTAAACTAACATCTGCATTCATTTACTACACAATCAGGGTCGTAGGAAAGGTAATACAGGGCTAGCTTAAGAGCAAGGTGCCAGTGGAAAAAACTGCTTTGGGCTAGTTTTTACAATAATAATAATCCAGCTGACAAGATCTTGTTTTAAAGCAAACGTTAGTTCTCACTCATCCACTTTCAGTAAGCACTTTATCTGAGTCAGGGCTGCAGTGGACCGGAGTCTGTCTCAGGAACACTGGGTGTCGGGCAGGAATACACCCTGGAGGGGAAACCATTGCAGCGCACCCTGTACCCACACTTACCTAGAGGTAATTTATCTTAGCAAATCCATTTACATTTATAGCATTTGGCAGACACCCTTATCCAGAGCAACTTACATTTATCTTATTTATACAACTGAGCAGT
>CM075019.1:9998338-10031822 GCA_037576675.1 Pangasius sanitwongsei | reverse complement strand
AAATCCATTGTGGTGGTGTATAAAGGCAAAATCACAAAAACTCCATCATTGTCCAAATACTTCCGGACCTGACTGTACGCCTTCCTCTAAGTTGTTCGTTATTCACTAAGATTCAGCATTATTGTGAAACCCACCCCAGATTGGTCAGAAAAGATTAGTTATGAATTTGGAAAATTTTGAAGTGTTATAAACCATGTTAATGTTGTTAATGTTGAAATTAATTGTAGTACTTTGTAGTTACTTTGGCCAACACCTCAATACGCTTTAGTTAGTCTACTGCGCTCATACAATATATTGATGATGAATTTGGAGAAGATTTTTTTTCTCTTTTTTCCCCTGTTTCTGAAATTTGATTAATTTATGCTATGACTAAATATGCTAAAAATGAATCATATTTTTAAACATCATGGAGGATGAAAGCAAACCAAAACATAAGAAAACGCGTACCAAATTTCCAAACATGGCATCAAAAATGGTTTTCAGTCAGCTTTTTTAAAAAACAGGGAGCCATGACTGTGTGTGTGTGTGCAGACCTGAACAGCCTGCTTCAGACAGCTCTCCCAACTTCAATACTGGACAGAGTGAAGTTTCACTTGGATGTCCTCATGCCTGAGGTAATTTCATACAGAGTTTGCAGCAGTGACAGTGGTATACTGAATAACAAAATTGGTTCATGGTTCAAATCATGTGTAATTATTGTTTTTATGTAAAAGGTCATTATAAAAGCTTTTTCCAGACAGAAGGACTTACTAATGAAGCGGAAAAAAAGAATCTTTGATGATCCAGATCACTCCGACGTATGACTTCTTGATCAACAAAACAAGCTACAGCGATATGCAGTAGTATCTATATCATTTACATCAGTGCTGTTTATTGCTGTTATTCAAAACTGGGACTGTTTAGGTAGTCAATGACTTCCTTTTGCAATGGGAATAAATATGATGACAAAGCCTGCTGTCTGTCAAAAGAGAATAGGTGAGACGTATTTTAAATCTATTGCCAAATACCAGAACATCAGAAAAGCCACAGTCAGACAACAACAACAAAAAAAAAAACCCTAATCATCAGTGTAATTATTCAGGTTGTCAAAAACTAAAAAAAAAAAAGTAACAAAGAGACTTCAATAAACCAGCTTTGCTACACAAGTTCCATAGATGAGCTGAACATAAGATTATATGAACCCTAGAAAAGAAAGAGTTTACGTTACTGAAAGGATCCAGATCCAGTAAGAAGTGAGAAGTTTGAATACTTATGCAAGCTACATTTTTCAGTTTTTGATTTTCTTTGAAATACTTGCTGACCAATAATTCATTTTGACTTGGAATATTCAATAATAAGTATATGTGTATTTTTCATTTGTTATTCAGACAAATCTGATAAAGTCCAGGGAGTTGAATACTTTTGCTAGCCACCATATGTCTAATTACATTACCACTAATGTATTTATCAATGTATGAGGTAATGTTCGTTTTTTTAAATTATTCTTGTTAAAGACAACTTTATTTACGATTGCTTTTAGGCACTACCAAGTCAAAAATGTGTCACACAGTATTCTTTATACGCTATCATGTTAAAAAAAATGCAGCAATTATAATTAATTAATTTAATAATTAATTATATGACTTTGTACTATATCACGAACTCATCTGTTCCTGAGCAGTTCCTAAAATTAAATTAATCTAGCTTCCATTCCAAAACACATTTGTGATAGTTACTGTATGTTGTATGTTGCTTATTCATCTCTAGTGAGCTGGAACTTTTATAACTTTTATAAAGTTTAAGCGTATCTGTTATATTTCAGTTGTGGTTTAGGCCAGTCAAAATATTAGACAGTGCATGGATTTTTTTCCTACAATTTCCAGTGATTACATTTTTTTTTTTTTTTCAGAATTCACATGCTTCATGTATGCTAATTTGACGTAACATGCTCTTATGCTTAGAAATATTAATGCGTTTTAAGACGAATTTACTAATATATTGCCACACTGCCATACTGACCACTGAAATCCACTTTGTGTGATCACTGAACTTAATGTACTTCAATGAAAAAATTTTGACTTGAATTTAAATATTTTAAAAAGTATAAAGTTTTATGCATCGCTGAGGACACACATGCACACACACACATTCACACACTTTCACACCTCAGAAAATTTTAACATAGCAATCTGCCTCCCTGCATGTTTTTGTACAGTGGGAGGAAACTGGAGAACCCAGAGAAAACCCATGTGAACACAGGGAGAACATGTGAAACTTAAACGGATAGTAGAAAATAATACAATAAATTGTATTAATTAAATACGAATGAACTATGTTTTGTTATATATTAACCAAGTAATCAACCCTCTTTGCAATAACCTGTTCCATTATCATCACGGAAGAGAAGGAGACGAAATAACTGACATCTCAATACTGTAATCGTAAAGGTGCTGTTCATTAAATTTAAAACATCAGTGCAGTAATACATGTAGCAAACCCTGCTGGTTGTCCAAAAAAATGTATTCAACCATTCATTAGAGATTCTGTTAATAAATTGTCAAGAATGCATTAATATAATTTTGAGACAAATTCTTTTTTCATCCTGCTGGTAACACACAAATGCTTCAAACACAAATGTCAATTATTGCCTGCTCTTAACAACAAACATCTTATATAGACTCAACTTGAGTTGTAATTCTGAAGATGGCACAGCCGTCAGTGACTGGGAACCAAGGGAGCAGAAATGGCCATGCTCTGTGGGTGGGAGGGATGGCAGACTCTCCCCTGTCAATCACAGTGACACTAGCCAATCATGGGTGTCTCTGAGCTCATGTATGCAGAAGAGGGTAAATGGTGCTTTTCAGTAAGCGTGCTTTGCTGCCCTGTGACGGAGCATGAGCAGCTCGAAAAGTTGCAGTTGGCTGCAGGAAGCATGTGTTAGCTCTCACTTTCTTGGACGAAGCATGTGTTAGATCTCACTATCCCTGGCTGGTAGATGTCATATGATAGAGGAGAGCTGGCTAGTGTCATGTACACAAATCTGAGAAACTTTCCAGTTCAGGCCATGCCCATTTCAGTTTTAAATCTGAATGCACATAGGGGTACAGATACAGAGCACTAAACTGATACAAATACAGAGAATGGCACTGCATTACACCCCTAGGTAATATGGTTTGTAACATAGAACAAACTGGTTTGACTAAATGCAGCATAAGTGACAACAGTGAAAGTGTTTTATGTATGTTGTTGGCAAATTGATTTGATTGTTAAATATGTATAAATGAATAAACTCTGGGTTTGCTTCCATAGTGTATATACAACTGAAATGGCAGCTGTGAATGGCAGTGGAGTAAATGCAATTTTAAAATCTAAAACTGTAAGAGTGTAGTGGGCTAGGCAGTTTACTGAATGCATGATTGATAAGCTTTGTTATGGTTATATGTAGTGATTTGCATTTGAATCTTTTTTTCCCACATTAATCATAGTGACAGATTAATTAAAGTCTGGCTAGTGCGCACTTCATCATGCTAGCTCTTGATCCTACTCAGCTTTTGTGTTTAGATGTGGCTAGATTCTTCCTTTTTCTTCCAATATTTTTTTTGGTTTGTTTTATTGTGTGCTCATTTTTTGGTCATTTGGTAGAAATCAGCTCCTTGAACAACTTTATGCTTGGACTGAACTCACTTGTAAGCTGCATGTAAGTTACATTATACTTTCTCCTACAGAGGGTGCCATTGTTTCAGAAAGAGACTCAGGACATGTTGGAGGTTTGGAATGGAGAAAAAAGCATATGCCATGGCCCATGCCACATTATTCATCATTCAGAGGGAAAAAAGGATAGACTGTATGTTATGTTGTTGTTTGAGATTAAATGTTTTTCTAACATGACACCACTTGTAATGAGTGAAATATCACTCAGGTTTCTAGGCTTGTGTTTCACACACACCATCCATCACTCACATTCTCAATCCAGTTATTCATCAAACCAACAAGGGAACATTCACAGAAAGTGAATCAAATTGATGAACGTGCAATATTTAGCTGCCAAGAGGCGTAAACAATGACTGTGGTCCAAGATTAAGGGCACAATCCTTAGCATGGGTATTGAGATGAAGCTGTTGAATCTCCATGATAGAAGATAAACCCAGACACCACACATCCATGCCTGGATTGTAGTCTATAAAGGATGTGGGTGTGTATCCAGTTTTACAGTTGGACTATGTTGTAAAAACCTAACAGTGGTGCAATAGTGAATAGAACTGCATAAGAAACACAGATGTCTTGAATTCTCAGTTACTCTCCATGACTGTGTGCTAGGAGGCAACTCTTTATTATAACGCATAACAAATGCTTGCATTACAACTCAACAGAGTATCATGAAAATGAAGTCTTGTGTAACATCCCAGTTCCAAAGATGTTTCCTTAAGGCTTTGAGGAAACTTTAATCTCTTCCCAGTTACAGCCCTTATGCCTTCATGTATTCATTTAAATGTGCAGTTTGAGGTTTTTAATGGTGGTACTAGATCTATAATAATCACGTCTATAATAATTCCAAAGCTAACATAGGAAATCTATGACACACAATATTGCCATGCAATAGAGGGCTCTTGTTATGTTCATTTCTGTTGTTGGATACATTTTTTTTTCAGCCCTGAAACTCTGACAGAACCGCTGAGACCACTCTACCACTGACAGAAGAGCTATTAGGAGGTTTCAATGATATTTGCCCTCTCTTTCTCCAAATAGGGGAAAAAAAACATACTCATACTGCCTGCTTTCATTTGTTTTTTTTTTCAAATATGGCTGACAGAGGACAACAGTGCCACAGAGAACATAATACCGAAATAAATGCAATATTTCACCTTGGAATCACAAGGTTCTAATCGGACTTTTTTTTTTTGTTAGTGTTATTTACATACTACTGAATATATGTGAGAAGGTCCACAAAAACACACACATTGCTTAAAATTATTTTTAAAAATCTGCTTTGATCTTATTGAGGGTAAAAACCTTTCGGCTAAATTTCTTCAAATCACAAAATTGTCAGGTAGAATCTTCTAATGCCACCGTCTCAGCTGATCTAAAAGTCTAAAAGTTGTATGATGCAACAAGAAGCAAAACTATAGCTAATAAACAGTTTGTACTGCATTTGCAAATTTCATACGTGTGGGAATCATTTGTAAGTTTGAGGCTGGTATCCATAATTTCACAGGAGGGGTCTGATGAAAAGAGACTTGCCAATGTTTTCACTGCAATTCTGACTACAAACTACTTCTTTAAGCAACCTATTACCCTACACAATTTGTAAGAACTGTAACAAGTCAAGGCAGTTTAGTTAGATTTCAAGTGATAAATACTCACCTCACATCTTACCACAATCTTTTTTTTTTTTTTTTTTATCAAAATGTTAACCCAATGGATGATCTTATATTGAACATGTTTAAGGTTTGGCACCATTTATGTCTGTTAGTTTTCTGTTTAGTAGTCTGTAGAGCTTTGATAAATATATCCAGATATTTTCATTATGCTTGGCATTGCTGGACAGAAACTGTAATATAGTTTTAAGAGCAGAGAGGAGAGAAGAACAGTGCAGAATGGGCACTTGGACAGCACTGTATGCTTGTGAACTATCACAGAAATACACCTTGCCTGGGATAGCTTGGTTACCAATGGAAGCATGAGTCATTAAGCTTCTGTATATTTTGCTTTCAGCAAACTGGCTTAAGGTGCATTCGATGAAGGAGCCACAGCCCATGCTTACCTTTCCATTTGTCAGCTTGCCATTCCCTCTTTTCATCTTCTCATTCTTTAGCATCATGATTATGACATTTTTCCAAGAGCACTGCCAAGATCTGCTTTCAGCCTTTTTATCTGTGCTAAGGGGATCACTATTTTGTCTTAAAAAGTGAGTTTTAACTGAACAGCAGAGAATTTATTTTTTAACATACTGATTACTGCATGACCCCACCCCCATCAGCCCCCCTGCCAACCCCAGCATTATTAAATACCATTTCAGAGTAGGGTTGACAGCTTTTGTGTTATGTTAATGTTGTTTCAAATTGTGTTTGTTACTTTTAAATATGTATGAAATGTAACATGCTGATTATTCTCTTTCTTTCTTTCTTTCTTTCTTTCTTTCACTATAGGCATATAGGCTAAATATACAAATATAAAGTTTCAGGTGTCTATGTTTACAGTATTCCTCACACCATAAATAAAGTCACACATTATGAAATATAAGTCAATGTATGGTTAAAAACTTGAAAACTATTGTAATAATTAGATAAATTAGATAAATACTTGGCCCTTGACTTAATTAAAACTAACTAACTAACTTTTGATTATCATTTTAATGTATTGCTAAACTAATTAATAGAATAATGCACAAATCATATTGTGCACATACCATTTGCTTAAAAACACAATTCCAGTAAATATTCAGTTCCAGCCTTAATATGTTGGAATTTGAACTCTGATGGCTCTAGACCTATATGCATATATAAAACCGTTTCATTCTCTCTTTGTAAGACTTTTAGCATTGCAATATAATACATGCATTTGTCTAACATTATTTCAATGTGGTCAGGTTCATCGCATTGAATGAAACGTGTGTCTAAGAATAAGTGTGTAAGCATGAATGCAGTTGATGATAAAGAACTGGTTAAAAGGCTTCGCAGTTATTTTGCTCACTGATCCAGCCATCACTGAGTCTTGTTGTCTTGGGTTATTACTTGAATTTACATTTCAGTGCATGTAGGTCTGTTTTTACACAGTATCGCAGCAGGGCTTATTCACTGGTAACGTTGATCGGATACAGTATGTCAGATGTAGGGTATGTGCAAATGGACTGAAAAATGAATCAGCTTATTTATCAGTATTCTAGGTACAAGGAAGTCAAATTATGCAGAGCTTTTTATTTACTCAAAATCACTTTTTTTTTTAAAAAATTCGAAAACACAATCATTTTTTAATGAATGCCTGGATATTATCCCATAAAGCATGCTTCAAAGAAGAGATGGTTTACTTTTATTTTTATTTTAATTTAAACACACGCATATCCATGTAATTCAAATTAGGTATATATAAAAATCGATGTGTATTCAATTTATTTGATTTCAAATTCAATTTATTTTTATATAACTATTGCAGCATGTGTTCCATCATTAACATAATATTTAATATACGGTATATAGTGTATAAAATGTCATGTACAGAATACAGTGTATAAAGTGTCCAACGATTAAATATTACATAATTAATTAATTACTTAATAGTATTGTCACGATAACATCCATGGTTTTGCAGAATAGAACTTATCCTTTTCTTTACAATAGAGCACAAATATTTAACAAAAGTGACTGGCATTATTTCATTAATTTGACAAATTAAAATAATGACTTAATAGCATGATTCCACATTCCCACACACATTTCAATTTCATTATCTCAGTTTAGTATCCTGTGCCACATAAAATTGTGCGTAACAAACAACTGTGGGCACATGATATAGAAAAATAAAATCAATGTTTGTTTTTTTTTGGCTTGTCCAGGCACTTACTCTCAACAGTAAATAGAAAGCATTTCACCCCTGTCTAAGCTTCATGCTTTGTGACACTATAATTATGGTTCAGTGAATCAATGCTGTTCACTGGTGAATAATGAGGGTGGAAGCCATATTGTTAAATTAAGATCAATTTGCAGTGATTAACTTGATGATTACATCTAGGACTTTTAATGTAGTAATATATTGGCCATATCCTAGACTCCAGTTAGATGTTTTGATTGCCTTGATAGATTTGAATGCTTGCTGTCTTCTCATTCATATATCATCTTATTAGTCTTTCTTTTTATTTGCTGATTTTTAAATTGTCTCTTTTTTTAATGTTACATTGTATTGCAGTTGACAAACATGATCTGCTTCTTCGATCCACATTTTCTTTTCCCTGATTTTAAGGCTTAAAGGCAAGTGCTTATCTTTAAAGTCAGTGATCTAGACACTGTTGAAAAACCCCATCTTGGGCAACTCAGAAACCAGTTTTAATGATCTGAAGGGGCCTCACAGAAAATTAACCTAAGCATTTGTGGATGCCGACTTACACATACTGTATATAGAGAACCTTTTTCATGTAAATATTGACTTTTGAACTGAAGTCATTGACTCCGAATAGACCTCTATGTGAAAAGCAACTGACTCATTCAGTCAGAATTGTACATATTTTGGACCAACAGGTTAGACAGTGCTCTCCACCATCACCATACATATTTTGACAGAATGGTATTCATCCCTCCAGTACAGTTCCAGAGACTTGTAGAATCTATGGCAGGGTGCATTGAAGCTGTTCTGGAAGCTTGTGGTGGCCCAAAACCTTACTAACACACTTGATGTTTGCTGTTGTTTATTTTGTCACCTGTGTGTAGGACTATAAAAAGTTTCATATCTTCCATGAACCACAAAATATTTTATTGTATTTTAAGTATATATATATAGTGGTTTAATTCAGCTTTTATTGTGTCCCATCAGTTTAAAGAAATGACAACTTTTAACCATTTATTAAAATTTTCTTGTTAAAAGTGCTACTGCAAATTTATTGTATGTAACTCACACTCACCAGCCACTTTCATAGGAACAGCCATTCATGCAATTACATTCATGCAATTATCCAGTCAGCCAATGCATAAAATCACGTAGATACAGGTCAAGAGCTTCAGTTAATGTTCACATCAAACATCAGAATTGAGAAAAAAATGTTATCTCTGTGACTGTGGCATGGTTGGTTGGTGCCAGATGGGCCGGTTTGAGCATTTCAGAACCTGCTGATCTCCTTGGACTTTCACACACAATAGTATATAGAGTTTACTCAGAATGGTGCAAGAAACAAACAAACAAACAAAAAAAACATCCAGTTTTTCAGTGGCAGTTCTGCAGGCAGTAACACCTTGTTGATGAGAGAGGTCAAAGGAGAATGGCCAGGCTGGTTCGAGCTCACAGGAAGCCTAAAGTAAATCAAATAACCACTCTTTACCTCCGTGAGCAGGAAAGCATCTCAGAACACACAACACATTGAACCTTGAGGTGGATGGTCTACAACAGCAGAAGACCACATCGAGTTCCACTCCTGTCAGCCAAGAACAGGAATGTGAGGCTACAGTGGGCACAGGACCACTGAAGCTAGACAACTGAAGATTGAATTTGACGTTGAGGAATGTATTTTTTTTGGTGATTTTTACTCCAAATGTTGCTAGCAATGACATTTTGTAAATAAATGTATATTACTGTGTCTCCACAAGATATTTGTTTCAAAACGGAACCCCAATATATATACGTTCAATGTTGTGAACTAAACTATATTGCCTTGTCCATGTCAAACATCTTTTAAACCAAGAAGATGCTTTCTTATGCTTTCTTAACTTTCTTAACTTTTTAACTCTAGTTATTTGGTGGATAACAAAAGGGCCTGAAACACCCAAGCTACCACAGTTTGAATGAGTGTGTTAAGAATAATGAAAAATCATCAGTTATGTTGGAACCTTCTGACCTTTATAAAGGAACACCTGCCAAGTCTGATTGAAATAATCTAAAGGTCAGTTAAAACAAGCCCTCATATCCCTGTTGCTACACAAATACTGCTACTTGGCTGAAAATAAAAAAGGAATTATTTTCTACATAAACAGTTTTGTTGCTGTTATAAAAGAATTGGCCATGTTCGGAGTTTTGGTAGATCTCTTTAGAAATGTTGCCCACGATAGTCGAAGAAATTTGAATCATTACTGAAAAGAGGTTTATACTGGGGTCTTAAACTTCTTTGGTAACTTCATCATATTCTGAAGATACAAGACATTTTGTCTGCACTGCATTTGTCACTTAAAACAGCCTAACTGAGTACACTGGGATTAGAATTAGTCTAATAATTAAAATGTATGAATCAAAACTTCATTACCGCTGACATTCTCACAACTGACAGATGATGCACTTAGTTTTATTTTCATACGTTGTTTTAAAATGTGTAAAATGGGTTCATTTCAATAGGTTCCCACTGATATCTCATTTTCAGCAAGTTACCCACAAAATCAGAGTAATGTTAAAAGCGATGACATTTCATGGTTTGAGAAGTAAAAGAACACAAAAAAGACCCAAAATAAGCTCATTTACAAACACTCTCAGCATATTTACATTTACTCAGTAAGAGAGAATGTTTCCAAGTGCAGTCTGGAGGGACTCCATTTACACGTGAAACTTCCCAAGAAATATTCTGTTTATCACAACGTTATTGTTTTAAATAAAGATTTCTTCAGCCGAACAGCAGGGGGTTAGCATTATCATGTCAGATCGCTGTCAAACAATAGAGTTGTCTTCTGAATGAAAACCGTTTGCGAAATGATGTTTATATTTCAACCCTCCTAACCGCAAGGGGCTGTGAGAATTACTTGGACTTCTAATCTCGTACAAATATGGGACTGCATGTACACAAAATGGAGCGATCTGCTCAGCACCTTGTGACTACAGATGGAGCTAGAGATGACCTGTTCTCCTCTCATTCTTTTCTGGGTGGCATCTGCTCTGCACAAGACAGCCAGACCCTTCTCCTGAAGATTCATTATTAGGAGTTCATAGGAGACGGCGAAGTAGTGGGTGTGGAAACTCAGTCGCAAGGAGCAAAATGGGAGAGATAGGAATTTATACGAAGCCTAAATAATAAGGTGGCACTTCAGGCCTGGTCCTTCTACCAAACTTCTAGCTTCTACCAAATAGCAGCCACAACAGTGATAGTCTAGCTTTTCAGAAGTGGCGTATTAGCCTACAAGTAGACCCCAAACAGATGGAAATGTGTCCTTGTATTAGGGAAAGCAGCCCAATCTTTGGCTTGCTGGAGATGCAAAACAATTTTAACAAAAGAAGTCAGTTTGGGAAGAAAACTCTGAGAGATAAAATTACTACAGACAGCTCCCTTACGTGCTCAGGAGTGGGATGGAGCCACAGGCGTTTTGGGAGTGGGGAGAGTGGTTGTCTAGGGGGAATACATCGACCAGATGGCTGTAATTATTGCAAATAGTTCATCATATGTCAATATGTTACTTATTGTTACTCATAGGGTTCATAGAAGCAAAGATGTAACTAGCAAAGTATAACCAGGGGCAATAAATGTGCTAAAACACGGGCTAATAAGCACATGCACATGGTAATTTGAATAATTTGATTTTCCTCCCAGGACTTGGGTAAACTGATTTTTTTTAATTATACACTTATACAGTATATACATACAGCATATATACTGTACATATATACTACATATATTTTTTTTTGCATGTGCAACCACACACACAAAGGTGGTCTTGAGCTTAATAGATAACCAGAGAGCAAGTACTGCTTGGACAACTACGATGACTACCCAATAATATTACCCTGCTTTTTCTGGATTAGTTAAATCCACAGTGTTGTGAAATTCAAGATCCATAATTACTACAGCTGCAATTCTGCAATGAAGCCCTATTCATTAGTTAACATATGGATTGAATTAAACTTGAACCTCTCCTGAAATATAAGTCATGGCAGTTGTGGCAGTATGTTCTTTACTAAAGACAAGGATAACTAAGAGGAACCTGTTTTAAAGATCAGTCTGTAATCTCACATCTTATACTTGGGACATTTGAAATGATGCATTTGAGGGATATTTATTATTAAACTGATAACACTGTGGAGTCCAGGGATAAATAGAGCATAATGATACATGTGGGAAGGAAAAGGTGAAGAATTTGTCATGTTTAATAAAAAAAAAAAATACAATTCAACAGGGCAACACAAGATGATTATCATATTTTTTTCATACATCATTTAAAAAAAAAAAAAAAAATTACATTTTGAAATATGAAAATGTTCTTACTCACTAGGATTTCTGTTAGCTCTGCATGATATTGTTCAGGGGACAAAATACAACAGCGTGACATGAGATGCAAGGCTACAGTGAGATTGTAAAAATAAATGTTACAAAACCAACTGTAATAGCACACACACAGATTGAATACATAGGGGGGATAATGAAGGAAAAATTAAACTGAGATGTGTTATATGTTCTTTAATATCTGAATAATCACCATCATTTGATATAAATATTGAGTTTTTGGGATTTTTACAGGTTTTTATCTATAGCCTGTAGCCTGGTAAATAAATAAAGGCACTACATAAACTCAAATTAATTACCATCCAAAATGCTGCTTATACTTGTATACAATTTTCAAGTACAAAACCTGCAATAAATTATCTTACATTTTCTTTTCCACCCAGCAGATTATGGTGTATGAACAAGAAATTAAAGCCACTTGTGTTGCAGCCTGAATATTTCCTGTTGGTCCCAGAAGCAATGTGACCCCACATTGGGCGACAGTATCATGTTGGAGCAATCTTTTTTCAATGTGAAGATTATTAGCAGAGGTAGTTGGCTCACCTGAAATAATACCATGTTTAGGGCTGAAGTGCACTTTATGAAAAGTTTATGGCAGTGCTAATGCATAATGGTGAGATAACCACATCCTCTTGACTATTACAAAACACAGTTGAAATGAAGAGCATTTATAGTTGAAAATTTCTTCATAAATTTTGTAGTGAAGTCCTTACTTCTCACTCGCTCTTCACCAATATGTAATGTATATGTAATAATGTACTTTACATTTTCATCATCTCAGTTATTAGTTATAATAGTTATAATCTAAATTATATAAATCATATTTTCATAGACTCACGCACGTTCTTAGGCTTCTTCCTGATGCCAGATTCATATGAGTAAAAAATGACTGAAATGGCTTTTCCATTTCATATTTCACTTTGACTTTGATTTTTTTTGTCCAACAAGTTCATGTTGGTAAAATAAATTTTCATTTTAGTTAAAGGTGCTCCAGTGGAGTTTTGCATGTTCTCCCACATATGTTTCATTTGGGTTCTCTGGTGAGGTGCCGGTATATGACTTGATGACTACATTCACCTATGTGTGAATGAGGGTATGAATATAAGTGCATGGTGCCCTGTGGTGGGCTTTGGTGGGCTGTCTTCCCTTCCAGGAAGTTTTCCATCCTTGTGCCCAGTGTTCCTGGAATAAGCTTTGGAGCCACTGTGACCGTGACAGAATAAAGCAGTTACTGAAGACGAGTGAATGAATGAACTTTAAATAGAATTACAATTGGGTAAGTTTGACTTAAGCAGAATATATGGGGTTTGTCAATGTCAGCATTGACAAGTTTAAAATTACACACTGATGATTTTATAATGGGTTAAAGCTGGGGGGATCAGGAAAGTTCTCCACTAAGAGTTGAGCCATCTGGTGGAACTGATGACATCACTCCAAAGACTGGCAGGTAGCTCTCTGCTTCTGCTGAGCCAGTGTGTATACAGCTGTGAAACTCAGCCCCTCAAGATATACAATCATTCAACTCATGCCACCTTTCCAGAGCTTGGCTAGACCATTGGTGGTTAGGTCAGGGAAATAGTGGTGTGGAGGCTAGATTATTTAACCTCTTTCTAATTACATTAATCAATAACCTGCTATTCAATCTGAAATCTGGGCTAGTTTTCCACATGAATATCTATAAACGTAATCTACACTCAAAGATATCAAAGATCCCGAAGATGACTAATATAGCTAATATAGCTGAAGTGATAATTCTGCAACCACAAGCTATGCTTGGATTTCACTTTCACTTAGGATAAAGTTTCAGTATCATGATGTGTGCAACTTTACATGCATACACAAACACATATACTATAAGCTGTAATGCCATATGCCGCCTACATAGCTCAAGAATATAAGTAGATTTTCCAAGTACTTACTTCAGATTAAAACAATGAAAACAAATGAGGAACCTGCTCCAACAATCTATCAATAAAAAAACAAACAAACAAACAACAAACAAAGTTACAGGGAGATTGATACCAGATACCACAATCACAGACACAGTAGGCCACATTCAACACAGTATGCCACAAGATAAAACAACCTTGTCTCCATTTTGTCTTCCAAACCCCAAGATGTTCTGCCAACAATCTCACTTAGCTAATGGTTAAGAAGGCAAGGGACATAATGCTATCAACTTTCTGTCTCTTGCAACTCCAGGCCTCCTCAAGGATTCCTTGTTTTATCCAACTCCTGATGCCAAATGACATTTGTTAATCAGAGCAGAATTTTTATTCAGACATTATTTTTCTTCACATACTGTATTCAAGAGACCAGTTGTAGTAGAACAATGTCAGTGGTATCTCTCTGAATATTACAGCCTCCAGCATAGTTTTCAAGTCAAGTCAAGTCAAGTCAAGTCATTTCAACCATATACAGCTAGTTAGTATACAGTGAAACGAAACAACGTTCCTCCAGGACCATGGTGCTACATAAAACAACACAGAACTACAAGAGACTACATATTCCTACATAAAGTGCATGTGCAAACATGTGCAAACAGCACAAGATAGTACAGTAACTACCAAAACAGGACAATAGGCACAGTAAGAGACAGTGCGGTGCCGAATAGTGCACAGTTCTAGTATGAAAGTGTCAGATATAACAGAAGTGCAATAGAGTAACAATATAATAAATTGTGTAAACATAACATTCTATGACATAGTATTCAGCAGATAAGCTTATACTATATATGGACATAGCAGTTATTGGGGTAGCAGCCAGGTAGAGAGTATAGTAATGACAAGAAATCAGCATTGCAGCAATAATGCAAGTAGTAAATAAGGAAATATGCAAAAATTGCAAAGAGAGTGAGATGGTGTTCAGTTGCATATATGTGTGTGTGTGTTGTCAGTCCAGTCTCTGAGTATTGAGGAGTCTGATGGCTTGGGGGAAGAAACTGTTACACAGCCTGGTCATGAGGGCCTGAATGCTTCAGTACCTTTTGTCAGATGGCAGGAGCGTGAAAAGTTTGTGTGAAGGGTGTGTGGGGTCATCCACAATGCTGGTGGCTTTGTGGATGCAGCGTGTGGTGTAAATGTCTGTGATGGAGAGAAGAGAGACCCCAATGATCTTCTCAGCTGTCCTCACTATCCGCTGAAGGGTTCTTGTGTTCCGAGACGGTGCAATTTCCTAACCAGGCAGTGATTCAGCTGCTCAGGATGCTCTCGATATTCCCTCTGTGGAACATGGTGAGGATGGGGGGTGGGAGATGGGCTTTACTCAGCCTTCGCAGAAAGTAGAGATGCTGCTGGGCTTTCTTTGTTATGGAGCTGGTGTTGAGGGACCAGATGAACACCAAGGAATTTGGTGCTCTTGATGATCTCCACAGAGAAGCAGCCAATGGTCACTCCTTGCTCTCCTGAAGTCAACAACCATCTATTTAGTTTTGACCACATTCAGAGAGAGATTGTTGGCTCTGCACCAGTCCGTTAGCCGCTGCACCTCTTCTCTGTATGCTGACTCATCATTCTTGCTGATGAGACCCACCACAGTCATATCATCAGTGAACTTGGTGATGTTCGAGCTGTGCATTGCTACACAGTTGTGAGTCAGCAGAGTGAACAGCAGTGGACTGAGCACACAGCCCTGGGGGGCCCCAGTGCTCAGTGTGGTAGTGTTGGAGATGCTGTTTCCAATCTGGACTGACTGAGGACTCCCAGTCAGAAAGTCCAGGATCAGTTGCAGAGGGAGGTGTTCAGGCCCAGCAGGTTCAGCTTTCCAATCAGGTGCTAAGGAATGATTGTGTTGAATGCTGACCTGAAGTTTATGAACCGCATTCGAATGCATGTGTCTTTTTTGTCCAGGTGGGAGAGGGCCAGATGGAGGGCGGTGATGATGATCACCTGTCAGGTCATCTGTTGAGCGGTTGGGGCAATATGTGAATTGCAGGGGGTCCAGTGAGGGGGGCAGCAGGGTCTTGATGTGCCTCATGACGAGCCTCTCGAAGCACTTTACGATGATGGGTGTGAGTGCAATGGGACGGTAGTCATTGAGGCAGGACACTGAGGACTTCTTTGGCACGGGGACGATGGTGGTGGCCTTGAAGCATGTTGAAACGATGGCACTGCTCAGGGAGGTGTTGAAGATGTCAGTGAAAACATCCACCAGTTGGTCTGCACATCCTCTGAGCACTCTGCCAGGAATGTTGTCTGGTTCAGCAGCCTGTGGGTTAATTCTGTGTAGAGTTTTCCTCACATCAGCCATGGTTAGACCCAGCACCTGGTCATTGGGAGGAGGGGTGGTCTTCCTTGCTGTCACGTCATTCTGTGCCTCAAACCGAGTGTAGAAGTTGTTCAGCACATCTGGAAGGGAGGCATCACTGTCACAGGCAGGTGATGTCCTGTAGTTGGTGATGGCCTGGATGCCCTGCCACATGCGCTGAGTGTTGCTGCTGTCCTTGAAGTGGCTGTGGATTCTCTGTGTGTGTGCGCACTTTGCCTCTCTTATGGCCCGGGACAGTTTGGCCCTCGCTGTTCTTAGGGCCGCCTTGTCACCTTCTCTGAAGACAGAGTCTCGAGTCCTCAGCAGTGCACCCACCTCTGCAGTCATCCATGGCTTCTGGTTGGAGTGTGTGGTGATGATCTTGGAGACAGTAACATCATCAATGCACATGCTGATGTAGCTGGTCACTGATGCCATGTATTCCTCCAAGTTAACTCACCGTCGGTTGCAGCTTCCCTGAACATAAATCTCTTGGGGTTTGGAGTCCATCTCTGTGGCTGAGTTTACTGTTGGGGTTAGAAACTTTCATAGCAGCAATGCTGCTGGGGTGGATGAGATATTGCCAGAGATGTTAAAGACACTGGACAAGGTTCAATGGTGCATGGAGACCTGGGGCAGTGCCTTTGGACTGGCAAACTGGGATGGAAGACCCTATTTTTACAAAAGGTGACAAGGCGTGTTCCAATGATCATGGAATTATTCTCCCAGGGAGTCTATGTCAGGCTTCTGGGGGTGAGACTCCATCTGATATTTAAACCTTGGATTCAGGAGGAACAATGTGGTTTCTGTCCAGGCCATGGAACAGTACATCAGCAAACCAGCTCTTTACTTTTACATTTTGTGAGGCTTAATGGGAGTATGTTAATCCAGCTACATGTGTTTTGTGGATTTGAAGAAGGCCCGTGACTACATGCCTTGACATTTGTTGTGGGAGGTACTACAGGAGTATTGGGTATTAGGGTTGCTACTTTGTGCAACCCGATCTCTGTATGAGAGCAGTTTAGAGTTGTGTCTGCATTCTTGGTGTTAAGTTGAAACTGTTTAAAGTGGGTGTCAGCCTCTGTCAAGTGTGCGTCTTGTCCGCACTCTTGTTTGAGGTTATCATGGACAGGATATCAAGACACAGCCAAAGACAGAGAGGTGTCCAGTATAGGGAGCTAGAGGTAACATCCCTGTTATTTGCAGATGATGTTCTTTTGGCACACTCTGAACTGGACTCCTGACAGGACATTTTGGTGCTGAGAATGAAGGATGAAATCAGCATCTCCAAGTCCAAGGCCATGGTTCCCTCCCAGAAAAAAGGGTGTGATGCTCATTTGAGTAGGAGTTTAAATATCTTGGGATCTTATTCACGTGTGATAGAAAAAGAAAGGGTGAGATTGACAAATAGATTTAGTCAGCGGTAGCAGTGCTACATTCGCTCTAGTGGTGATGAGGCAGGATTTTTGTTTACTAGTCAATCTAAATCTACTGTGTGTAGCTATCATCACCTATGGTTATGAGCAGTGGATAGTGACTGAAAGAATAATGTTGCAAGTACAGGTGGGTTGACATAGTTCATATAGAGTGCTATCCTTAGGTGACCCGGCAGAAGAAGCAGGAGTGACCTTCTCTGAATAGCTAAGGGGTGGCATGACCTGCAAGCCGGAACCTGTTATTGGAGCGACGGCCACTGTGAAGCCAGCAGGAGGAGCGCAGCCTAAGGTGGAACCAGGGGTGGGAGCAACGTCCACTGTGGACCTAGGGGGGAGTGAGGTTCTCCAGGTAGCCAGAGATGGGGAAGTCACTCATTCATGAAGCAAAGTGAAGCAATGTGGTTGAGTGACATTTTCAGAGGAGCAAGGAGGTAGAGTGATGTCCTCAGTGGAGCAGGAAGGCGGAGAGATGTCTGAGGCGTAGCGACATCTGAGGCTAAGCAGGGAGATGGAGTGCAGCCAATAGCGATGCTGTGAGCCGTGATGGGTTAATCCTCCGTGGGGCAGGGAAGGTGGGAGACAGACCTAGCCTGGTCATGAACCCCCTCCTGAAAAAAAGGGTCTTGTTGCTTCGAGCCAGGAAAGCATGGTGTTGATCCATCCACTCCTTCCCTGTTGCTCCCGCATCACGGGATCTCTTATAGGAGAGCATGCTGTGATTCCAAGAATCCTTCTGCATTCACGGTTCGGTCGGTCTTTCTGTCAGGAAACACAAAGACTAGGAAACATGAACGAGAAACAAGTAGGCTAGACAAAAACATGAACATAAACAACGTGATTCAGGTGCTCGTAGTCATGTGACATGGTGCGCACGGTAAGCATGTGACGTGCAATGGTTTGTGGGTGCTGTAGTCCAGCGCCGTATCGGCGCTACCGTGACAGCATCTCCCAAAGTGACTAAGGAAGTCATAAAAAAGGGATTTGGTTATATCTTAAAATATTATAGTGCAGTTCAGAAAAGAAAGAAAGAAAGAAAAAAGGCACTAAGAAACAGCTCTAGCACTACTGCACAATTTATACTGACTACAAAAATGACAAATAAGACATGCTTTATGTATCAGATGATAAGATGTTGTCAGAAATTGACTTAATATTATATAATTAAAACCCCCTTTTTCTCTCTTTGGGAAATAAATATTTCTAACAGAAATAAATATTTAAATCAGCACACAGTAAAAGCATAAAATAACATGCCTAATCATCAAATTGTATTTTCCTGTAGCAGCCCATGAGGCTACAGTGACAGGAAGCATGCTGAAAATAGATTTTTCTTCTTTTTATCTGGCTGCCGTAGCCATTCCTGCAGCTGTTACTGCCTAAAATCCCCATTACCCAGGCCTTCAAACCATACAGCAAAGTAAGGGTTTTATTTTTATCCTTTTCATATTGTTCTCTACTACCATGTCATGTATTCATGATATAATAATCATATAACCCAGTCAGTATATTATAGCTTCACGTATATATTCAGTATGTTACAGCTTAACGTTTTACAAAGAGGATAGCATTAAATCACGTATAACACTGCTGCAAATATGATGGTTTATCATGCAGAAATAATGCAGAACTTTTTTGCCTAGTATTTTTTTTTATGTGTCACAGTTTGTATCGTCTTTAAAGCATGGGAATTAGTAGAATGGCTTAACTATGACAAGAATAATTTGCAGTATTCAGCAGTGCTGTCAGTGTGGAGACGGTTTTGTTCATTTTAATGGTAACTGCACTACTTATGCACTCTTGCAGTGCTACTTGCAATCTGATCTATCTAACAGTAATCAGTGTAGCTTTTCAAACCAGCTGGATTTGGGAAGCACCAATCAAGAGCACACAAACCGCAATCTTAGTCCATTTTTGCTGCCTGTACAAAATACACCACATAATGTTGTGATTTTTGACTTGATTAAAATAAAGCATTGCGGAAATATTATACTTAGACATTTGTTGAATGTTGTCTCTTTTCAGTTTGCTTACAGTACAATAGAAGTGCCACTGGCAATCATTAAATGATTTGACATGCTCACACTGTTCTGATCTGGCAGCAATTTGAAGTTTTTATATTTTGAAATAAAATTATACTGAAAGATATACATCTCATAATACATTTGATACAAGTGATAAATCTGTAGCATCACTATATTTTTAACCGGAGTCTTGAAGATCTTTTTTTTTTTTTGTTAAAGGCTGCAAGATTCTCTAACAATGTGACCTCAGGTTAAACTCTCTTCACCATCTGCCATTCTTGGGTGATCTGTGTGTTTTCAGTGGAAACACTGACAAAAGCATTGCTTGATCAAGCCAAGTCCAGACACGTAGGTAATGAAAGAAAGGTCTTTGAAAGATCTTGTTTCACTTCCGAACCTCAAAGGCCATCTAAACCTGAAAAAGTCCAACCATGATGGGATAATTTATCAAAAGATCAAAGATGATTTTGCTAAACCTCTAACATATTTGAGCATTTGTACATTTAGCTCTGCATGGTTTGTTCTGAAGGTATTAGATTACTCTTAAGAATAATCAACATAGCAAAATAAATTAGACAATACCCCTGTGAGTAGAAATGCTTTCTCTGTAATTTCTTGAGTGACTCCACAGCCAATTATTTCAGCGATTTATCATTCAGACAGTACATGAAATAAATCTTTTCTCCATATGATCCATATGATACACAGCTCTTTAGTTAGTGGCTTTGTTAATGAGAATGAAAAGGAGACACTAAACATGTCTGTGTATTTAAATGTATATAAAGGGTGGTCTGGGGGATCCCAATATATAGAGGATTCTGTATGTAAATACAGAATCCTCTATATATAGGAATCCCCAAGACAACCCTTTATATACATTTAAATACACAGACATGTTTAGTATACTGTATATTCAGATAGTGTGTTCTGGACCTCTCTGAGTGAGTGCCCCTCACTCAGGCCATATTATGATGAATATGAGCCATATTAGAACAATTTGACATGCAATCACTTATAATGATGGCTGAGATTATTTAATAACCAATCAAAGTAGCCAATCAAAAAAAAATATATAAATCTGTCTGTAGTCAGTAAATCCAGTTTTTTAAACATATACCTAGCAGGACCAGAGATAGCTAGAGAGGTCGGAAAGGGAAGTTTTGACAGAAACAAAATGTTACACTTCTCATCAGCCACAGCACATCACATGACCAAGTCACATGCTTCATTGATTACCTGCACCTGTTTCCTGTTTCACCTTATTAGTGTCACTATTTAAATTCTGGATTCTGTGTGTCTCATTGTCTAGTTTCTGTCCTTTGTAGTCGTTGTCACTTTAATGCGTATCATGTTCATGTTGTTGTCTAGCCTTGTTATTTCTCATTCATATTTCCTAGTCTTTGTGTTTCAGTTGTTTCACTGTAAATAAATGTTTTTCTGCACTTGCATCTACCTGCATACCCATTTCTGCCCCTGCATACCCATTTCTGCCCCTGCATATCCATTTCTGACAAAGTTTCAGTGTAAATTTAAATATAAATATAAATATAAATCCTTCATTCTCACACACACTTCTATTTCAGACTCCATGGTAACCTGAAGTGCCACTGTGAAACAAAACATAACCACCTTGTCTTATTTATAGTCATGAACTAATCAGTAATGGTTACACATTAAAAGGTAACTGCTGTTGCCTTTCAGATATCTTAGTTGTTTATCTGGACGTATGTAAGCAAGAAATATTGTTACTTGATCTTCACTAACTGTAGGTGAATAGCCTTAGTTTAGACAGCAACAAAAAAAGTATAATTATAATGATTGTTAACACTTTATTTTAAGGAATGCATAATAGTGGTTATGGGATTTCAATAAGTTTTCAATAAGAAAAATTGCGTTCCATATTCTAAAGGCAAAATTATTTTATAATGTCTTTGGTAGCAAAAAAAAGGTTGAATACAGCCGTACACTTTATTCTGAACACCTGTACACCTGCACATTCATTTAGTTATATAATCAGCAAATCATATGGCAGCAGCACAATGCAAAAAAATCATGCAGATACAGGTCAAGAGCTGCAGGTATTGTTCATATCAAACATCAGAATGAAGAAAAAGTGTGATGTCTGTGACTTTGATCGTGGCATGTTAGTGGGTACCAGAAGGGCTGGTTTGAGTATTTCATAAACTTCTGATCTCCTGGGAATTTCACACACAACAGTCTGTAGAGTTCACACAGAATTTTGCAAAAAAACAAAAAAACAGTGAGTGAGCAACAGCTCTGTGGGTGGAATCACCTTGCTGATAAGAGAGGTCAGAGTAAAATGGCCAGATTGGTTCAAGCTACCAGGAAGAATATACTAACTCAAATAATCACTTTTTATAACCGTGGTGAGGAGAAAAGCTTCAGACTCATCAGTCTTTATTGGAACATCTACTTATCTACTGAGTGAGCAGGTACAGCGTCCTCTAGAATTATTGGCACCCTTCATAAAAAATAAGTAAAAATATAAAATTGTATAAAACAAGCATTGTACATAAGAATTTTAAAAAATGTCTCTCAGACAGTAGGGAAAACTTCAGTTGACGCCAAAGGTTTACATACACTAGGCTAAAGACAGTCAAGCTCCACACATTTCAGGTATACATTTCCTGTGTTTAGTCCATTAGGGTATCTACTTAATTTCTATAAGAGGAAATTAATATAATAATAGTAATAGCTAAGAGAGAGATTTATTTCAGCTTTTATTTAACTATATCGTTGTCATGCGACAGGGTGAGAGATGGATGCAATTGCAATTTAGAATTTTTATTAAAACTAGCAAACAAACAGAAACAAGCAAGAGGTCAGGCAATCAGCAAACAATGATTCAAGGGCAAAATCCAAAATATGAAAACCAGGAAACAAGGCAAGATCAAAAACCAGACTAGAAATCACTGAATCAAAAGGCGTGGTAAGTTCAGTTAAGCGAACACTGAGAGTTATTTCATGAGTCATTGTGAGTTTGTGTATATATTGGATGAGTGTGTGATCGGAAACAGGTGTGCATGATTAGTATTCCAGTGAGTGTGAACATGCCGGTGGAGTGAGGTGTTTGGGATTGTATCCACCAAGGACCAGACTTCCACGGGCTATATATTGATCATATAATCACTGCTGCTCAAAAGCTAAAAAAAAAAAAACCCCTAAACAACCTAAATCCAGCCTGACATCTGGCAAAGTTGTCGTGACAATCATATTTTCAGTATGTCAAAGGTTTACATACATTTTGCTAGTATTTTGTAGCATTGCCTTTTAATTGCCTGAACTGCAATTCAAGTTGGGGTCATGCTTAGGGTAGCCTTCTACAAGCTTTTCACAATAACTTTCTGGAAATTTTGCCCATTCCTCCTGACAGAACTGATATAACTCAGTCAGATTTGTTGGCCACCTTGCTCAGAAACGCTTTTTCAGTTTTCAATAGGATTCAGGTCAAGGTTTTGTGATCGTCACTCTTATACTCTCCCATTTATGACCAAGTTTTAGCTTTCTTGCTGATGTTTTGAGGTTTTACTTCAATATTTCTAGATAATATTCGTTCCTAATGATGCCATCTATTTTCCGAAGTGCACCAGTCCCTTTCCCAGCAAAATGATGCTGCCACCCCCATGTTTCACACTTGGGATGGCATTCTTTGGATTAAAAGCCTCATCCTTGTTCCTCCATACATAGGGCTGATTACTATGGCCAAACAGTTCAATTTTTGTTTCATCTGACCAGAGAACATTCCTCCAAAATGCTGGTGATCACCTGCAAAGTTCAGTCTGGCTGTTTCATGCCAGTCTTAGAGTAGGGGCTTCTTCCTTGCATGACAGCCTTTCAGGCCATGGAGATGTAAGACTCTCTTACAAGGTGGATGTAAATAATTAGGTACCTGTTGCTTCCAACTACTTCACTAGTTCTTTTGTTGTTGTCTTGGGGTTCAGTTGAACTTTTCAAATCAAAGTTTGTTTGAACCTTGGAGAGAATTTATGCCTCTTTCCTGAATGATGTGGTATCTGTTTGGTCCCAAGAATTGTATATTTGCACACAATTGTTCGCACAGATGCTTGTGTACCTTCAGTTGTTTGGAAATTCCTCCTAAGGAGGAATCAGACTTGTGGAGGTCTACAATTTTTTTCCCAAGGTCTTGGCTGAGTTTTTTGGATTTTCCCATGGTATCAAGAGCAAAAAGACACTGACTCTCTAAATGTAGGCACTTTTACTGCCACAGGTGCACTCCCAATTAACACCAGACTATGAAAATTGGCTAATCAGAAGCTTCTAAAAGTCATTATTCTCATTTTCATGAAGGGTGCTAGTAATTCTGGACAGCAATATATTTTACATTTTAACACTGATAACTGGAAAGAATAAACAAATGACCTTGGACAGTGCATATTTCATGTGCACTTTAATAGTCTTTACAGGCTGTGTAAGCGGACAGTACCTTCACTGGGGACCAGCGTGGAAATGAAGATGAGGTAAACCAGAAATCAGCTGCAGAAGGTCAGTGAAGCATTAAACTGGAATATTGCCATGAACAGAGAATGAGACCCAGAATAAATCCTTGTGGTACCCTAGAAATGTTTAGTCATACTTCCTTAGGAGGCAGATATTGTAATTTATGAATTTACTGCAGTAATATTTTCCAGTTTTTCAAAAATTGTCAGCTCCCTCATGGGCAAAATTGGACAGGTGAGAGAATGATACACTACAGCTGTCTAAACAAGGGAAAAAATGACAGAGGATTTCCTTTACATGAGAAACATTATGCTAAATACGTAGTCCGTGAAGTTGCTCTATATTTAGAAAAATCAGAAGTTTTTACATTGGGAGCTTTAAAACAAGAAACATTAGGTATTAATACTGTAAAAGGATCGATAGATAAATGAACTAATTATCCTGTAAGATTAAGAATGGAAATTTTATAGGATTAAAGAAATGGGTCCATAGGAGTATGAGTAATAGCATGGCCTAAATCTCTTTCCTTCATTTCAATTAATGACACTGACTCCTAATAAAAGGTAATAGCATCTCCAGAGCCAGTTCCACATATGCACTCATTACTTGGAAAATGCACAGGCCCAGAGCCTCATGAGTGTGATGACCTACTGCCTCAGCAAAGAGTGGCGCCAAACCCACAGCGCAGTCCAGCTCCAAGACTGCTGTGCATCTCTCTGCTGCCTACAGTGCAATGTCACAGTGATCATTATGCATATGATTTTTCCATTTAGGACCTGAATTACCAGCAGCCTTCTAAAACAGACATACTGTTTTCGTTTTATGTCATTTTAGAACAATGTTTGCATTTGGCAGGTTTTATAGCTGTGTAAAAATATATAAAGCAATGTATTTTTAACTTCTGATAGAAAACAGATAGATTTTTTTTTTAAAACTTAAGAAATATTCCTAAATGTTTTGCGCACACACACAGACACACACACACCAGAAATATCACACAGTTGTTCACTCATGGTTTGGAGCTCCCTGAATCCTCTGTTCTTCCCAATGATTTATTATTCCTTCTGGTTCACAATAAACATTTGAACTTACTCAGGCTTATTTTACTGACAGTTTGATTTAAATAATATGACAGAATGCAATCCTTGCAAGCAAAATGTGATCTCACATTAGTGAAAAATAAATGCCTTTCCAAAAACCACAAAATGAAAGCTACTGGTTACAAAACAAACTCCATGCTTTTAAAACTGTGTTTATAGTAAAATACAGTGTGATGTACAGTGATCTCTTTTGTTCAACAAAAAAAATCCATGTTCTCAAGAAATATGCATCAGTTTTAAACAATTAATACATAAACACTGAATACATGCAGAAGCAAACATGTATAGGTGAGTGGCATCAGGGCCAAAACCAGGATCAAAATTTTAGTGAGGTACAATGCGGAAATGTGTCATAGTTAATATACCATGATGCCGAATGTGTACTACATTAATTTTTAACTGCTAATTTTTTTTTTCTGTTATGTTATCCATCCCTTGGAACGAGTACATCAGAGGGACAGCTCATGTTGGACGTTTGGGGGACAAAGTTAGGGAGGCCAGATTAAGATGGTTTGGACATGGAGCTGCCAGGCAGGAGACGAAGAGGAAGGCCAAAGAGGAGGTATATGGAGGTAATAAATGAGGATATGAAGCTAGTGGGTGCAAGTGTTGAGGATGCAGAAGATAGGGATAGGTGGACAGTGATGATTCGCTGTGGCGACCCCTGAAGGGAAAAGCCGAAAGAAGAAGAAGTGAAAATGGGCTAGAAAAAGTGCTGTAGCAGAGCCATATGAAATGTTATGGGGGAAAGGTGGCCATAGTTCTGCAACTCTAGTTTGCTAGACTTGAGCCAGCTGGACTGTAGCACATCCTCTTTTTTTTTTAGCCAATCACATACATTTATGTAATTGATTTAGCTGAAGGCAGCTCATTGAAACAGAGACTAGCTACAGGGCTAGAGACATTACGTCAGAAAGGGGAGCGATTTCAAAGACACATTTTTCACAGAATGATTGTTTCCCTGCTTGCATGGTGGTGTGGTGATGAATCAGTGAACAGTGTGTCGTTAGTGATTTACATGAAACGTTGAAGTAAGGTGATTGTGATGCTATTTGTCAGAAAATCAACACTTGCACAGTCCTTGGTCTTCATGATTAAATCATGATTCGTCATATAAACACTATTGCAATATATAATAAATAATACATTTGTCAAGACATCTCACTGTATAATTGTGCTTGTGTTTTTTTTTTTTTTTTTTTTTTTTCCTTTCCCCCCCAGATACCAGCACCACAGAGTGCTGCTATGGATGACATTGAGAAGTGGTTATCTTCAGAACCGGTAATTCTAGACCTTGTTTTCTTTATCTGCGTGAGTTACAGTCTAAACAGTCCATGCAGTTTATCTCTGGACCAGTAGGCAGCATTGGCAATCTCTTGAACTCTCTAAATTTGCCAGTGGTGGTGCCAGCATAGTAAGACTCATTAAACAATGCTGATTATTAGCCGTCTACACCTCTCCACTTTCTAACAGTGTGTTCTGATGATGCACACTAGCAAGTCATTATCAAAATCATCGCATTGGCTACAGGCAATCAGATGAACTCCTGCTAAAGAGAATGAATTAAAATGGCTTGTAACTCTTTCAAAACCAGAATTTGTAAATTACCAGAGACCTATATTAAGTGCACCTGCCTACTGTCGGCTTGTATGAAATAAAAACAAAATAAAGATTGACATAAATTAAAACAAAAAACAAGTAACATGAAACATGGGGAAAAAGACATTAAACAAACCCAAATTGTTCAGAGTCACTCACATATAGCTGGATGGGGTGGCAGGTAAGCTTTAAGCTAAGGCACCAAATAAATGTCAAGGTTTACATTTTAAACCCTTAGGACAAAATGAAGAGCAAAGAAATTTGAGAAGTAACTGCTTCCAACTTGTTTTATATCCTCTGAACCACTTTTGGGTCTCACTCTTAAACCCTAACACGCCAGCCAATAGCAGACACGCCTTCTTTCTGGCATAACTGTTCTAACTGTGACAGGTTGCTGCCCAAATCTTGGCCTATTCTTTTTGACATCTGTGTTATAAATCTGCAAGGTGTCAATCATGACCTTCTCTAAATCAAGCTAGAGGGCACTGGTGAACCTTTTCAGGATATTTTTTTTTTTTGCTATTTTGCCTTTTGTTCTTTTTTTTGTCTTGTTGCAGGATATACCCCCATTTCTTTTTTAACATTCTGAAATTCTGTTTTTTTTTCTTTGGAAATAAACTGTAAACCATTCCTTCATTTTCTCCCTATTAGAAAAACCATGGGGAATACAAACTTTAGCACTGTAGGACAGGGCCTGCACTGCTCTTGGCTGTGCTCCTAATAGAGATTAGAGTACACCTGTGGTCATCAACCTTTCTACTGTAGATATAATCTTTTATATCTAACAGTTTAACTGCACCCATAATTCTGTAGCCCTCCAGGAAGAGCGTGGGGAGTCAAAGGAGACTGTGTTAGTGCGTTGGCGCCATCTGGAGATCCTAAAAATTAATGCAAGCTGGAGGATTTCTTACAAAGAACTTTATATCATAGATTATGTTCATAATATGAATAACAATAATACATGTAACTCCCTTTGCAGTTTTATCAGTCAAGCATCAGATCAGTGTGATCATTACGTTTGTAATAGGGGTGTAACACAGTGACTCTCTGTATTTGTATTTAAATCCGAAGTGGGCGTGGCATTAATAGCAAAGTTTTGTTGTGAGAATTCTGGCTCTGACAGTTCCTCAACCTCCGCTACATCACTTCAGTTCATAATTGGTCTGGAGATGGGTGCAGGACTGTTTTTTTTTTTTTTTTTTTTAAATCCCGTTTACACAAGTATTGTATTTGTTTGTACATTCCTGTGATATTTTAGTTGGTTACTTGGAATTTAGTTCTAAAATATAATCAAACTAGTAGCCTAATTGAAAGCATCATGACCCTGGCCAGGCAGTTACTATGAATGCTGTAAATGCATTGCCACAGAGCCACAAACATGCTCTTTCTCTGTCCTGCTAGCTTCATATCTGACCGCTCGCTTACGCCGGTATGAAAGTAAAAACCTCCCACTTGTGTGACTTATTTTGCTGAGTTCCGCAGGATCCCAGTCTAGTCCTAACTAGATGCCTGCTCTTTATAAATAAAAAAATAATAATAAGTTTCCTCCTGTTTACATCTGTTTAGAGCACAATCTGTTCATTTCAAATAACGTATTCTCTTTCAGGTACATCCCTTATTTAAAAATGTGCAAATACAGAAACAAAGAAACAAAGTGATTAATTTAATGTTTAAAAAGTGATTTCTTGAGATCTTATAATGATTCTTAAATTGTTTCGAACCTTCGTTGCTGTTCTAAATGACAATATTAATTTCTTTTTTTCAGTGTGGTGATGATGATGACAATGAAGATGGTGTTACCAGTGAAGGTGAGCTCTCTCTCTCTCTCTGTCTCTCTCTCTTGCTCTCTCACTCTCTAGCTCCTTCTTTCTCTAACATACACATCTGCCATTCATTTCATAACCGGATCCTGGTCTCTTCCTCACAGAGTTTGACAAGTTTTTAGCGCAGAGGGCAAAGGCAGTGGAGCACCTCCCTTCTGTGCAGAAAAGCTCCTCGACTCCTGGGAACTCTCAAAAATCAGCACAGAAACAAGAGAGCACTCAGGATCAGCTCTTCACCCTCTAACACACTCAGGTTAATGAAGGAAGAACAGAGAAACAGGTAGCACAAAATGCCTTTTAGCTCTTTTGTACAGAACTGCTATGTGTACCGTGCCTTTTCATTAAGCATTATGATAATTTCATCCAATTAATTGTAAGAAAGCCATTGAAGAAAAGGTAAAATGTTTTGTGTCTGCTTTACTGTATTTAAATGCGCAATTCCTCACATACACCTTTTTTTAAACTAACCAGCAGTGGCAGTTTACATGTAGAGATTTATTTTTGTCAGTCAAATGAATTAATTCTGATTATAGATTCCCAATAGAATGTACACTATATCTTACATAAGTTCTGCAATCTTCGTTTACATACATTACATGTAATCCGAAAACACGTGTGCGCATTGCAAAGAACACGATTTAGTGTCAGTGTTGTTATAACAACAAGAAGTACCTCGTAAAATGCAGAATGTAATATGCAGCTTGCGTTAGCCGAATGTTCAAACTCTTGTGTTTTTTTTTTTTTAACAAGTTTTAAGTTATGTCTTTCCCACAAAATATATGTTCAACAAATGTACTTGTTAAACAGAAGGCAAGAAGGATTCATCCTTTGCAACATCAGGCCATGCCATGTTGGTTAGCTTGCATCATTACACAAAAGAATGGATGCAAATATTCCAATTTTATTACTAAATTAATAAACTGTATGTAAACATAGCTAATGTCTTAGGCTGTGGGTTTATCACATAGCAGATAAAGCTGTCTAGCTATAGAATATCCATAAAAAAAAGTATAATATTTCAATATAAAATATTAAAGCCCCGATCAGAAACTAGTGAAAGATGATTGCTGTTAGACAAAACACAGGTTCCCAGTACTAGGAGATTTTCTAAGAGAGGCCCTTTAGCCTGTAATTTCTCATAAACTATCATGCTGTCTCACACTCTCACTTTTTGACGCATTGTCAATCGGGTAACGGAAATGTAAATGACAAGACAGTGAGCCAATGAGAAACCGTGACCATCACACTCTCTCAAACACATACTCTTTTACACACACCATTATCGAACCTAAATTACAGTTTAACAGTGTGTCTAAGAGGCTTAATAATGTGTTAACCTTTTTATTAATATGATCGTGTGTTAGAGAGGGTGTGATAGTTTGTGTGAGATACCAAATTTGTTTCAGGGCTTTTCGTAATGTTTCATTCTGTGTATAACAATACAGTCGTTACTGTTAATTCTATTGCACTGCTAAAGTGCCTTACTCGCTTGTGCTGTGTTTGTCATGTTCTGATATCTAAGCCAGTCTTAAGTGCTGGCTATCACTTAAGTAAACTGGCTTACTGTGATTACAGATCAGCTCTCTGGGCTATGAGGTGTAGAAAAATCACTATATGATGTGTGCCACTGTGATGTACTTCTATTTGAAATAGGTAATGAACGACCTGTAGACTACAAGACTATTGTATTGTGCTGTATTATCAAACTGTAAATTAAATGTATTGTAAGTCTGTGATAGATTCTAAATGAATATTAATATGACAATTAATATGTGATGTAAGTTTATATTGTGATTTGGTAAATTAAAAGATTTGCTGGATGTCTGTACATTTGATTTTTTTTATTTTGGTTAAACTGTGAGATTACAGAGAAACCAACCTTCCAACACAAAACAATGATGAAGCGGGCATCTCAGAAGCTTTCTAAGTTTCAATGCTGGTTCAAGTTTACTGTCTGACTTCTGACTGTGTTTGCACTAGAATTAGAAATTCATAATGCCATTTATTACAGGAGCAATTTTCCTGTCATGAGAAAAGAATGGTTTGTATCTTTGCAGCATATTGCAAGTTATATTAAGTTATATCAAGTTATATTAAGCAGTTGCTTAGAACATCTCTATTTTTTAATTTTTTTTTAGAGGTTATGTCTTCCAGGTGTTCACAGGAAGTGCAGTAGTGAGAAAGAACTGTGAGAAACAAGGCAGTGACACTTCCTGAGAGCTGTACAGGTGCTGTCCTACTTTCTCACATAATGTAGTGACACAGGCTCATTTTAAACCTCAGAATGTGTTTCTGGTTTCTCACCATGATTGAAAAATTTTTGAAAGACAGACTATAGGGTGCACCCACCAAATTCCATCAGCTTAGAGCGAGAAAATTAACACATGCAAACGTCACTTTGTCTAATATCTGGCGCATTAGGCAAACTGAGTTCAACTAGCTGAGTCGAGTAAATAAATAAAAACATGTTATACAGTCATATATTTTAAAATATGTAGATTCCTATTCCGACTGCCAGAGCTAAACACGCTCCGAGCAGCATCCTGAGCAGCTGAGAGGTGGACGTCAGTGAGGAGGATAGCACTGAGCCCTGGC
This sequence comes from Pangasius sanitwongsei, assembly GCA_037576675.1. Classification (NCBI taxonomy): domain Eukaryota; kingdom Metazoa; phylum Chordata; class Actinopteri; order Siluriformes; family Pangasiidae; genus Pangasius; species Pangasius sanitwongsei. The sequence continues at coordinate 10,000,649 of CM075019.1, read as the reverse complement.
TCACTTTGACATCTGAGGAAAGAGAGACAGTCAAGGCTTTAACATGCTGGATAAGATAAAGATTGTTGGATTTGTGCAGCTTGTGTTTGTGTTTGTTTTACCTGGAGTCTTGAGGTTGTGTGCTTTGTGTCTCTGCCTCAGCTCATTCTTCTCTGAGATGCTCACCAAGTTCTGGAGTTCATCAAACACCTGGACAACAAACCACACACACACCTGCATATTATGTCATCTTGAATCATATTAATCATATAAAAAGTTGAATCATACGAACAGTTTTTCCAACAAAATGTACTGTATCCTTTAAGTAAATCTGTGTGAAGTAAAGTCTTCTAACCTGGATGTTGAACTCGAAGGCTCTGACGGCTTCCTCCAGGACTCCCTCTCTCTGTGTCTCTGTCAGCTCGATGCTGTTCATCCTGCTTCTGTACAGCTGCTTGAACAGATTTGGGCTGCTGATGGCGGGAAAGGAGAAGAACGCCAAACCCTCTCCGTTCTTCAGTCCTAAAGACCTTTGGGGAACGCGGCTCAGCACCTGGCCCCCGGACAGGTCACCCAGGTAACGAGTGTAGGCGTGAGCCACGAGGTATTCAGGGTGCTCGCTGCCAATCTGAGAGAGGAGAGAAATCTGAGTGTACCAGTGGGTTTCACAGAGCGCTGGGATAGAGATCCATAATTGTAGACAGTGCTTTAAAAATGTTAATTATATTTCCAAAATTAGCTTGTTGTTAAATCTTTTGTGGTACCTCTCTCAATCTCTGAGTGTATCTCAGTGTAGAGGCCGGTACAAATATCTTCTGTCTCCAGTCCTGACCATAAAAGTGTTCCAGATCTTTCTTGAGTGTCTCTGTCCTTCCCAGTTCCTGAGGGAAGTAAATTGGTGCGACACTGTCATGAGAGGCGTTCCTGTCCAGTTCCTCTTCCAGAGCTTCGTAGATCTTGTACAAGGAGCACAGCAGGAGCTGAGGAAAGAAACGGAGGGGGGTGGGGGGTATTACTAAAAAATTTAAATATTTAAGATAACAGCCCAAAATGATGAAACTTCATAATCTGATTTTAAACACAGCTGGAGATAATTTTGATAAGGATGACTCACCTTATACTGCATCAGGGTGATGTTTCCCCTCTGGAAGGCTTGCATCAACTCTGTGCTATTGGCTCGGATGTGACTTTCCTTAGTCACAGTCTTTATCTTCTCAGACAGATCACTGTAGAGCGATACAGCTCCATGTAATCATCAGTAATACACCTCTATATGTCTATATAGAAGTTGTCTATCATTTTATTTACCAGTCTGTAATCTGAGCCTTCTGTGTTTCTACTTTCTGCTTATCCACTTCCATTTCTGTGAGGGGAAAAAAAAGAAAATTAGCTACAGTAATTTTTTTAATACCACAGAGAACAGCTGAAGTATATAATCTCTGTGCAAAAGCATAAGGAAGATTCATGGGGGAAGTTAGTCATTCTAAAAATTAATTTTTATAATCAATTTAAAAAGTAATTACTAAAATTTCTGTTTACTTACTCAGTGTTCGGTCTCAGTGTAGTTTTTCAGGAAACTATCCTCTTCCTTAGAACAGATCTGCTCTGGTTGTGGAGTAGTCCTCAATGTTCCCTCTTTTATACTCACTCTCTCACTCACACTCTCATTGCCAGTAAATAATAAGTTCCAAGATTGCGCAGGTACTGTATGTAGATGACGTAAGTCCTGGCTAATGTCGCAAAAAGCTGTACTCTTCATAGCAGCTGTGTTGCAATATTTTCTGGACGAAAGGTTTGAATGGAATTCAACACAAATCATCACAAATCATCCGAGCCCTTGTTAGAATGTTAGAATGAAGGCATTAATAAAACTTTTGATTTAAATTACAGCCAGAATTAATTGTCAGAGCTGCTCTTATAGAAAATTAATTTTGAGCTTTGAGAATTCAACAGCTCTGTGGTGTGAATGAAATTATTGGACGTATACTTACAATAATTTGCTGAAATAGTTTGTATGGATGAACTTCTTACTTTTCTGGTAAACATGATGGAGCTTTGCAGATTTATGGTGATTAAATATAAATAGCAAAGTGAATGGAGTCAATGAAAAGTTTCTCCAATTCGTCCTAGCATGCTGACAAGCTCACTTTCATTGACATGCATTTCAATTCAATTCAATTTTATTTGTATAGTGCTTTTAACAATGGACGTTGTCACAAAGCAGCTTTACAGAAATGAATGGATTAAAAAAAATTTATTGTAAATATGTGAATTTATCCCTAATGAGCAAGCCAGAGGCGACGGTGGCAAGGAAAAACTCCCTGAGACAATA
>CM075019.1:9973316-9993253 GCA_037576675.1 Pangasius sanitwongsei | reverse complement strand
TATATATATATATATATATATATATATATATATATATATATATATATATAGATAGATAGATAGATAGATAGATAGATCATGGGAAAATATATATATATTCTTAATTGTCCAGACTTAATACCTTTAGGATCTAGATAGCTGTCTCAAATTCCCATCTATTTGTTTAAAATAAATATTTGAATAAATATTTCTCTGCACATGGATCCTCAATCCCCGGCTGAGTCTGAAACGTTACAGCAGCATCAAGCAACTTATATATGTCTGTCTGCAAAGTCAGTGCTAGAGACGTTGCCAAATGTTTTGTCTTAAAATCTCCCAGGATGAACATAGATATAATTTTTCAGGTTGGAGTCCCCATGATTCAGAAGAGTATATAAAAGTCCAGGAAAGGTAACAATCCTGTGGTCCAGTCTGGACCTGTATTTATTTGGCACATGTGCAGTCAATGAGCTAATCCACATGTGAGATGGCAAAGGAAAATTTTATGCACTCGGATTTAGCTCAACTAGCACGATGAATTGTGAGCTATTTTGCTCCGGAATGTTGAGCTTCATAAACTGGTTTTAACAAGTAAAGAATCAGTCAGTGGTACATAGTGCATATATTATAAATTACTTTAATATAATTAATTATGTATAAATTAGTATTAAAGATACAAGAAAAGGCTCTTTAGAGTGAGCCCATGGGAGAAAAAGAATTTTGGATCCGTAAACAGCCAGTTTTTCGTTCCTTTGTTCCATGATTCTTTAGCCAGTTTTGCTGTTGCAATAATTATGATTTTTTTTTTTTAATTCTTTGCGGCTCTTTAGGAAACCCAAACCTGTAAGAGAAAAAACAAAACCTTTTCAAGCTTAGCTCTATCTTGCTACACAGTAATAAGAGAATAATAGAAACTATGATGACTGGTATAAGCTTTGGTTTGTTTAGTCTTTCAGAAATCTGCATTATTCATTTTAGCCATGCAAATGAAATAAATTAACAGTTTGTTTCATCCTTCTGATCAAGATGTTTCTAAGAGATATTCAGTATCTTGCTAACTGTGACTGAAAATACAATGACAATGAATGGGATTAATTATGCTTTTCCATCTATTCTCGACTGCTCTGCTTATGTTTACTTATGTCTATCCCTTCTTTCTATCCAAGGATATTGGCCTCAATTTGACAAAATGGCACTTCTGTCTCATGTTGGAGCTCATAAACTTCATGTTCCATGCAACTTGTTGGAACATGCCAAGAATTAACACCTGTAACTGAGATGAAGCAGACAAGACAAGCATCCAGTGAGGAAACTGATTGTCGAGCTATGAAAATGCATATCAATCATTTCACATACAAAATACTTACAATGTTTGCATATACTAAATACACATATGGATACTGTTAGATACATAATTCAGCACATAAAACAAGCATAGAATTACAACATATAAACTAGATATTTTATATATCACACATTTTGATATATATATATATATATATATATATATATATATATATATATATATATATATATATACTTCTACATTATTGATTCAGTACAAAAACATTTTAGATTTCCAAACATTAAAGAAAGCAGCAGTAAAGAACGCAGCATATTACATAACAGACCACTTTTCAGACAAAAAAACATAATGAAGGCTGCTGGGTTTTGCTGCAAAAATAATAAGCAAGTGCAACAGTCAAAGTCTCCAGAGAAACTGTGGCTGCTTCTGCAAGATGCTCAGTAACACTTACAGCAAATTTCCTTATAAAACTGCACAAATTATCCCTGAGAGTACAATTTTTTTTAAAGAAAGGGTTGTCACACCAAATATTGAGTTTGTTTCATTTATTACTGATTACCGCTTTTTATAGTAATTATTTAATGTAGAAACATTTAATTTCATTATTTTTGAAGGCATCTTTGCTCTACAGCAGTTTCTATGCTCTGCGTGTGCCTACTATATACTTGCACAGTATATATATATATATTAGGAACATCTGTACATAACAAACATCAGAATGGGGAAAATGTGAAATCTCTAAAAAAAACATGTTTTCAGTTCATCATTATGGGTGATTAAGTGTAGATTGATGAGTAAAAATGGCAATTATATCCATTCAAAATCAAATCACTAAAGTGTGCAACAAGTAAAGGGGTCTGAATACTTCTGCTATATGCAGGCAGCCCATATTTCACTGAAGTGGAATGATGCAATACACATAAATAATCCTAGGCCTGTTGATTCATGGAACTGAAGAGCTTCGCTGGCTATATTCACATGTCCTAGCAGTTCCTCTCCTGCTGTTTCATATGGAGGAGCCAAGCTGTTTCTGATATATCTAAAATTTCTGATATATCTAGCGTTTGCTTTTTTACTGGTTTCATACGTAGCGTTTTCATGACAACAAACGTGTTGTTGCAAGCAAAGAAAATGAGTGCAAATAATAAAAACGTTTAAAAAGTGTAGGTTCTGCCTACATATGTAGTGTGAAAGGGGCTTAGGCTCTCCTCTCCCTTCCTTGACATACCCCTTCAATCTCCCCTACCCCTCATTCTTTCACACTTACCCCAGGCTTTCATCAGCTTAGTTTACCACGAGAATGGCAGCAGTAGTTGACATGGCGTGCATCGCCTTGATCATATCTCAGCTGTCTTTACCTGTATGTCACAGTTGTCATCAAGACAGAAAAACCAGCCTAGACTTAGAAACAAAGAAATATGTGTACTCAAGAAGACATGTACATGCAAGTAGACCATCGGAACACGCCTGATAAATGTATTAAGTGACTTACCCAGCTTCTAGCAACATAACCATGGTATTATTTATTGTCTTATTTCTTCCTGGCTCTGAGGTTTAGAAGTTTGGGAGGTTTCCAGCAGACCTCTAGCAGTCCAACAGACCTCTAGCAAAGTGTCTTTTTACCAACAAAGTACAAACAGGCGCAATAAATCAGACAAGTGACGCTTCCAAGTGTTATGACATGGAATGCAGTCATAAAGGTGACAGAAACGTCACAGTCATTTACCTTAAAATCATTCACTCTCCGGTTGCTATGGCACTGTTTTTAAAAATTAACTAGGATAGTTCACTATCTGTCTTGCACCACAATCCTTCAAAGCATTCTCTGTTGAGTATCTACTAGTTCGGTAGTGCCTACAGTTTAATGGATGGATGATTCCTTTATTCATACAGTGTTTTGGCACAGTTTTCTCTCTTTCTGTATTTCTTTAATGAAACAGCTGCAGGTCTGGAACGCTGCCTTCCTTCCTGATACCGATGAATAATGGCTTAAATCTGCAATAGAATATATTAAGTATATCTGGTGATTCACTTTTTCCCCCATATTGCCTTAAAGGCAGTCTTACAACATACAGAATGAAATTTCACAGTCACAAGTACTACATGGGAATTCTAATGCCGAACCAGCATTCTTTGCACTACTCCCAGCACTCACTCTCCTAACAACAAACCTTTCCTATTGATTCCACTGGACTGTACGATTCACACCACAGTAGTTACTGAATAATGTGTCTTAAGATGATGATAATGATTATCTGAACAAGATGCATGAACTTTTAAGGGTTTCCAAATTTATTCTACTGCCAACAGATCTGTTGGTGTCCTGGTTAAAAAAAAAAAAAAAAAGGGAAACTGTTCCTGAAGTGTCTATCTCCAGCCTCCATTACTCCACCAATAAACAATATTATAATTTTAATTAGAATTCTTAAATCAGTTTATGTGTTTTATTAGTTTATATGTTATATATATATATATATATTGCTCAATTGAAATGGCTGTAGGAATGATAAAAATTTGAGATCTTAGTGTGCTATAAAATCTAGAATGAAGTTCAAACACAAAACCAGTTGAAGTGGGCACAATATCCACTGTGTGCATGCTAGAAAATATTCTTTTTTTAAGAAATCCTAAAAACCCAAAATAGTGAAAGATAAATAAGCTCATACTACCACTACTGACCAAAAAAGTGTCATATCACCCCCATCAAGTTCATGTATAAACAGAGATTATTGTGCCAAGTCTTTAAAATCGGACTTTTACATCTTTACACAATGTGCATCTTTGGAAAACAATATAGCTTTCAGATGCTTTCAACACTATGGTGTGAATTCTGGCTCATCTGCTTTCCATCACTCCACAGATATACATCAAACTTTTCATTTTTCACATTCAGGCAATGTTGTCTTTGTAGCACTTTAAGCTACCTTTCCCGCTACACTCCATGGCAGTTCACCAGGTAAACAGGCAACACTTCTCAAAATAAGGCGTAACACACAAGAGACTATTGTTCTTGGAAGCTATATCATTTAGGAGCATTAATTACAGCAGCAACAAGCCCTGTGTGCAGCCATCAATATCAATATCATCTTACAGGTTTTGGAACAAGTTCCATTTTATGTCTTGAGTGATGAACAAAATGAATTATTGAACTGCAGTAAGCCTTCTCATGAAAGAACTGAACGTTCCATATTACGCAGTGTGGAGGAAAATAGAACTCAGATCCCAGAGTCTTTGTCTTTTTTTGATGTTGCATTTGCTGCAGAAATAAAAAGCCTCCTTTTGCATAATAGAGCAAAATAGAGCAAAGATGCAACGTAGAGCAAAATTCTGCACCCACACTAGTGCTTTCTGCATGGTGCTATGTCACGTTACCATTGTACTGTGTGTGTGTGTAAATGTTTTGAAAAGGAGGTGCACTGGAAAGGGTTTGAATGGAGGCAGGGGACTGAAGGGAGAGAATGGTTTCCCATACTGGCCAAGTCTAGTGGAAATTAGAAAGATCTCCAGCATCGCTTACCGCAGCATGAAATCGGCTGCTCTTTATTAAGGTTTATTAAGTTGAGTCTAGTAAATTAAATCAGGAATTTCGGCTCCATTAATTATTTTCTTTCTGAAAGAACCAAAAAGCTTACAAGCTGTGGCAACGTAAATAAGGAAAGAACAGTCTAGATGGCTGTATATGTGTCCTGATATATAATGGTTAAAAGATACAGATGTAGACTTTCATAGTATGCTTTATATTTAGAGATACTCCCACTGAAGTCTAGAAGTGTGTTTTCTTTTGCTTGTTTGTTCAAGTTTAATCTCCTTTTTATACTCAGGCCTATCTTTTATTTTGTCTGATAAATATAAAATAGAAAATATAAAAAGGACAGTGATGACTATGCATAGCTTACTCATGTCAAGGTCCTTGTTAACACCACTAAGGCTAAAGGATCTGAAAGACTTTGTGAGTCATTGCTTTTTTTTTTTTTCTTTCAGTAACTGCCCACATATGTGAAAACATCTCAGCATCAGCTTGCCTTGTGATTCTGTTTTTTCTTATGCGTTTGACACATGTTCCAGCACAGAGCCTGCCCTACACACCACCAGGTTTGACAGCGTCACATATTCCTACACTTAAAGACATTAGCAGTTTGCAGTTTAGCTTAGACAAAAATGATTTTTGGTAAATGCTTGGTAAAGATTTGCTGCAAACATTTTTGAGTCCAATACCAAGAACTGTGCTTGTGATTGAAATGGCAACCTACTCACTATTTTCCCACATTGGAAAATCGGGAGCATTATATAGAACACCGTCACATAGGTCACATAACGTTGCATAAACACACACACACACACACAAACACACACATACAGAATTAGCTAACTTGCTATCCATGCAATTATTTGATATGTATGAAACCTAAAACCCTAAGCGGGCTAACAATAAGTCAAACATATGTGACTATAAAAACCACTTTACAAAAAAATGTATCTGCTCCTTACATTTGTAAGGAGTCAAAAGAGATGTGAAGGTGCGTGCGAGGCAAACCAAACAATACAGTGCACTTCAGATATTCCATGGCCTCCAGGGTACATTGTTTATGCACTACTTATCATGGTGCATTGAGGGATTAAAACCAAGACAAACATTTTTTCAGCTGTTGGGGGAATATATTCTAGCTGCATTTTAATGAAATTGCAACAGTAAGCTCTAAATATTCTTAAAATGAATAGTATTGACAACGCATAGTGCATAGAAGACCATTATTATGGTCTTCTATGCATTATGCGTTGTCAATACTATTCATTTCAATATAAAATAAAATCCATTCATTTATATATTCTTCTTCTGTAACTGCTGTATTCAGGTCAGGGCCGATGTAGATCCCAAGCCTTTCCAGGGAACACTGGGGGTAAGGCAGGAATATGTACACCCTGTATAGGACACCAGTCCATCACAGGGCACCATACACACCCACACATTTTCACACTCATTTACACCCGGTGGCATTTTAGAGTAGCTAGTCTACTTATCGGCATGTTTTTAGGGGTGAGAAGAAACCAGGAACCTGGAGGAGACCCATATGGACACAGGGAGAACATGTGAAAGTCCATACATCCCGTAACCCGAATCAGGATCAAACTAACACCACTAACTAATGTTTAGGGCTTGAAACCATGACTCAGACTCTTGGAGGTAAAAATGGTAGGTAACTATAATCTGTTATCTGCAGGTAACCTGGTGCAGAACTTTTTTTTTTTTCTGGGATGAGCTACAAGCACAGTGCTTATGCTTATTAAATTTGATCTCCAACTTCTCTCAATAAGCTAATGTTATTCTATTTTAACCAGACACCAGCTAGTTTGGTTCTATCAATATAGGTAAGTATGTTAATGTAAGGAAATAGATATAGAAAGCTAGATAACTTCTTGTGTGTTAACATTAATGATTAATTCAAGGATGAATGCTTGCCACCAACAATCCTGACTTCTAGCATTTTACATGTTTGCCTCCATCCCTCCATTAAAGAGTGCACACAATGGGAAAGTCATTAGTGTGTGCACTTTGAGTCATGATTTATTTACTCTGTGATTGTGAGTGACCCAGCAAATAAGTTAATGTTTTAACAAGCCCTGATTTATTTGTCATGTCAACGAAGAATTCGGCGTCGGAGCCCATTTCCCAGAATGCACCTCCGCCTGCATACATGGCTACCACGGACTCGAACTCTCAGTTCACACATTCAAGTTCACCTGATTACTGATCACAGACACCTGGACTAATCGCAACCACAGCATGTACGCAAACTCCAAACACACACTCGCCGTGAAGTATTTGTTCAGCTCTGTTACTCATTTGAAAAACCAAGCCTTTGTTTCATGTTTGCTACTTCTGGTTTTGACCCACGTTTGTTCTCTCGTCTTGTGATTATAGCCTCATTCTTTGATATCCTGTTTGTACTGCGCCTGACCTTTTGTCTGTTTTTGGATTCTGATCTTTGTATTACGATTTGGAGTTGTTTGCATCTGCCAGTCTCATTTAATAAACACATTCACGGCAACTGGCACCGTCTCTGCCACCGGACATTATTAATATATCAGATACTACTGCGCAAGGGGATAAGTTGTGCGTGCAGAGAGTGGGTTTACTTCAAGTGATTTACAAAGAAGATTTGTGTGAATATGTGCAAAATAGGGAAAGGAAACAGTTAATGTACATGAGATTTATTTATTTATTTATTTTGCATGGGCTAAATTTTCTTGATTGCTGATTGATGTTCAGTATTCAAAGAGACTCTCTCAAGAGTCACCCAGGTATTGGTGAGGAAAGGTGATGAAACACAGCTGTTCAAATTACAATATGAACTTAAAATAAAAGATTGTAGACATGAGTGTGCATTTTGGGAATAAGTGTTAATAATGAGTCATCATTCTGAGAAAATTTCTGATTGTTTTACTAAGGCAGTTGTTTGTCTTCGACTAACAAAAGGAGGCTTCGGTAAATGTCATACTCGCCCTTTTGTCATATTAATTTGCACTTGCAATCGCTGTTCCCAAAGGCTTAGTGATTCACACTACTTTATCTGTTTGCATTGACATGGCACTGTATTTTACACGCAAATAAGAACAGCACATGCTATTTTGGTCATGTGAAAAATGCAGTGATCTGAAGACCCTGTAAGTAAACCAGCTTGCAGGCTTTTTTTTCCCAAGTTTGTACATGTTTTTACACATGCAAACCTTCAGGGGTTTTCGTTAATTATATGAGCTTAACAATGTTGCAATTACTTTACAATTACTTTACTTAATTATTGTCATACCCAAAGATTGTTTAAAATATGTCACAAAATAAGTGAACAAATAATATATTTGTATTCTGTACATTGACAAATGCAGTAAATAATGTATTATAAAGAGAGAAAAAGAGAGGAAGACCTGCAGGGCACAGAGGCACGCTGCCAAAGAAACTTCCACTTTGAAGCCAGAACAACTACACCTGCAGCATTTTGTGAAAGCACACGTTCTAACAAATTTTATTTGAATTTATTTAGAGCTCAATTAATTTTAAAGATTTATTTGGAAGACCGATTTATTTGGAAGACCGTAGTCTGCACTTGTATTTTATTTAACATAAAGAGCAAAACTAAATGAGAATGAAAATTTTTAAATATTTTTAACCCAAATAAAACCAAATAAAACTTTATTGAAGTGCTGAATTATATATATATATATATATATATATATATATATATATATATATATATATATATATACTTTATTCATTTAACTGTTGTATATAAATAAACTGAAGTGCAAATATGCAGAGCTGATAAAACATTTTATGTAACTTAGGCTTTCTTAAGCTTAGAAAGAGTCTTAAGTGTAATACATTGGTACCATCACACTTCACAAATGACAGTTTTCCGTTGTTTCCAACTTCTACATCATAACCAAAGAAGTAGCTTAAAATTCAAACACAAGTAGCCTATTCATCAAGAGAATGGATGGTTTAAATCATTTTTTTTACATTTCCTGCCTGTGCAGGCTTTACCATCCAAGCACACCTTTAACTAGGTTTTTCCTAGGATAATTACTTAAACAAATATTTTTACATGGAGTCTTGTAATAAAACATGAATTTTGAAGCCAATAGGAATTACAGTGACTTTGCCAGTTGAAGATTGATAAAAGAACAGACAATGTTTTTCCAATCTTCAACTGGCCAGTTTCAATGAGCCTGTGTCCACTGTAGCCTCAGATTGCTGTTCTTTGCTGATAGGAGTGGGACCCAATGTGGTCTTCTGTTGTTGTACCCCATCCACCTCAAGGTTCAAAATATTGTGCGCTCTGAGATGCATTTCTGCTCACCACAGCTGTAAAGAGTGGTTACTTGAGTTACTGTAGCCTTCCTGTGAGCTTGAACCAGTGCAGCCATTCTCCTCTGACCTCTGTCATCAACAAGGTGTTTCTGGCCACAGAATTGATACTCACTGGATTTTTTTTTTTTTTCATTTTTGCACCATTCTTTGTAAACTCAAGAGACTGTTGTGTGTGAAAATCCCAAGAGATCACCTGTTTCTGAAATATTCAAACCAGCCCATCTGGCACCAACAAACATGCCATGGTCAAAGTCCATGAGAGATTATTGCATGGATATATATGTGAGGATAAGTCAAATATGGGATATATCATTCTTGAATTTGATGTGTTGCAAGCATGAAAATGGGCAAGCGTAAGGCTCTGAGCAACTTTGACTAGGGCCAAATTGTGGTGGCTAGATGACTGGGCCAGAGCATCTCCAAAACGTCAGGTCTTGTGGGGTGTTCCCAGTATGCAGTGGTTAGTACCTAGCAAAAGTGGTCCAAGGAAGGACAACTGGTGAACCAGTGACAGGGTCAGTGGCGGCCAAGTCTCATTAATGTTAATGAGGTGTTAATAAAGAAATGCACAAGATTAGTTAATCATCAAGAAGTGTGACTACTGCTATAAAAGCAGTTTGCTGTTCTGGAGCACTCAGGTGTGTGTCTACATGATGCCAAGAAGAAAAGGCATCAGCCAATAGCAATAGAAGCCAATGACCTCAGAGAAGCAATTGTTGCTGCTCATCAATCTGTGAAGGGTTATAAGGCCTTCTCCAAACAATCTGAAATTTACCATTCTACAGTGAGAAGGATTATTTACAAATGGAGAGCCTTCAAGACAGTTGCCTATCTACCCAGGAGTGGTGGTCCCAGCAATTTCAGTCCAAGGACAGACTGTTTAATGCTCAGAGATATAAAGAAAACCCCAAGAGCTACGTCATGTGACCTTCAGTCCTCTGTAAGCACATTAATTCTTTATGTTCAGGACAGCACAATCAGAAATAGACTGAACAAGTGAGGCTTTCAGGGAAGGGTGGCTAGGAAAAAGCCTTTTCTCTCCAAAAAGAATATGGCAACATGACTTAGGTTTGCATAATTGCATCTGAACAAACCACAGAAGTTCTGGAACAATATCCTTTGGTATTGAGATGTTTGGTTATCATGCACAACACCATGTTTGGTGAAAACCAAACACAGCATATCACCACATACTCCTTATATTAAATCTCAAGTTTGGTGGTTGAGGGGTAATGATTTGGGCTTGTTTTACAGCCACAGGACCTGGGAAACTTGCAGTCATAGAGACAAATATGATCTCCACTTTATATGACAATATTCTTGAGATAAATATGAGGCCATCCGTCCAGCAGCTTAAGCTGGGCTGAAATTGGGTCATGCCACAGGACAATGATCCCAAGCACACCAGCAAATCGACATCTGAATGACCAAAGAAGAAAAAACTCAAGGTGTTGGAATGGCCAAGTCAAAGTCCAGACCTCAACCCCATTGAGATGTTGTGGCAGAATCTTAAGAGAGCTGTGCATAAATGAATGCCCTCAAACATCAATGAACTGGAGGATTTTTTTGTAAAGAAGAGAATTGTAAAATTTCTCCAAAACAATGTGAGAGACTCCTACAGAAAATGTTTAATTCTTATTGTTATTGTTGCTAAAGGTGGTTCTACATGTTACTGAATTATAGTGTGTTTGTTTATAGAAGCTGCTGAGGACCACACAATTGTAGTGTGTGTATGAAAGTATTCACACCCTAATGATTATTTCTCTTTTTGTCATATTGCAACAGCAAATTTAATTATATTAGAATGGAACTTTTTTCTGCTCCTTTTGAAATCTCTCGCTACAAAAATAAAAATAAATAAATTAAGTAGATGTCAAATTTAATTCAAAATTATTTAAAATTAAAAAGCTTAATTAATAGGAGAACCTATTCAGACCTCTGCAATAACATCAGCTCTTCACAAACCCGGCCTCTGTGGGAGAGTGGCCAGAAGGAAGCCACTTCTGAAAAAGGATTAAATAAAGGTATACCTGGAGCTTGCTAGAAGGCATGTGACAAAATCTTAGAGGCTTTGGAAAAAGATTTTGAGCCATTTGGTCTAAAGGCACAGCGTCATGTTAGGCACAGACCAAATACAGCCCAACACAACATAACTCCATGCCTGCCATCAAGAATGGTGAGCATCATGCTCTGGGGTTGCTTTTCAGCAGGAGAAGCTGGAAATCTTGTTGGCATCAAGGGCAAAATGGTGGAACGAAATACAAGCAAATTCTTGTGGAGAATCTGTTTCAGTCAGCCAGACATTGTCTAAGGCAAAAATTTATATCCCAGCAGGACAATGACCCTGAGCACAGGGCAAAAACTACAAAGGGGTGGCTTGAAAAATAGAAGGTTTATGTTTTGGAATGGCTGAGTCACAAACCACACTTAAATCCAACTGAAAATCTATGGCATGACCAAAAATTTACTGTCCATCAACATTCTCCATCTAGGACAGACTGGGAGAGTGGGGGAAGTGAATACTTAAGCAGTGTTTAGATTTTTTTTAAAAATAATTTCAAGGACATCAAAATAATTTTTACAATTTTATTTCTGTAGAGAGACAGAAATTAATCCCATTCTGATATGTTTAAATTAAATGTTGCAAAACAGCAAAAAAAGAAATAATCACTAGGGGGTGAATACTTTATAATGGCACTGTATATAGTGTATATATGCCTTATGCATATGCATTATTATTATGCCATGCTTTTTCCACACTGTCATTATTAGTATTTTATGTATTACCAGACCAAATGTATAAATAATAGTAAATAATTATGAATAATCCACTTTCCTGGATGCAGTTTCAGAGATGATCAGATTAATTTATGAAACTTATTGCTCCTTTTTTGCTAAGCAACAGCTTTTTTAATACCTTGTAACTCATGTTGGGACAGAGGAGAGCATTTCAGCTGTGTATTCAAACATAGAAAACATGATCTCTTCAAACAAGAGCCAAAACATTTTTTGAGTCTGGAAGGAGTTACTGCATTGGGACATAACAGGAACTTTGCACTAGATAGCGAAGACTGAACGTTTCCAGCCACTTAAGAGCTAAATTCCTCCTAACATGCTTGAAGTGTTCTGCAGTGAAATATTCAAGGATTAGCCTGTGTCAAAATCACTTTCTGTTGGAGAAATAAATCAGTCACCCTGGACAGCAGGACAAATGCAATAACTGCTGCCAAGGGAAACTAACTGATACTGACAAATTAGTATACTTTGGCCCTTGCTCTGATTCTTCTGACATTGTGCCGGATTTGGCAATATCCAACTATAATAATAATAATAATAAGCAGTTTTGCACACTGACCCAAATTAATATAGGGACTGCGTACCCTTTGCCCCACTTTAATCACATCCATATTCAAATTGTATCAGTGGATGCTGGAGATTCCCTGGATCTAAAAAGATCAGAAGAAGGATCCTATTGTAGTGCTTGACAAAACTGAATGTCTAAAGCATTAGAATGTCTTTTGTTCATTCCTCCCCACTATTTCAAGATGAACACACACACACACACACACACAAACACATTCAAGCTGTGTTTCTGACCAAAAAAATGATCTCATACATTCTGCTTTCAGGGGCTCCCTGACCATGTCTGATATGCATTTCACGAAAAACAGCAGTGGAGCTGATTTGCCAAATGTAATGGCACCTCTTTTTATTTCACAAACAAAAAAGATTAAGAACATAATAGCAAGTGATTACCTGCTTGTTGTAATAAAACTAACATTTTATATACAGAAGTTGACAGAAAGAAAATGTGAAAATGTGCTTATTACTATTATGAAACAATCCTCATATTTCAATTTTATATTCAATTTTATTAAGCGATTTATCAAACAGGGGTTAATGGGTATCTTGGATGGGGGGGGTAGGCTAGGATGGGAGGTAGGAAGAGAAGGATGCTACTGAGAATGAACAGTGCACACGAATGACACGCACACTATTTAGGCTAGGCAGCATATGAAAAGAAAACAAGACTGAAATGTCACATAAAAGAACAATGAGTGTGAGAGCATACACTTGAATACAATGGATGAAACACAAAAACAGACAGCGATTTCCTTAAACGTAAAAGCTACATTCATTGGACTGAATGCAGTACCACAAAGTAGCAAACATGCACAGGTGAGACCTCATGTCTTGCATGACTACTCCCTACACACTGTCAAATATATAAAAATATCATTTCGAAATTTCTCTTGCTCCTTACCACCACCATTTCTGTCCTCTGCAGAGAAGCTTCATATAGGAGGCATGAACTGTGTTAATCGAAGTTATTGGTACATCAGTTTTCAACAGATTTAATTACTAGTGTTGTTCACATGTAAAGGAACTTGTAGGGAGCAGCATGTGCTCATGAGTTACCCTGATACCAGTTTATGGCTGTTTTATTGCAAGGCCATGTTTAATGAGACCACTCAGTATAAGAGAACCAATCAAGGATCAGCCTAAAGAAAAATTTAACTAAATATTAGAGAGCCTAGTCAGTTCCAGTCCATCAGTATCATAATTTCTTATACCATCTTAATGTTAAAGCTCTGTGTGTGTGTGTGTGTGTGTGCTTTCCAGCCAGTTCATCTCAGCCGACATTAGAGCCTGAGACGCAACTGCTCAGCTCTATGCTTGCATTTTATTCTTGCCTCACTTGTAAGTCAGTTTTACTACATGAATGAAATCTAAATGCATCAGCCTAAAATGAAAATTCAGATACCAAATCTGTGGCTTTAATTTAAGAGGTTGGAATAAGTAGATCGCCTGGTGTCTTTTTGGGCTCACTGACTGGGCTTGGAGGGATGTCTTGCAGGTCTTGCTCGTCTCTTCATTCCTGCAAAATGTAAATATGTAATTAGCAAACACTATATGCCATTTATTTAACATGCATTAAAAATGGTCACAGTTTCATTAGTTGTAGAAAACAATAAAATTTTGTCAAATTATATTTCTTAAACATAATAATATAATTCCTCATTAGTATAAATGATGTTATTTTTGTAATTACTCAGTAAAATTAGCAGCAAACACACAGAATAGTTAGACAGCCACAATAAGTGAATCGATATCAGATGTTGGTCATTAAGAAAAAAAATTATTAAATAAAACAAATGGTGTACATATTCACATGGTGGATATTCAAATATAGTAAAGCAGTTTCAAGTAAGAAATACGTGAACAGATATAAAACGATTTGCCTTGGTTTTAAATAAAATGTAATACTGTATTTTATTTGTAATACTACATTTTATTCCACTCTTCTTTGCAGAAATGATCCAGATATAAGAAATTGCAAGGAGATCTCCTGTGCACAGGTTTTGTGCCAAAATAGACTGGTATTTGGATCTATCCATGATCTTGACTACAGCCACAGTCCCAGCCAAAGAGAAGCAGCCCCATAGCATGATGCTGCCACCACCATGCTTCACCGTGGGTATAGTGTTCTTTGGGTGATGAGTGGTCTTGTTTTTATGCCAAACACATCTTTTAGAATTATGCCCAAAAGGTTCTACCTTGGCTTCATCAGACCACAACACATTTTGTCACATGTTTTGGGGTGATTTCATTGGGACTGGATGTTTGTTTGTTTGTTTGTTTGTTTGTTTTTCATTAAAAAGGGCTTCCATCTAGCCACCCTACCTCATAGCCCAGACATATTTCTGCAGCTATTTTAATGTTGCTATTCGTCTCTTGGCAGCCTCCCTGATAAGTATTTGTCTTGTCTGTTCATATATCTTGGAGGGACATCCTGTTTTTCATAATTTCACAGTGGTGACCCATTGTCTCCACTTGTTGATGATGGCCTTCACATTGTTCCATGGTACATCTAATGTTTTGGAAATTCTTTTTTTTACCCCTCTTCTGATCAATATCTTTCAACAATGAGATCCTCTACATGCTTTGTAAGCTCTTTCCAGACCATGGCTTCAGCAGTCAAATGAAACCAAGAAAACATCAAGAAAATCCTGCAGAAACAACTGATATTTACTTGGAGTTAATCAGAATCACTTTAATGATGAGTGGTGTATGATAATTACTTTTGAACATGAGTTTGTATGTGATTGATTAATTCTGAGCAGTCACAGACCCCATTATAAAAAGGTGTATATACTTGTGCAAACAGGTTATTGTTTTATTTATTTATTTATTTATTTATTTTTTCTAAAAAGTTTATATTTGTTTTTCACTTACATTTTGTTGGTTACTATATTGCATTAAAGGTGGAAAAAGATCTGACATGATTTATCTTGGATTATATTAACCGGAGTGTGTAGACTTTTATAGCCACTGTAGATATAAAATATATATTTTAAATAATCTATCTACAGCTTTCTTCTATCTTTTCTTACCTGGTGATCTTCGAACAGGTGATCTTTTCTGAGAGCCACCATCTGAAAAGAAAATAAGACTTAACTTACTGATTCTTAAATACCATAGTTGCCTTCACCCTTAACCATAACCATCTTCATGCCTCTGCATAAATTATAAACTTAAGTCTCTAACGTTTGATAATTTTGGTGATTCTCTCCGATTCCTCCTCAATGAGCTCTGGCTTGAAAGACGTGATCCTTGAGAAGTCTGGTCCTGCAACATAGGAATGACACATCTCTAAAAACCATCAGAGATGCCAGGAACTACTGATTCCATGTTGATTTCATTTATTTAAGTAAATATAATTCATCTTAAATCTCACCTTCTATAATATGGGGATCTGGCCTAATCACTTTGGTAACAGTGGTGATTTCTCCACCACCTCACAAACAAAAGAAAACAACAGACATTATTTATTTACTGACAAAAGACCTAAACCACAGGAATAACCTGATCACGTGTCAATATGGCCAGCAGTGTGACAGCATAGCATGTCATTTTTAAGATCAAATTTAGTTTTGATTCTGATTTCTGAATGGTACGGTATTTTAGCAAATACCGTAAAATCATGGAAAATTTAAAGACAATTTAAAAACTGTGGCTCTGATTTAGTACGAACATATGCAAAAATATGCAAACTTGATAACACTGTCAAAAAAGGTGTAAGCTTGTGTACTGAAAGGCTCCTTTATGAAAATACAATTTTGGCTGTTTCAACCTAAAAAGTGCAAAATACAAATCACCTGCATGCTCACACACAATTTATCAGATTGAATATGCAAATCAGTACTCATTTTGGATCTTAGCAAATCATAGTCTATGTGTAATAAACAGCTAAGAATCATTGTAATAAGGAGCTAAGATCATTCACTGTTGTTGCCGGGGGGGGGGGGGACATACTGTACATACATATATACATACGTACATACATACATTATATATGGCCAAAAGTTTGTGGACATCTGAGCATCACATCCGTATGTGTTTTCTGAACATCCCATTCCAGATTGAATCCCCCTTTGCTGGTATAATAACCTCTATTCTTCTGGGAAGGATTTCCACTAGATTTTGGAGCATGGCTGTGTTGAGGAGGCCTGAGGTGCAGTTGCTGTTCCAATTCATCCCAAAAGTGTTCAGTGGGGTTGAGGTCAGGGCCTTGTGCAGGCCAGTTCTTATACTCCAACCTTGGCAAACCATGTCTTCATGGATATTGCTTTGTGCACAGTGGCCCTTAGCTCCAGTGAAGGGAATTTGTAATGCTAAAGCATACAAAGACATCCTATATAATTGTGTGTTTGGATGTGATCGTCAGGTGTCCACAAACCTTTGGCCATATAGTGTAAATACTGTACATACAGTATATACTTCTTTGTGGAATATCATTGGTGTAGATTTGGGGAGAGACAAGGGGAAATACTGAAATCAGGTGAATGCAACCATGACACACATTAAAAGAAAACACATGTAGCTGGAGATCAAAGCAAAACACGGAAGCAGCGTTGCACTTACATTTGTGTAAGAATCTAAGAATCTAATAATGAGAAGTTGAATCTGGCTTTTTTTCAAGATGTTTTTATTTTGTAAGATGTCATTTTTTGTAGTCTGGTAAACTGGTCAGCAGCTCTTATAAAGCTTAAACTGATTGGTTGAGCACATTTCTGCTTGATTGTTCAGACTGGGCATAAGTGAAAACTTGACTTTGTTTCAGTGGGGTGATATATCCTTTGTAGCCTATATAGGGACAGCTAATGTTTGTCCAAAACATCCTGTTTTATTATTTGTGTACTACACGCTGCAATTTTCACTACCTATATACGCTAAACATATTTTTACATATAACATCTATATTTTGTCTAAATGATTTTGTCTAAATGATTTTGACAAAATTTTGATTCTATTCTATTCTGTGTTATTTTTGTATTTTATTCATTATATTCGGCTTTAATTATATTCTGTTTTATTATGTATCACTGTTGCACTGTGGGACAAGGCATTAAGGAAAAACATTTCACTACATTAATACATCACATGTATGTATTGTATGTGACAAATAAAGAACCTTGTACCTTGAACAGTAACAAGCAGATAGATGATCAAACTTTCTTATTACTAACCTCCCTCAATCATTTTTGTGATCTTCTCCTCCTCCATATGTAGCTCACTTTCCAGAACCTTCTTTACCTTGGACAGGTCTGTAATATACAGTGTGGCATAAACATGTAACTCTTCACAAAGCGTTGAAACTCACAGTCATAGTATTTTTTCTTTTTTTTTACAAAGGTATATTTGTGTGGATTGCGCATCTCATTTCAAAAGGAATAAATTTGAATAATTATGCTGGACTGAATTATGTTTTTTACAATGTGCTGTTTTTTTGGTTTTTTTTACAGACATCAAGTATTCTAATTTAGTCAAATGCACTGAGTGCCTTGTTTAGTTAGAATGTGTAACTTTTTTTAATGATGCCGACAAACAGCATATTCTATATGACAGTGTAGAGTCACAAACCTTCAGTAAGAATCTTCTTAATCTCACCTTCAGCATCAATCTCCCCACCAGCTGAAAAAAACAAAAAACAAATACATGATATAAAAGTGCCAAGCCTATAAATTTTTATATACAATTGAAGTTCTAGGTGCCAGACCTCCAGGGAGGTTTCCATTGGAACAACCACAGATTACTTTGTGCTTGTTTCCTTATCAAGTAGAAATAGCAAAGATGTCACTTCATGGCTGTGACTCCCTGTGAATAGCCTATAAAAAGAACCTGCTACGCCACATTCGTCCAATGTATAGTGCTCTAATCATTTGTTCATTTGTTTATTGCTAAGTGCATGCAGTGACATTGGCTCCATGGAGATGGAGAGTAAATAATTTCACATTTAAACTGTGACATTTATACTTGTTAAATTGTGAAATTTATACTGAATTGTTGAGCTTTTACAACCACTTTGATTTCAGGGCAGGATAGCAAGCTATTTGTTCTGCAAGGTGCGAAGGGAGTGGATGTACAAGATCAATGCAAAGTTACAAAGCCTTGCCCTAACTGCAGCATAATACCAACAGCAACATGTGTATGCTACTGACTATTCATTATCCTTGGCTTGTATTCACATCAGGGAGCGAAGCAAACATCAGATATAGCTGCTGAGCCTTTTAGGAAGAAAAAGGTAAGGTCCTTTGTTGCATGGTCACAGCAGGAACAGAAATGGAAAGAAAGATCAGCTGCTCAGCACCTGAAAGGGGAAGAGTGTGCATGTTTACTACGCTGGTCATGATAAGCAGTGATATTTAGAAAACTTACTTTCAATGATCCTTGTAACTGTTGTAACTGATGGATCTCCTTCAATGACTCTCCTAACCGTGGTGATTTTTGGTTCTCCCTCAATTACCACTTCCTGTATCACAGGCTTCTCAATCTCAATCTTGGTGAGCTTGTATTCAGTGACCACATGATCCATTTTTGGGCCAGTTTCAATTACTTGGGTGACTTTGTTAATAATGGGCTTAGTTTCGATAACCTTGATTTCAGGGCCTAGAACAAGAAGACAGAGATTTGAGAAAGCTTATTTCACCTCTGATCTCATTAATGCAGATTTTACCGGTGCACTTTTACTTTTTTTTTTTTGTATCAGTGCACAAAAGTGTCCCCTGGCTGGGTGCATCACAGTGTGTTTTGGCAATCTTAGCACAGATGACCTAAAACTCCTTCATAGGACAGTGAGAACTGCATCAAACATTATCACATGGAACTCTCTCAACTCCAACAGATCTACTTATTCAGATGTAGGCTGAAAACCCAGTCTATAATCATGGTCTCCTCTCACTCAGCTCATGCCCTGTTCTCCCCTCCACACAACTCCCTCCAACACAGTGCATAACTCCCGGTTCAAGGATAGCTTCTTCCCTCAGGCCATAAGGATCCTTAACAATAGGTGTTAACTTATGCTGGCTTTCCCTACCTCGCTACATTGAACCTCTCAGTGTAACAGCAAATACATTTTCACTTTTCCCCCCACACACATGCAACTCTCACTTAATGTTGTTGTCTTCTATGTTGTGTCTGTACATGGTTATTTCATATGTGGAGAAAAGCATCGCATTACCATATTAACATGCTCTGCAGACACTTCCAAAATATACACTATACTTAAATGTACTTGTACCTACGATGTACCAATGTAACTTAAATGTGGTTATACAAAAAATGGTAAAGAACCACCAAAAACCTACTTACATTTAATAATAATAATAATAATAATAATGTATTTTATTTAATGGCACCTTTCAAAACACCAAGGTCACCTCACAAGCAGGCAAAAATAAAAATACAAATCACTACACAAGACAAAGGCACACAACAAACACTCAG